>JAFEMH010000777.1:90000-623750 GCA_022495995.1 Adenophora triphylla var. japonica
GGCATAGGGCATAGGGCATAGGGTATAGGGTATAGGGTATAGGGTATAGGGTATAGGGTATAGGGTATAGGGTATAGGGTATAGGGTATAGGGTATAGGGTATAGGGTATAGGGTATAGGGTATAGCGTATAGGGTATAGGGTATAGGGTATAGGGTATAGGGTATAGGGTATAGGGTATAGGGTATAGGGTATAGGGTATAGGGTATAGGGTATAGGGTATAGGGTATAGGGTATAGGGTATAGGGTATAGGGTATAGGGTATAGGGTATAGGGTATAGGGTATAGGGTATAGGGTATAGGGTATAGGGCATAGGGCATAGGGCATAGGGCATAGGGTATAGGGCATAGGGTATAGGGTATAAGGTATAGGGTATAGGGAATAGGGTATAGGGCATAGGGCATAGGGAATAGGGTATAGGGTATAGGGTATATAGTGTATAGTATATAGGGTATTAGGTTTAGGGTTTATAATTTATTTATTTTTTCAAAAATAATATTTATTGACTCATATTTATTTTTTTGAGAGTAATTTAAAATAACTTTCATATTTTATATAAATAAAAATAATGGCATTATAAAATTAAAATTAATAAATATTTATGATTTATTTATTTTTTCAAAAATATCATAAATATTTATGATATTTTAATGTTTTTTAGTTTGTTATTTTGTTAATTAGTTCTAAAAATAAACAAAAATTACATTTTATTATCAGCAACGGAATATTTCCGTCGCTGATAAATAAAAAATATTAAATTATCAGCGGCGGAAATATTCCGTCGGTGTTTAATAATAAAAAAAAAACATTTAATTTCACCGTCGGAAATATTTCGTCGGTGTAATATTTCAAAAAGAAAAATAAAAAATATTTTAATTTCACCGTCGGAATATTTCCGACGCTGATAAATAAAAAAATAAAAAAATGATATATTTTCACCGGCGGAATAATTCCGTCGCTGATAAAGATTTAGCGGCGGAATATTCCGTCGGTAAATCAACCGCCAAATTAGCGGCGAAAATAAACGAATATTCGAGGAATATTCGTTTTAGCGGCGAAATTTAGCGGCGGAATTAAATTCCGTCGCTAAATTTGACGCCAAAATAATTTCGACGCTAAAGTCTATATTCCGCCGCTATTTAGCGAAGGAATATTTCCGTCGCTGTTAATTCCGTCGCTAAATGACCTTTTTCTGGTAGTGTCCTCTACCGAAGATCTTTCACGAAGCCCCTTCTAAGGTGTGTCTATCCCAAGGAAATTGAGAACCTCTTGGCAGAAGTACATGAAGGTGTTTGCGGCGGACACCCGGGGGCCAGAACCTTAGCTGACAAAATCATATCGCTAGGGTACTATTGGCCAAACCTGAGGGAAGACGCGCACGCCTATGTTCGAAAATGTGACAAATGCCAAAGATTCTCTGACATTCCTAGACTACCGGCAGTTGAGCAAACACTTGTAATACCTACGTGGCCGTTTGATATGTGGGGGATCGACATCATCGGACCCTTCCCTCCCGCCCGCGGTAATTGCAAGTACGTGATAGTAGCTGTTGATTACTTCTCCAAGTGGATAGAAGCCAAGGCATTAGCCAAGATAACGGAAGAGAACGCGATCAACTTTGTCCATGACAACATCCGGTGCAGATTCGGCCTTCCACATACAATTGTCTACGATCATGGACTGCAATTCTCCACGGCATTCACTACAGAGTTGGGAAAGAGTAAAAGTCCGCCATGCAAAATCTTCGTTAGCGAGACCACAAGGCAATGGCCAAGCGAAGCAGCAAACAACCGGTCCTAACCGCCCATACCAAGAACCTTGAGGGACTCGAGGGTAGATGGTTGGACGAACTTCCCTAGCCTTGCATGGGTCAAGCCGCACAACCACCCTGGGGCCAACCGGGAAACCCCATTCGCACTAACCTTCGGTTCCGAGGCTATGGCACCAGCGGAGATGGCCATCCCTACGGTGAGAAATTCCCATTAAAATGAGCAAGTCAACAAGGTCAATAGGCTCCTAGACCTGGACCTGATAGATGAGAAACGACTAGCTGCACAGATGAGGATGGTGAATTACAAACAAAGGACCAAGGCGTATCACGATAAGAGGGTCATCAGAAGAGTATTCCAAGTAGGCGATTGGGTGCTCAGAAAAATTGAAGCTACTGGTCGGAAGGCAGAACAGAACAAGCTCTCCCCAAATTGGGAAGGTCCTTATATCATCACTCAAGTCATTCGAGAAGGGACCTACAGATTGAAGACCAAGGAGGGGAAGGACCTCAAGCATCCCTGGCACTCCGACAACCTTAGAAAATATTATCATTAGTCTAGTTTATTTTACAGTAGATTAGTTTCTTATTTCCTGTTTTTTAGTTTTGATTAGTTGATAGCATCGCAGTTCGATGTAATCGCATTTCAGTTTTATGAAAGCAGTTTCTTCCAGCATGCAAAGCAACTATCAACTCTTCATACGGACACCGGAAGATGAGGACTTTATCCCCGACTCTTCTATACAACACATCCTGTCAAGGGTCCACCTTGATTAAGGATACCAACAGCCAAGACCAAGGGTCCTCCTTGGCCTGATGGCTTACAACACATCCTGTCAAGGGTCCACCTTGATTAAGGATACCAACAGCCAAGACCAAGGGTCCCCCTTGGCCTGATGGCTTACAACACATCCTGACAAGGGCCCACCTTGATTAAGGATACCAACAGCCAAGACCAAGGGTCCCCCTTGGCCTGATGGCTTACAACACATCCTGTCAAGGGTCCACCTTGATTAAGGATACCAACAGCCAAGACCAAGGGTCCCCCTTGGCCTGATGGCTTACAACACATCCTGTCAAGGGTCCACCTTGATTAAGGATACCAACAGCCAAGACCAAGGGTCCTCCTTGGCCTGATGGCTTACAACACATCCTGTCAAGGGTCCACCTTGGTTAAGGATACCAACAGCCAAGACCAAGGGTCCTCCTTGGCCTGATGGCTTACAACACATCCTGTCAAGGGTCCACCTTGATTAAGGATACCAACAGCCAAGACCAAGGGTCCTCCTTGGCCTGATGGCTTACAACACATCCTGTCTAGGGTCCACCTTGACTCAGGATTACAAACATAACAGCCAAGACCGAGGATTTTCCTCGGCCTGATGGCTTAACTAACGTCCTACCAAGAGTCCACCTTGACTCAGGATTACAACACATTTAAAGCCAAGGAAACCTTCCTCGGCCTAAATAACTTAAGGGTATAGTTAAAGCCGAGAGTCCTTCCTCGGCCTAACCACTTGCCCAACAATTTGGGAGCAAGGAACCTTCCTCGGATCCCACCTTCTTAAGTCTAGTGCCTCTGCCTAGCATACAAAAATATGAGCAAGTTATTGAAATAACATGAATCATGACAAAAGGATTTTCATTGATGTTCAAAAAAGAATTACAAAGTCCTATCATCTATTACAGAAAGCAAAGAAAAGAAAGCTATCCTAAGACTGCTGCCCGTCATCAAAAGGCTTTTCGAGCCAGTCTTCTGTGATAGTGCCAGGGGGAGGAAGGACCGCTTGTTCATTAAGGGCGTTAGTTTCCTCGGCCCCTCCTTCCATCTCGGCTTCCATGGCCTCAGGCTCTTCCTCATCCTGGATCGCCTCCACCAAGTCTTTTATATTGCCGGGGATGACAGAGGCCGGCCTCCACACTTCCCTGCAAGCTTGAGCATCCTTGGCAGCCATTATCTCCAAGTTGCTTTCAGAAAAGGGGACCAAGTGGTGGAGAGCCCTGACTTCCTCGGCATATTGGTCCCGGCAAATCAGCTGGGCAACCTTATTGATGTCCAAACCGGTGGAAGGGTCAGCCAAGATGCTTCGGGCCAAATGAAGATAACCATCTTCAAACATAGTGGCCGTCTGCTCGTCCACGGCATCTTTAAAGGCCGAGCTGGCCATCATCAACTCCTTGAAGGCCGAGCTCTCCTTGAACCGAGCAACAGCCTCTTCCTCCCTATCCGGGAGGGTAGCTTCCAACCCTCTGCACCGAGCCTCAGCTTCATTGGCCCTAGTTTGGACCTCGGCTTTTTCTTTCCTTGCCGTAGCAAGCTCTTCATTTTTCAGCCGGAGATGCTCCTCGGCTTTGATCTTCTCTTCCTCGGCCCTCTTCACCTCAGCCTCAACCTTGGCCTTGGCTGCCACAAGTTCAGCATCCTTGGCCTTTAAAAGCTTAGCCAAGGAAGCCTTGTCATTTTCACTCTTCACTTGGGCGGCCTTAGCCTCATTCAGGCGCCTAGCCTTCTTCTTGGCCAAAACATTTTCATACGCCGTGACGGAAGCCAACTGAAAGAGAAATCATTATTAGAAAGGCAAACAAATATCAAGGGCAATAACCAAGAAAAGGATTAACACTTACCTCGGCGATTAAGAGTCCCTTGTGGCAGAGCAAGGTATCCTCGTTGGGAGCCTCTTTACAAAATGCCTCGTAGGCATCCTCGTCCATAGCTCTCTGAATGGGAGCTCGGCCCAATCTTACTAAGGGTCCCTCCCTAGCTAACAGAGGAAGTCCCTTAAGACGGGGAACGTTGAGGGACATGCTCTTAGCCAGCTCGTCGGCTTCCTCAACGGTCTTGATATTTTGAATGGCTAAGGGAGGGGGAGCCTCAACATTGGGGGCCCCACTGACGCTTGCCCGTTTAGCTGCAGGCTCCTCGGCGCTAACAGCTTGGGTTCTCTTGGAGCCAGATCTCCTTTGGACGAGATCAGTTTCCTCGGCTCCTACCTCCTCGGCATCAACATGGAGGCTATGCCCCTCTACAGTTGATGGGTTGGTTTGTTCATCAGTCGCCGCCTCCTCGGCATTTACCTCCCCATGTAATTTAAGGGGAAGGGGTTGGTCACCCTGAACATTAAGCACCAGATTGCGGGCGTTAGCTTCTTCTCTCCTTTCCACCAAAGCAGACTTCTTGCTCTGCTTCCTCTTCCTCTTTACTAGCTCTTGAGGACTTAGTCTCTCCATGGCTATAGCTTCTTCTTCCTCGGCGGTTAAATCTGCAAGGACAAGGAAGAAAGAATTAAGTACGAGCAGAGGCAACAAGCATGCAAAAAGTACCAAGTAAAAAAAAAGAAAACGTTTACATCCAACTATGTCGATTGCTTTCAAACACTGGTCCCGGGGACGTTCAGTCTTGCACGTAATGCAATCCTCATGGAACACCAAGCCGGGGTGAATTGTCCAGTCATTAAAGCGTCTCCCCCTCTTTACAGTGACGAGGGGAGATACCCCATCCTTCTTCCCCGACATCAAACCCGCCTGAATATAATAATGGTCTGAGGATTCAACCACTGACCAATCAAGGACCCCCACCTCGGCAAATTCTTCTAGGCATTTGATCAAGGCCTGGGTCCATTCATATTGTTGGACGGGAAAGGATGAAGTTGGACCCTTACAAGGAGACTGGAACTCCCATCCTTGGCGGCTCTCAACCCTTATAACATGGCTATCCTAGCCGGCAACTTTGCTAGACATAGGGAGGAGCAGCTTCGGTTTTTTGGATGCGCTCTTAATGACGAGGAGCCAACTCTCCTTGACAAATTGAACATTGTAGAAATATCTAAAAGCTCCCATGGTCGGCTCGTACCCTAAGCTACGGCAGAGGACAATGAAGCTGACAAGAACCCGGGTACCATTAGCTCCTAACATGGCTGGCACCGCCCTCACATCGTCCAAAAATTCACAGATGAAGGGATCCAAGGGAAGACGAAGTCCCTGTTGAAACTGTTTGAAGTAAAAATGGACAAAGTCTTGGTTATAATAAAAGTTGTCCTCTTCCTTCTTCGTCTTAAGCTCCATATGGCCCATATAAGTTAGCTTTGTACTCGGCTTTGTTTACCCCGTATTTGGAGTACGGCTTTTCCAACATGGGATCCCCGGCTCTTGGGGTCCTCTCTTGTCTCTGTCCTAATCCTTGGCCTCCTCTTCCTCGGCCTCCTTTTCTTCGGGCCAAACGGCCGTGGCTTGTGCTTCTTCCATGAAAGCGTCTACTATTTGAGTAGACGAGGAGGGTTCTCCTTCTCTTCCCGTCATATACTGCATAAAGACGAGGAGACAAAGTTAGTAACCTCGTTCATGGCTGATTTAGGACGGGGAAGGGAGATTCCCCTCCTCGTCATTTCATAAGGCCGAGGCGGGAGCCGTACCTCTCAGGCGCTCACGCATTTCGCGATCAGAGGCCGGGGAGAACAGTTCGATGTGCTCCATCATCTCACCACTATCCTCAAAAACTATAATGTTGGGTGAACCGGACTCAATCCTATCTATTCTTGTGGAATCGGGGTATTGGAGGAATAGACGAGTTCGACCATAACCTCTCAGCTTGCTTACATCATCCAGGGTGAGCATCAACCATGGACCTCTCTCTCTACGATAGACCCTCAGATTGCCAGTATGATATCCATAACGGAATCGGGGAGAATGGTCCCAAGAACGAGCCATTTCTAAGGGGAATCAAAAACGAAAGGGGGAGTTCATTCAATATTCAAGAAAGTTCATACAAAATACAAAGAAAATCAAAGGTTTGAAGTTTTGAGAATTTATGAAGAAAAGCTTCATTCTTTAACAATGGTGGTTCGCCTGTTCTTGACATATTCAAGATTCTTCCCAACAAACCCTAGGAAGCTGGAAATCAGAATCAAAATGCACAAAAGGGAAGAAATTTCATACCTGAGTTTGAAGAGATTGATGAAATCACAACAGGATGCTACTTCGTCGGAAAAAACGAGTTCGCCGGAAACTGGGAATGAAGAACCTGTGTCGCCGGAGAATTTTCTTGCTATTCTCTCTCAAATATTTGGGGTTCGTAAAGATTGAAATAACAAGGGTTTTAGTTTTTATACTCCCTCAATCGGGTCAAACCCTTGGGTAAAGCTAAATCCCGGGTCTGGCGCCCCAAGAATTAAATGCGAAATGACGGTTTCGAGGCGTGACAAGACTGGGGGGCCCCAGAATGGCAACCGTCAGTTATATGAAGCGACGCCGAGGGCACGTGTCAAACCCGTTCGTATTCCATATGACGAGGACGAGGTGACTTTCTACTCGTCCTAATCCGAGCTAGAAAGTCGGGGGCCACTGAACGGTATAAACCGAGATATGAACATGGGTTTGCTCAAGCTGGGCCTACTTGAATTGGGCCATGAATATTATCTAAGTAACCAAGTATCAGGGCCGAGTAAGGTCTTCCTTGTATGACGAGGAATGTTTATCTCGGCCTTATGTCAACATGCTTGGGCCGTTATGCCGCAAGTGACGAGGAAAGAAAAGTTCTTACCTCGGCCTTTCATCATCATGACGAGGAAACAAAATCATTTACCCCGGCACATCTCCGTGTCGGCCAATCTCCAAATGACGAGGAAGCAGAATCATTTACCTCGGTCTATTTGCCAAAGCCGAGGTAAAACATTTGTGTTCCTCGGCGTTCCGGCTAGCAGAGTATACAGTCCGTATACAACAAGGATTACACATTCATGATTCAATCAGGATTGTAATCAACTATACCACTTCAAGTCAAACAAGGACTCTTTAACAGATATAATTCTCTTAGGATTACATCTTATTATCTCTTACAAGTTTACTTCAACATGGATTCTATCAATCCATCCCTATAAATACAAGCCTCATGGCTCATTATTTGGTACGTTACTTTTTACATTGGGAAAACTCTGTCCATTTGTTTTCTCATACAAACCGTGAACTTACTCTCACGCCGGAGGGCCTTTAGCCGGATCCGCCCCGGCTTAGTTTACGTGTTTTCTCTTATTTTCAGGCCTTGCAATTACCGGAGCAATCATCGCTTGGATTTGGACTGATTTGACGATTTTGGCATCATCACAAATAAAATTTATGTTATTCCAGCATAATTTTCTGATGAGAAAGCAATTAATTTCTGTAGTTCAAAAGTGGGTGGGGGGGGGGGTGGGGGAGGGGGTTATGGTTGTAGGTAAATGGAACTTCCCTTTTTGTTGAGTAAACAAAGACACAAAATGATAGAAATTAAGATATAGATATAGATATCCATTTTCCTAAAGTAAATGGCATTAAGATTCTCCGAAGGACATATCATGTAGTTGGAACCCTGAAGGATGACACCAAATTGCTTCTCCTATTCACTGCGATTTAGGAATAGAAACATATTTTATCAGATCGGTCATTCTTTCATTCATTTGTAAACCCCTAGACGCTTTTGAGGTAAGACCATCTCTAACCCACTTCAATTTCATCTTCATTTTTTCAAAAACACCATTATTCACCTCTCCAACTCACTTCAATTCCTACTTCAAAAATGAAGTAGATGAATAGTGTTGCTTCAAATTTGAAGTAACACTATTCATCTACTTCATTTTTGAAGTAGATGTTTTAAAGTTACAATTTGGTCCCTGAAAATTTAAAAGTTGCATATTTTATGAATTATGTAATTAAAAAATTATCATTGTGTAATCCGAAATTATTTTTATTTTTAATTTTAATCTTAAATTATTTTTAGTCTATATTTTAATTGCGTAGAACAAGAAAATGACATAAATATTAATTAAACAACAACATCAAATATATTAAAATTTATATAAAATACATAATACATAAATTAAAAACATATTAATAGTACATAACAATAATAATTAAAAAGACAGAATATTAAAACATGCAAACTAATAAGACATAAATATAAAGTAAACAACAACAACAATAATTTAATATTCCGGTATATCGGACCCATCTCCACAATAATATTTCGGAACGCTTTAATAGAACATTTATGGGAGAGATACACAAATTCAGAGGAGTAGAACATAATTATGAGGCGGTCTCCTGTGAGAACATGGGATCCGTCTCATGCATGAGACGGGTCGACCAATGACCCATGGGGCATGATCCGCCACGTGGCAGCCTTTTATAGGCCAATTTTTTTAATTTTTTTTTTTTTTTATATTATTTTTTTTCAGAGCAAAAGTAATAGTTACCATCTCTTAATGTAATGACTGTATACATATAAAGTAACATTGGTCATAAGTAAACGTAATACCTGTTTTAAAAAAAATAAAATCTCGTTTTTATCCATTTTTTTCAAATGTAATACAAACTATATGTATTATTTTTGAAATGTAATAACTTATGTATATGAATCACTACTAGAATTAATTAAAATAGGGACGGACAACTTGGAAAAAATGGGAATGACCAAGGTTGGTAGCTAAATAGGGACAAACATATTAAAATTAGGGACCGCCAGAATGTCCCCATGATGCACAATAATATTTGATATCAAAATGAAGATCAACAACAAAATAGAGACCAATTTACAAGAATAAATTGAAGTACGGACTGACAACTTGGGGCAAATGGGAATGGCCAATGTTGGTAGCTAAATAGGGACAAATATATTAAAATTAGGGACCGCCAAAATGTCTCCATAATGCACAATATTATTTGCTATAAAAATGAAGACCAACAACGAAGAAAAAGACCAACCACTACCATCTCAAATAATTTTATTTATTCAAAAAAAAATTAAAAAAGTAAATGTTATTGTCTGTCCCTCTTTTTTTCTATTATATACTTTCATTTCTTTAAAAATTATTAAATTTTTTTATATAACTTTTTGTAAAAAATTTCCCTATTAACTAACATCTCAAATAGTTTTATTTATTAAAAAAAAATTAAAAAAAAATTAAAAAAATAAAATGCTATTGTCCTTCCCTTTTTTTCTATCATTTATTATGGGAGGGAGGAAATATAGTCCAACCAAAAGATGACATAATAAACTAAACGACTTGGGTATCTTTTCCTTTTAGAAATAAGTTTTCTTTTAAATTTGCTGTCTTTTTTAAAAAAATAAATTTCCTTTTCCTTTTAGAAATAAGTTTTTTTTTAATTTTTTTATAAATTTCATCCAATCCAATTTGTTTTTTACTTTCCCGGTTAACTTTTCCTATTCCCTCCAACGTATTTTCCCCAAAAATTACTTCCCTCCCCCTAGCTTCCCAAAACCGCGAACAATTCAATTTGCGGAGAATTCAGCCGCAATAACAATCCAATTTTGCGGAGAATACTCAAAACTACTGGCGCCATAACAATCCATTTTTACAGTAATCTTCTCTGCGTATAGGTTCCTTGGCGATTTCCATTCAACAATCGCTGCAACAGATAGCACAAAATCAGGTATATTAATCCCCCTGTCATCTCAAATCACATATTTGTAAAACCTAGTAATTGTTCCGTTGACGAAATTGGTGTTCCTCTTAACCTGGTAATTGTTCCGTTGACGAGTTTCTCTGTTCAACCACTTCTATTTGATTTTTTTCCAATGATTGTTGCACCTGCAGATGTATATACGTTCTAGTTCATTGTTTTTATGGGTTTGTGCACTATTGACGAAATCTGGTTTTTGCTGTTAATTTGTCAATTAGTAAATTGAGCCTTTTTGTCTATGTTATTTGATCCCGAGTGTCGATTATGTGCGAGTTTAGGGCTTTTTATTAAATATGATTGGATGAAGTGATCCATCAGGATCATTAATGTTGTTCTTTGTTAATGAAAGATTTTAAAATGAATTTTGTGTGATAGCTTCTGCTGAGGAGAATAAAAAATAAGTTTTGGAGTTGAATTTTGATACGACTATCAATAGGTATTCTGTGTGTAGGTAATGTTGTCTCACCATTGAACACTTTGCATTCTGTAGTTATAGATCAGGAATTGATTGTTTGAAAATTGGTTTCTCTAGAAAAGAGTTAACTTTTTTGCTTCAGTTTAGGCCTTAGTTTTGATTATTTTAACATTAATTTTGGAAGTTACTAAAAAGATGGAATTTAATAATTCCATCTTTAGAAGTATAGATGTAATACAAACTTAAGTCCATGCAATGCTTCCGGTTCAAGAGACATAATATAATATTAATACATTCTCTGATCAGTAAATACATGCAGACATAGGCTCACCCTAAAGTTCTGCGTCTTATGTATTAAGATTTAATGTTAGTGATTCACTCAACTTTTTTGTTGATGAGTATGTTTTTCGTTGATTTTCTATGGTTAGAACATGGGCGAAGTTTGATTTCTAAGGGTATTCCGTATTGGGGCAACCATAGCATCATTGCACTCTATAAATAAATCCCTATGAGATGTAAGCAGCAGTATTGCCCCTATAATACAGATTATTAATAAATGAACTATTCTTAGTGTGTTCCAAACCCTCAAAATATTTCCTAAACACTCTCTTCCTCAAGTATTCACTGTCTTAACACCAAATTTCTGCCATATACCTGCTGTAATGAAGTGCTTATGTTCAGTTCGGCTATTCTGTGGTAAAGATGTTCATTTTTAGTTGGTTTTTTGTGGTAAAGATTTGTTTATTCTGTGTTTGATGGTAATATCCTTATGCTATTCGAATTTTATCTCCAGAAATAGTTCGTATACTCCATGATTATAGCAGTTTGATATGTTTGACCGAACAAATCATTATATTTGATATGTTTTTTTAAGCTTTTAATGTAAAGTCAAAGAAGGAAGCTTAAATTGGGCAAAGGGAATAACCTTTTGCATTTAGTAATAACTTAAATTGTGTTGCTGGTAAATGTAGGAGTAGATAATGGTCGAAGAAGATCGTAGTTGGATGGATAATCAATGGAACCCACAAGGAAAAATTTCAGATGAATTTAGAAGAGGTGTGAATTTTTTTGTAGAGTTTGCTAGATTGCATCCTGAATGTTTACGTGATGGAAAGATCCGGTGTCCATGTAGTCGGTGTCACAATAAAAAGGTTCAAACCGATGGATTTATTAAGATGCACCTTATGAAATTTGGGTTCGTTGATAACTATAAGAGGTGGATAGTGCATGGTGAGCCAGAGATTATAGGTGGCATTATACAAAATCGTCATTCTATAAATTTGAGTTCCACAAATGAACCTCAGACAATGGTTGCGGAAGAAGAACAATTTGTGGGTATGAACGATATGGTTAGAGATGCGGCTGGTCCTTCGTTTGATTGGACTCCAAATCCTGAAGAAGAACCAAATGACGCTGCTAAGAAATTCATGAGAATGATGGAATCTGCAAATGAGAAGGTTTATCCAGGTGCAGAGTCTACCGTGTTGAAGGCTGTGGCTGAGCTTCTTAGTATCAAGGCTGATTCAAACATGAGCCAACATACCTATGATCGAATCACATCATTTGTCAAAAGGTTGTTGCCTAAAGAGAATAAAATGGTTGCTAGTTTTTATGACACAAAGAAGTTGGTGGGGGCATATTGGTCTCGGTTATGAGAAAATTGATTGCTGCAGGAATCAATGCATGCTTTTCTATAAAGAAACTGATGGGTTGCAGTCATGTTCAGTGTGTGGTCTCAGCAGGTATAAATCTTCTCGTCGTGGTAGTGCAAAACATAAAAGAAACGTGCCTCATAAGCAACTACGATATATGCCGCTAACTCCCAGGTTGCAACGCCTTTATGCTTCAAAACAGAGCTCTGAAGCTATGCGTTGGCACAAGGAGAGTCCACGAGAAGAGGGCATTTTAACACATCCATCTGATGGAGAGGCATGGAAAACATTTGATACATATTGCAAATACTTGATGACTACACGTAAGTGCTTTTATCTTATTATATACTACATATGATTATGTTTTCACATTATTTTCCTTCACACCCACTTATATTTTCCAACATATTTATGATTCAAAAAACATAACTAAGGACAATTAGCAATGTGAAAGTGATCGTTTCTTCTGCCTAGGTCCAAAGGAGGCAACTTAATGTCTCTTTTACATGATTTCAAAATCTCAGGTCTTACTCCTGTCCCATTAATGAATTGATTATTAGCAATTGGAAAAATGGTGAATATTTTTCTTGAAAACAAATTAATAAATAAATTGTATTGGCAGTAATTCAAGTAAGCATAAATATTGGACATTGATAGGTGGAGACAGTTGGAGTATCAGATGAGTTTTTTAATCGTATAGTTTGTCTGTGATTGGGGTCTAATTAGATCCTTCGGATTTTCACCAGTAACCATATGAGTTTTTTTTTCTTGATTGATTTTTTATGTGATAAATTGGGTTTTTGATTCAAATTTCGATCACTCGCTACAAAGAAACAAATGGTTGAACATTATTTTGAAGTCAATTTTTCTATCAAATTGAAAGTGGACATTTTGAAATTTGGTTCTTAAATGGATTGAGGAGTTGGAATGATGGGGGCAATGTTGAAGATATTTGCGTATCTGTTGTTAATTTCAACTTTCCTCGTATCTGTTTTGGCTTCTGATAATGAGTTCCCGAGGTGTAATTGTGAAGATGAGGGGTTTTGGGGTGTTGAAAACATAATGGAGTGCCAGAAAGTGAGTGATTTCTTGATTGCTGTCGCGTATTTCTCTATTCCGATCGAGCTCCTATACTTTGTTAGCTGTTCTAATTTTCCCTTCAAATGGGTACTCTTTCAATTCATTACCTTCATTGTTCTATGTGGAATGACTCATTTGCTCAATGGTTGGACCTATGGACCGCACCCTTTTCAATTAATTCTTGCCCTCACCATTTTCAAAGTCCTTACTGCATTAGTCTCGTTTGCTACTGATATTACCCTCATTACCCTCATTCCATTGTTGCTTAAGTCGAAAGTCAGAGAGTTTATGTTAAAAATAGTCACTGAACTTCGGAAGTACTTATAGATATCTCTGATTAAGACTCTTGCTCATAAATACACACTGAGGGATAGGAAAATGAAATACTTATGCAGACAGCTTGGACCTTCTGTAGAAAACTTGAATTATCTCTTTTTCTAGAGCTCAGAATGACGAACCGATTTTTTTGTATGAAAGTAGACACATAGACCTTTCCAACGGATGTCTTTACGCCTTCTGGAACCTTCTATATCAGAACATTTTATTCCTCAAAGTTCACTGAAAATCTGGTTCTGCAGAATTTTAAATTCACCTTCATTGAATCTGTTTTCGTGACTTTTGCTCTTGCTCTGCCGTTTATTGAGTTTGTCACCATGAAATAAGATTGGTTCATCAATATAGCTACATTTCAGTGTTGTCCCACCGCATATTGTTGTATGCTGAGGGTCACATATACTTGTGGTAGATAAGGACTCCTTTTGTCCCAATCTGTGTTACCCGGACTCTTCAAATATGTTGAAGTACCCGTGTCCGACACGTATCGTGTCCGACAAGACACCCCGACACCCGCATTTTCATTCGGATACGACAAGAAAAATTAAAAAGAAAACAAGGAGTGAGTTGACTTCATTTATAAAAAAATTACAAGTTTTAATGTTGTTTTACTTAATTATACATTATATCTTAGCAAAAAAAAGAGTGAGTTGACTTCATTTATAAGTAAAGTATATAAATAGACTCAATATATTTTGTTATTAACGTATCCCCGTATCCTAATTTTAGGACAGTGTCCCCGTGTCCAATTTTTTGAGGAAAAGTGAATCCGATACTAGGATCCGTACCCGTGTCGGATACCCGATCCCGAGTCCAGGTAACATAGGTCCCAATTATTATATGATGTTTATATACTTATGTATATTACAACTTTTTTCATAGATTTATACATAATGGGGCCCCCAATACTTCTGGATGGTTTCATGACAAGTTTCATCAAACTAATACGGAAAAGTTCTACAAGACCTGGTCAGAGTTGCCTGATGATGAAATGAAGAAATGGTTTAATGACTTCAAGGTAATTATTTATAATAGAACATTATTTTTCTCAATTCATTGTTGTAAGTTGATATAATATATACATTTATTTCTCTTTTCATTAGATGAAATATTGTTGCCCCACAAAGAGCGATGCCTTCTTCTATGAAGCATTTAAGGCTATGATTTGTAGGCGTTATAAAGCTATCGTTAACAAGATGAGAGAGAAATGGATCGAGAAAAAAATCCGGCCGATTTTTTTACAAGATGATGTTTGGAACCAGTGGCTTGCAATATGGTGGAATAGTGAAGATTTCAAGAAAATATCTGAGAGAAATAAAACAAACAGAGATAGTAATGATGGGGCATCTTGTGTGCATACAGGTGGATCTATTAGTTGTGGTGAGCAGTTACATCGCATGGTAAGTATTCCCACATTTTGTTCTTATACAATGATATATGTACATATATTACATAATTTTCTATTTATTGTGATTATAGAAAAGAGACCATGGGGATCATGTTGATAAAGCAGATGTGTTTGCTGCCATGCATACTCGAAAGGGGCCAATTGAAGGACAATTGATTTGGGCTAGTCCTGAACATGAGAAAGTCTTTGTAAGTATACAATTTCAGTTTTTGTTGAGACCTTTCATTTGCTATCTTGAGCTATTAGAAAACAGAAATGGCCTAAGTACACTTATAACTGTTACTAATATAAACTAGATAATGCAAGCACTAGTAACTGCAACTTTTAATTCTTTCGGGAGAAGTAGTAAATTTGTACTAGTATTAGATTTCATTAAAGTCACATTAACAACATTTGTTATATCCTGAGCTCGTTAACATAGAACTTTAAGACTTGGACAGACCTGAAATAAATTCATTTGTTGATCACCAGATAGATGAGGGAAATCTCAACAGGTCCTTGGTTGCATACTCTTGTAGCAACGGATTATACATTGTTTTCAATAATTCAAACTGGCTCTGTACAATCTTATTTACCTGGGGACACACACAGATATGAGAAGAAACATAAAACAGAATTCCTCCACTACTTTTAATCAGTAAATCTTACCTTATTTTTATCTTCTAGAAAGAGCATCCGCAAGTCACCCATATATGAAAGGCTACATATTTTTGCATATAAATCTTTCTGCACAAGGATTAGGTAGTATATTTATCATTGGTATACTTAATGACTGAAACATGACGAAGAACCAAACCTCAGTGAATTTGGATGGCAAAAGGAGCAGCGCAGCAGAAGTGGCATTAACAACATTTGTTATATCCTGAGCATTTTATTCCCTCTTGGCCTGAGAATTTACAAATCAATTTCTTATTTTTTACTACACTTGAAACACAAATCTTGTACCAATATCTGATTCATCTTTATTCCCTCTTGGCCTGTCACATTTCATTCTTGGTTCCAAGAAGACCTATTCTGTAAGAACCCCTGTTGTATTTCCTAGAAGCAGAGTACAATACTTGCAAGCTTTGGATGTTTACTATCTCATTGTCTGAATTGTTAAATCTTCTCCATATTGAAAGTAAAAAAACAACAACTATTGGTTTTATCTGCAATGGCTCATTGTTACCGAAGGGTTTATTGAAATGTCTCATAGTCTGTTTTAGTTACCAACTTAAAATATGATCACTTCAGTGAGGTTCTCTTAATCTATGGCTTTAGCTTTTCATTCACCCAGTTTTGGTTTTGGGTCAATGTTGCTCTAGTTGATTCTAATTTCAAGCAAACTTTTTGTGTGCTTAAATATAATGCTATTTACTTGTTTTGTTATTTTTAGGATCAATATATAAGGATTGCTCGAGAAAAGGCAATTTCTGATGGTTCGATTAGTCCAGATGCCTTAGATACTCGCATCCCCTTTCATCGCGAAGCATGGCAAGCTGCTGTTGTCTCTTTCTATGAATCTAAAGGAAAGAGGGTCAAGAGGGGTGATAGAATATTTGGCTTTGGGGCTCATGGAAAAAAATTCCTGAAACTGCCATCTTCAAGCCGCTCCAGTTCATCGATCTGTCAATCATTGAGCCAAACTTCCAATCCTTCCGACGACCCAGAAAAGGAACAACTACGGGAAGAAGTTAGCAGTCTAAAAGAAATGATGCACCAAATGATTGAGCGGGAGAAGGAGCGGGATCAGCGTGAGCAGCAACAACAAGAGGAGCAATGACAAAAACAACAACAGTACCAGCAGTGGCACATTCAACAAATGATGGGCGGTGGTGGAGGTCCCATCAAAATCAACAAAGGTTCAATCCGAATTGGAGCTCCCCTGGATTCATGAGTTGTATCCCTCCCGGTGGTACGTTCATTCCTCAACAACAACAACAACAATTACAGCCACAACAACAATCATTTCAGCAACACATTAGTCATAGTTTGAGCTCCAATCAGTGTGGTGTTGGTACAGGTATCGGTATTGGTACCGGCCCTATACTTGATATGTTATTGGATTCTAACTTTAATTTTGTTGGAGATGTTAGTGGTAATGGAGGAGTTGGCGGAGGTGTTTGTGGTACTAGAGGAGAAGGAGGTTCTACTGCTGGTAGTTAGATATTTTGAAGCAAGCAATTTTAAATTTATTTTGTAATTAATATGCTCATTTGTTTTGGATGATGTTATTTTGAATTAATAAAGGTATTTTATTTTTATAAAAGCTTAGTTTATTGTTCGATTAATTTTATTTTGTGATATTTCTCATTATTGTTAATATATACATATATATATATATATATATGTGTGTGTGTGTGTGTATGTATATATATATATATATATATATATATATATATATATACATATATATAATCAGTAAATATAAATGTTTTAAAAATAATTATATTTACTAATTTTTTTTCCGTAATTGGAAATTAAGAGATGGTCCCTAAATTTAAAAATGGAAACCAACAGTTGGGGACGAACATTTTAGGGACGAAAAAATAGGGATGAACTGTTTGTGCCAAATTTAAAATTGGTGACCATTTGTTGATCCTTAAATGGGGACGACCTACTCATATGGCAACCAACAGGTGGTTCTAAAATGGGGATGAACAGTCTTGGTCAATTTTAGCAACCAAAAATTGGCAACCAAAATGTTGATCCCCAAATAGAAAAATAGGGACGACTTTGTACATTTAGAAACGATTTTGTCCGTTCTTAATATAATTTATTCTAGTAGTGAATGTAATAGTTTATACAAGTAAATGTAACACTTTGATAGATGAAATTGTAACATATTTCTATAATAAGTATTACTTTTGTCAAACGAAGAAAACATAGGAAAAAACATTATTACTTTTCTGTATATATGTATTACTTTAATGTATACAAACTATTACTTTAAGTATTACTTTTGCCAAACGAAGAAAACATAGGAAAAAACATTATTACTTTTCTGTATATATGTATTACTTTAATGTATACCAACTATTACTTTAATGTATACAAACTATTACTTTAATGTATACAAACTATTACTTTATGTTGGCTGAAGGATTGGGCCAAGGCAAATGTGGCCGATTCCGGCAGGCGACCGCCCATTCCGGCAGGCGACCGCCCATATGCAAAAAGCTTGGGCGGAGGCGTGGGTTGGCTTTGTTGGGCGGGTGATGGGTCAGGATCCGACCCGTCTCATGGATGAGACGGGTTTTCATGTTCTCACATGAGTTTTTGTCCATAATTATTATGTAATTTTCAATCTTGTTGGCTCATTATGTATTGGTCTATGTCATTTTTAATGCTTTACTTATGTTATTGTTTTTTTTTTCATGTAATATATAAATAATAAATTTAATTATCTTTAATGTTTAATTGCATATTTATTGTTTTGATTATATTAAATAATTTTTTTTTAAATTTATTATAGTTTTTCACTAATTAATTTGAAATTCTATCATTTAAAATAAAATAGGGGGTTCAATATACAAAATTGACTAAAGTTTGTGTAGTGTTTGTGAAATTAAATGAGTAGTGAAATGATGATGTGGAAGAGAAAGATGCTTGGTATATTCTTTTTGAAGTCAAATTTGAAGATATGGGTTGGAGTTGGAAAAAAAAATGAAGCAACATTTGAAGCAAAAAATGAAGAAATGAAGCAAAATTTGAAGTAATGGGTTGGAGATGCTCTAAGTGGAACAATCTATGTATTTGTTTTATTGTTCCTAAAGCTTAATCAAAGCCAAATATTGCAGAAAAGTTGGAGCTTCTAATGTAAATCTTATGCTTATATCCATAAACGAGTAAAAGTATCTATTGACCCAAACCTCGTCTGTTAAGGCAAATCTTTTGAGGTATACTCCTTTGCTTTTAGAGTTTCATACATTTTTTTGGCTTCTAATACTTTTTTTTTCCTTTTGCAAAATATGCTCAAAATACAACGGAAGCAAGATAATAGTTATTGCTACAGAACATAAGTATCCGAATATTAAACGAGTTGCCTTAATTTTTTTTTTTTAAATTGATCTGAAATTCCTATAGACACTTAATTTGAATATCTAATTGGCTATATATATAGATGGAAGGAAACTGATCACCTTCATGTCTGGTCTGGGGTTCAGCTTAAACCAAGCATTATAAAACTTTTGAAACTTGAAGTTATTGATGACATTGGTTGGACTTTTTATTACTAAGGCCTGTTTGGTAAAATTGAAAATTAAGCTCTGAAAATGTAGAGCTGAAAATTAAGAGCTGAAATCATTAAGTTGCTGAATTTTGAAGACTTATGTTTGTTTGATAATGACAAACCACTTACATCTGAATTTTCAGAATTTCAACTCAACATTTAAAATATTATATGAATAATATTTATGATTTTATAATAAAATAAATACATTATTGACATATACATTATTATTATTATTATTATTATTATTATTATTATTATTATTATTATTATTATTATTATTATTACAATTATAAGTAAATTTTAATCTTATAATATTTAAATATTTTTATTTGTACTTTCTTTATCCCATAATAATATTTATCTTGATTAGTTTGGTAAATATGATCACAAATGTTGACAAATAATAAAAAAAATTATATAATGATACTTTAATAAAAATATTGTTAAATGTTAATATTAAAAAAATTATATTTTCATACTTGGTCAAATATAATTTGTATGAAAAGAAAAAATATTTCAACAAAAGGAAGTAACAATAAATAAATAAATAAAATATGTTGATGTGTGGATTTGAACTCATTCCCTTTTTTTCTCATTCTTTTCACCTCTTACCTTGTTAAGCTACTCCTTGCCCACTTAAAATTAATAGCCTTTTTTAAGACAATCTTAATTATTTAAGTGATTCAAATTTACCTTACCAAACAAGCTTAATTTTTAATCTCTTAAAGTGTTCCAAATTAAGATCTTAATTTGGTTACCAAACAGGCCCTAAGTGTCACCTTATTGATTCTCATTTCCCTCTTCTTTATTTAGCCGACCTTATAAATGCGCCCTAAAAAGTATTTTGGCTCCAATAATTTCCCGCCAAAACGATTAAGACCGGTAGTGCACCGTAGACTTTTTGGGACGGTGACGGGTGTTCCTAAACTTTTTAACTAGCAGGTTATTTTGGACCCTACTTTCCCGTCCTTGTTACTCGAACACCATCCATTACTGATGGAATTTCCGTCAATAATTTATCAATTCTTATAGTGAGATTAAGGAGAAATGGTACCTAAAGTTTAGTAAGGGCATGGAGTTTAATGATATAAGAGCTTGGGGTTTAGTGATGCGCCTTAAAAACAAGGCATTGAGGCTTAGGATAATTTCCTAAATGTCAGGTTTGGCACATCAATAACTATTCGAATTTATTCTTTTATTAGTAAGGAAATATGATTAGGTCTATTTTCGTGCTTATATAATATAATATGCACATAAGACTCATGCAGAGTTACAAAAATTCTCATAGAGCCGCTCGTGTACTTCTATTCTACCTTGTCTTTTATTATTATTTACCGTGTCATTTTTATAAATAATATTAAAGTGAGAGTCATACCAGTTCTAGTTCTGCTATCCCTCCAGCAATTAGAGCCGCCACACAAGAAGTGATTATAAGTAGGACATTTGCACGCAACACTGAGCTTTGTGATGGCAGAAGGCTCTATGCCGGAGAAGAAACGAGCTGCTGTGAAAGACGCTGAGAATGGAAATAACAATTAGTTAAAAATCAAGTGTTTTCAAAATCACAAAATCTGGGGAGAAACGCGTTTCTCCGTCGTTTATGGAGAAACGGGGCAACGTTTGTCGCGCGACATACTTAGCCACAACAACTAGATATCCTTTTCAAAGCTTCTGGATATCCAGAACATTGAATATGGATATCCAAAAGCTTTGGAAAGGATATCCAGAAATCAAATATTTTTTCTGGCTATCCTTTTCAAAGCTTCTGGATATCCATATTCAATGTTCTGGATATCCAGAAGCTTTGGAAAGGATATCCAGAAAAAATATTTGATTTCTGGATATCCTTTCCAAAGCTTCTGGATATCCATATTCAATGTTCTGGATATCCAGAAGCTGATGAAAGTGATATCCAGAAACTGGCTAAGTATATCGCGCGACAAACCTTGCCCCGTTTCTCCAGACGAAACGGAGAAACGCATTTCTCCCCCGACTGACTCTTTCAAAATTTAGTTGTAACATGTCGTACCTCTGGGTCTGCCATTATACTTTTACTAGGTGTCAGTACTAGCGTAACATAAGGAAAAAGCTGTCAAAAAGAAAGTAAAACATGATTAATTATTACTCATTTTGTCCAAAATGATTTTTTTTAAATGAATATCATTGTCCCTAATTTATACTCCACCCTCCGTCCCATGATAATATATAAATTTTTCTTTTTGGGTGTTCCACAATAATATATACTTTCCTAAAAAGGAAAGGAATCTTTACTATTCCCTCCACTCATTCTCTCTCCTACATTATTTTAATACTCACATCACCATTATAATTTACTATTCTCTCCACTCATTCTCTCTCCTATTTTATTTTCAGACTCACAACACTTTCAATATAATAATTCCTCCTTAATTCCCGTGCAAAACCCAAAAGTCTATAAATTCCTGAGACGGAGGGAGTATACAAAAGAATAAACAAATTTTACATGTCTTTATATACTTGTAAAACTAAAAGTTGAGAAGTGATAACAAAAATATTTATGTAGTTTTCGTGCAGATTCTTCGTGTGGAAGACATGCAGGGATTTGAGAGCTTCTAGGGTTTATGGTTGAAGCAAGACACGTGCCAAATAGGTCCACGATCGTGCGGAAGGTCAGGAAGTCTGAAGAGTTCGTTTGTTTCTTATTGAGATCTGCAGAAATTCGAGGTGGAATTTTGGAGATGCAGAGATCAAGATAGATCTGGAGATGTTCAAGGGTTTATGGGGCAGTCAAGGTGGTTGGAGAAAAATATAAAAGAAAAGGAGTCTAAGTCGGAGGAGCTTCTGGAGTACTGGGCGACCGCCCATGGTGGTGGTGGGCGACCGCCCACATGGACAGAAGGCATGTCTCGGGGAGGAATTTTCTGCAGCAGATTTTGTTTCCTATTTTGATACAGTCTCTTCTTGTAAAGGTGAGTGGTATAAACCGGTTAGACCACGTGGGAAGATGAGGACTTCTCGCAAACGACGGATGAGGGGTAAGGAGGATGTTGTACTCTACCGACAACATCAATTTCGTTCCGAGTGGGAGCAAGAGGCTTGGAGACCGGCCTGTTGGTGTAAAAAGGGGAGAGACATCAATAAACGGTGTGTTGGGGTGGAGAGGTGACAATGTGTAGCTGGCCAGCAAGGAGACAGTCACAAGTACCTAACAGAGAGCGAGAGAAAAAAAACCACAAGAAGACAATGCAAGAAGCAAGGTGCGTCCGAGTTTCATGGGGAGCATTGCAAGGGGAGTGGATCTAGGAGGGAGAAGGCGAAGTTAGTCTTGCAAATAAATCAAGGTAGAAGTTGATTTGGGGAGGCAAGAAGGATTTAACACGGAGAGGTTGAAGCGTCGCTTGGTTTCAACTCGCCTTATTACTTGGGCGTGGAGGCTCATGGTGGAGGAACGTGGAGGCTCAACATGGTGGTGTAAAATGTTTGGTGGATCATTCTCAGGTGGGAGTATGATAGGAGCATGTCACAATGGTGGTTTATGTCTCCAGGTGGGAGATTGTTGGGATTGGAGCCAAAACCAAGGAGAGGATCAAAACCACGGAGGAGCAGAAAATCGGAGCGGACTGTTGAAAAGGGCGATCGCCCATAGAGGAGGTGGGCGACCGCCCAAAGGAACAGATTGTCGGGGACGGATTTCTGCAAAGTGTGAAAGGAGTCCACATGCATGGGTTGATGTGATGTGTAAGGAGTCTTGGAGGCTGGGAATATTAATTCCTTATGAAATTAATTTCTGTAACTTATTTGTATTCCTAAATTAAAGTTATACTCCTTCCGTCTCAAGGACTCCGGGTAAATTAGATTTTGATCAGGAGTAGGTTTTGTATCTCTATAAATACATTGTGACTACCACCATAATATTTGTACCCAAGAGGAGAAAGTTAGGATATCAAAGGGAGCCACAAAATAGTGTCTAGGAAGGGGGGTCGGGGGCCTAAGAGAGCAATGGGGGCGATCCTACAACCCGGCCATGACTGTGTTATTTGTGCGTTCTCGGGGAGGTTAGATAATATATATGAGAGATTGCTCATGGAGAGTTACTATGATAGATCTGTATGAGTGCATATGTAAAGTTGTAATCCTTCATATATTATTATAGTGATATCCTGGCTTGGTGCCTTCGGATGTAGCCACAGGTGGTGGTGAATCGGGTTAACAAATTATCGGTGTTCTTGTTCTTTCATATTATCATGTGTTGATTTATTTTTCTCCATGTTGATGACTGCTAGTATGGGCTAGTGGATGTGGTGATCCCCTCAGTTTCACAACATAATGTATGGTTTTTTTTTAATATGGGATAGGAAATAGTAGTTAATGATTGGTTTTTTAATAGGAGAGAATGAGTGGGAGGAATAGTAAGTTAATGATTGATTTTTTTGTAAATATGTTAACTTTATAAGGGTATAATGAATGATTTTTTTGTAAATATATGGAGATGATAAGCGTATAAATATATTCAAAAACTTGTCATTTATGGAAAGGAACTCTTGATCTGGAACGGACCAAAAAAAAAAGTAGAACCCTTGATCTGGGACGGAGGAAGTACTATTTTTATATATTTTGGTTGTTTAATTGATGTGGTGTTGTTATCAGTTTAATTTCTTAGTATGACTTTTATGCATGAGTTTGTACAATATATGCATTTTTAAATAAAAAAAATTAATGTCTTAAAAAAATACTCCCTCCGTCCCAATAAGAGCTGCCCAAATTTTTCTGTGCACGCAAATTAATAAAATGAGGGGAAAGTAAAAATGTTGTGAGTGTAATTTGAAAATAGGAGAGAGAATGAGTGGAGGGAATAGTAAATTATTATAGTGTTGTGAGTATTAAAATAATGTAGGAGAGAGAATGAGTGGAGGAAATAGTAAAGATTCCTTTGCCAAAAAAGGAAAGTGAAAGCTATTAACGGGACACCCAAAATGACAAAATGGGAAGCTACTATTGGGACGGAGGGAGTATCAATTTATTAAAAGCATTTCGTCTGAATTCATCCATCGCTCATGTTCTAGCCAGGGGCGTACACAAAAAGATCTAAAGGGGTGGTTGTGAACACCCCAAATTTTCTGTTGACATGTTAAAAAAATATATATTACTAAATGCATTCTCATGTACCAACTCAGCCCACCCCTTTGCAAAAAAAAAAGAAGACACGCTTTAAAAAAAGCAGAGGATTAAAAACGACAGAGACAGGAGAGAAAAAAAGCGAAAGAGAAAAAAAAGAAAAGCGACCCGCACGAATCCAGTTGTCGGTCGCCACCCAGTTCAGCCGTCCGCCGGAACCTCCATCCTCACCTCCACCTCCGATCTTAATCACTGATTCTAGTAGGTTTTAATTTTTGAAATTTCAATTTAGGGTTTTATTGTTGAGTGTTTTCTCTTGAGATTTCAATTTCGGATTTCATTTAGGGTTCATATTATTGATTTATTAATAAATTTGGGGTTTTAGAATCAGGATTTTTCAAAATGAGATTTCACATGAAAAAATTTGTATTTTTGATGGGATTTGTTATTCACCCCCGCGACATTACTGAATATCCCCGCAATAACAATTGTTACATAATTAAAATGGTGGAAACTCAAGAGGGCGACGACCCAGTTGGCGTCTTCACTATGATGCCAACGCAATTAAGGTATTGAATACTCATTCTGTTCAAATGGGTCACATCAAAATGGTTGTCGCTAAATTTCTTGCTCCGTTGATCAACAGAAATCTGATTTTTGTTGAAGGGATTGATGCAGTATGATGGGATAAATATGAGTTTTATTTTAATTAATTGTTATTTTATTAGCATTTTCGGAATTAAATGTAGTAGGATGATTATAAGAGGTTTTAGAGTAGATTTAGCATTGATTTAGTAGTTTTAGACTTCTATTAGGTTACCTTATAGGTTAGGCTTTATTTTAGGAGGATATTTCTTGTTTTCTAAGTTTTATGAGTGCTATAAAATAGCCTCAAAGTTGTAATCCGAAAATCAGACTTTGATATTGATTTTATGAAAAATAGTATTGTTGTGAGCAACTATTATTGAGGGTTTAAATACCGTCTTGTTTTCTTAAAATTCCGTTCAGTCATTCCTCTCATTCTCATATAACCTCTCTACTCTATCATTTGGTATCAGTTTCCTGGTTGAATTGATGACTGAACGAAGGCGTGGTCATGGTCTTCATGGTGTTCGTAGAAGGGTTCGTGAAGCGAAGCCCCAGGCATACGATCCCCATCACGAACGTGACCTATATGAAATCAAGAAGGACGAACTGCGAAGAAAGATTCAAGATCTCAAACTCCGTTTGTTGCGTTCCGAGATTCGAGAACTCCAAAGACACTTTGATCGGGTGGAGGGTCGACGAATCCAACGACAACTAGCGCAGTTGGAGGACTCAGATTCAGACGTATCGTCTGATGAAGAGGGCTCGGAGTCAGATCTGTGGTCTGATGATGATGAGGATATCTATCCTTTCGATCGTGATCAAGAACTTGAGTGCAAGAGAGAGGCCGATCCTCTGACTCTTGACGAGTTTTGTGACCGATTGAATCCTGTTCCCGTGGATTGCTTTGTTGATTCAACGGGTTCCGACGTTGTCATTGATTGGTCAAAACCACCAATCTTTGATGACGATAATTATGAAGATGATATTGAGGGTTTTGACCCAGCAGAAGCCATTGTGTTGCAGCCGAACCTGGGAGCAGGTTGTGATTTTCTGGGTTCATCTATTTTACTGAAAGGAGGTATTTTTGGTTCTTATTGTTATGAGGATCCCTTTTATGTTGAAGTTCCGTTTATTTCGCAATCTGGGTTCTTCAAAGGTTTATTCATTGAGAGTTTTTTAGTAAACGGATGGACAGATTGGATGGATGTGATGAGAAGTGCTACTAAGTATACAGTTCGAAGACGTTTGAAGCTTAAGTTTTCAGAGATATTTCCGAAGAGCAACGAATCAAATTCGAGGTCGAATTTTTCTAAGAAGAGGAGAATGATGCAGTATGATGGGATAAATATGAGTTTTATTTTAATTAATTGTTATTTTATTAGCATTTTCGGAATTAAATGTAGTAGGATGATTATAAGAGGTTTTAGAGTAGATTTAGCATTGATTTAGTAGTTTTAGACTTCTATTAGGTTACCTTATAGGTTAGGCTTTATTTTAGGAGGATATTTCTTGTTTTCTAAGTTTTATGAGTGCTATAAAATAGCCTCAAAGTTGTAATCCGAAAATCAGACTTTGATATTGATTTTATGAAAAATAGTATTGCTGTGAGCAACTATTATTGAGGGTTTAAATCCCGTCTTGTATTCTTTAAATTCCGTTCAGTCATTCCTCTCATTCTCATATAACTTCAGTTCACTCTATCAGGGATGTCCCAAATTCTCCCGGTAGAGGGGTTCGGAATTTTCATGCCAGGTTCACATTTTTGCTAGAATTGGCGTTTGGAAGGTTGAAGGTTGAATTCAATTTCTGAAAATGACGTTTATTTTGCTTTGTCCGACTCTTTGGTTGAGAAGGAAGAAAATAACGATAAGGATTAAAAGAGTGTTGATTCTTGATGAAACCCCTAAAGATGTGCTAAAATTGGAGATGTTTTTGCACCAGAAGGAAGGCTTGAGCTTGCTGGTTCATAGAGAGAAGTTAAGGAGTGTGTTTTTTTCTTTTTGTAATTTAGAGGGGTGAAGATTTAGGGGTTATGATAAAATAGGAATAGTGGTGGTGCATATAGTGCTGAGTGTTCATTTTTTTAGGTGAACTTATCATTGCGGGGGTATTTAGTAATATTACAGGGGTGAATAACAAATCTATTTTTGATTTATGGTGTTATTGATTTTTTTCTTTGTAGGATTGGTAGTTTTTTCTTATTTGTTGTAATCGAAGTAAGTAGTCATGTAAAATACAATTATTTTTTTTTGAAGTTTTTGAATAATATAATTTGTAAACCCCGTCCATTTTGACCTTGGGTCCGCCCCTGGTTCTACCCGCCTCCATCTTCTACTCCTCATATAAACCCTAACCACTCTCTCAAATCCGAGCCTAACCCGACACACCCACCTTAGATTTTGAGTTAAATCTTTCAGGTTCGTTATGACACCGCATTTTTTCTCCTCTGTTCTTCCCATCCCCTTGGGTCAATTTATGGATGGAGATGAAGGTTGGTGTTTGGATTGTTTTTTCTCTATAGTATTTAACATTTGAGAATTCTATAGCTACCTTAACGCAGTTGGGTGCAGGCAATTTTGTTATCCAAAAAAAGGCCATACTGCTATTTTGATCAAATAGCGTCTTGCATTTTTCTATTATGCTCAATTAAATAAAAACATTTGCAATGTCCTCACTCAATTACATAATTTTAGGCTTTAGCAAATAAAAGAAAACACATACTTTGGTCATTGAACTTTTGGTCATTTTCCAGTGTAACTGCTAAACTTATTTTGAAATATCATCATCATCATTGTACTTTTACACTTTTTCAAATGTGCTCACTCCATCCAAGAATCTGTTAAAACCCACACACACTTTTACACTTTTTTTAAAGAAATTAGGTAGTTATATGTGGGAAGAAACACACAAAAAGAAGGAAATTTCTTGCAAGTGAAAAATGGCCATACATTGCACAGATGATAATCAATCTATCAATAAACAGCAAAAATAACAAAGCATAAACAACAAAGGAACTCATGCGTGGTTTTCCCGTTTCAAGTTTCACCAACAATTATCAGATAGAGTACTATCGCTCTTTCGAACACAAGTCGTTGTTCAACTACAGAAAGTAAAAACTCCCATTATTCTATTTATATGATTTGTTGATGATTAATATGCTGTTAATTTGACTATGATTATATAGGTTGTTGACGATGAATATAAATGTTGTTAACAAGAGTAGTGTTCAGTTCAGTCATTTTCCTTGTTTTAATTCCCTTTTTGTTAGCCCATTTTCTATTAACTATAAGTAGCAAATAGTGAGCACTGCGAAGATTGATGAATTTCTTTTATTTCCTTGTTTTATTTCCCTTTTTGTAATTTTTCTTTTCAAATTGCTTTCATCACTTCAATTTCCTTGTTCTTCCAAATTAGGGTGGAGCTATGCAACATTTGCTGTATAGTACAGACGAAGAAGAAGATTTGTTTTTATATATAATCATGGAAAAGACAGCAGCATCAGAAGAAGAAGAAGAAGAAGAAGAAGAAGATGATGAATCAAAGGAGTGGCAAGAAATTGTTTAGGAAGACTCAACACGACTCGCACTCAATCATGTCCGCCCATTCTAAGCCTGATGGTCCTCATTCAACAGGTCATTTAAGTGTATTTGAGACGTTTTTCTTTGACTCATCAATCTTGCCCGTCCATTCGATCTCATCTCTTAATGCATACTCTACTTGCCCAAATCCGACTCAACCCTTCCTTCCGTGAGTTGTTGTGGTCTTTTGTTTTCATATACAATAATCCTATGAAAAGATTTGTACACTACTAAAGCTAGGAAAAGACTACTAAAGCTAGGAAAAGATAAGCACAACTCCTATACATTATTATCTAATAGTTTTCTTTATAGGAAAAGACAAAGAGAACAAAGCAGACCAACTAACCAATATGTACACAAATATAGCCAAGGATATTTCCACTAATTTTATTAGGATTCTAACAGTTTTTTTATTATAATAGTAAATATAATTTTAATTGAAAGTATTCCTATATAAGGTAACCCACTAAGTTGGCTTAATACCAATTTAAATAACTAAATACCTTATTTCTTTGAGAATATATCTCAATATCCTAATACCCCCCTTCAAGTTGAAACATTTACAACGTAGATTTCTAACTTGTCAAAAAGAAAATAAAATTTGGAAAAAGTAAATAATAATAATAATAACTAAAACAAAATTCACAACAACAAGAAAATTGATATTCTAACACATGTTGTGTAAGATGTTGTAATATCTGAAGAGACGTCCACATCCATTCTTCTTTTTCTTCGATCTCGTGCACAACTTGTGCACACACATGTATTCTTTTTCTTTAATTTTCGTTTTTAGAGTAAACGACACTTAATTATCGTTTTTAGAGTGAATGACACTTAATCATCGTTTTTTGAGTGAATAACATGCTAAATTTTAAAATTTAGGTATAAGTAACAAAGTAATGAAATTATATATATTTATTTGACCAGAAGGTTATTTTTAAGTTTTAACACTTGCATGAAGGCAGAATAAAGTAGACAGAGCCTTAGCGTGTAGAATATTCATTATAAAATTATTGTAAAAAGTTGTTCTTAAATAATGGAAATTGAGTTTTTAGAGACGGGTTTCTGTTTAATTAAAAAAAAAACAGTTTTAAACAAAGACATGTTCTTTAAAAGTGTCATGTTAATGTTGCAAATTTAACGTTAAAAGTTCCCAATTCTTTACAATCAAGTGGGTTTGGCTTCACCAATCACCAATAGCAAGGACTTGGATTGCTCCTGCATAAGCTTTGCTCATGTATATATCCCATGTTAGTAGCTGACGGCTAAGATGATGTAGCAAGGATTGCCAGAAACAAAGGACCAGGGCTGGACAAGTGGGCGACCGCCCAAGGGAGGATGGGCGACCGCCCAGGAGAGGATTCAAGCAAGGGAAGAACGCCTGTTTACATGGGCGACCGCGCAGCGAGGCTTGGGCGACCGCCCAACTGACGGAATTCGCAACAGTTTATTTTCTTTTCCATTTTGAACAATTAAAGTAGGGGTATTTTTGGCACTTCGTTTATTTCGTTTTCTTTAGGGTTTTCATCATTGATAGACTAGTATAAATACTCTTTTAGGGGTTTTGTTTAGGGGAGTTGAATTTTTGATAAATTATTTGATTGCTTTGCAATTGTGAGTCTTTCTTGACTTGTTGAAGGTGGATTCCTTCTGTTCTTCGGGATTCTCATCTATTAGGTGTTAATCTTGCCAAACCCTAATTCGTGGATTCGAATTGGGTCAATTGATCGTTGTTTCGATTAATTGCCTATCCGGTTACTGTTTCTTTATTCCGCTGCAACCCTTTACATCAGTTGGTATCAGAGCACGGACGATCCAAGGAGTGAGATGGCCAACAATCAAGCAAACCCTGGTGATTTGGCTGCTGTGCTAGAACGATTCCGACAGGATTTGGAGCATCGAGAAGCAGAGCGTATTGAACGCGAAGAGCAAAGAGAGGCGGAACGCGCTGAAAGGGATAGATTGTTGACAGAGGCTTTGCAGACTTTGCAAGTTAGTATTGGCAATCTTGGGCAAAGGCCAGATCGACAAGATGAACGTGTCGAACGTGGGGCTTTTAATCGTCGTGGTCAGCCAGTCGGAGGTAATCCTGTTTATGAACAATCCCCTAAAATTAAAGCTGATTTACCGTTCTTTTCTGGTGAATTAGATATGATTGAGTTTTCTGATTGGCTTGAGGAAGTAGAAAAATATTTTGCTTTAATGAATATTCCTGCGGAACGACAAGTTCCTTATGTGGCTTATAAATTGAGGGGTGGTGCATCTGCTTGGTGGAAGCAATTACGCACCCAAAATATTCGTAACAATCGACCTATGATTACTGAGTGGCCTGTGATGAAACAAGCCTTGAGGCAACGATTTTTGCCCGCTGATTTTGAACAAAAACTATATCGGAAATTTTTGGAGTGTGTACAGGGTACTAAATCTGTGGGTGCTTACACGAACGAATTTCACTCTTGGTCTGCACGTAATGATTTGTGTGAGTCGGATGCACAGTTGACTGCTAGGTTTATTTCTGGGCTTCGTGTTGATATTCGTAATCAGGTTGAGTTGACACCTGTTCACTTTTTGGATGAGGCTATTGATCGGGCTTCCACAGTTGAACGTCAGCTTACTACTCTTGGGAGCACCGGTTCTTACTCTTCTGTTGGTAATGCGATTGTGGCCAAAGAACCAACACATGGTGTGGGTGCTAAACCCGTTGTTGCTGGTCAAACTAATTCGGGTGTTGTTTCGGCTAAGAAGCCCGCTGCTGCTGCTGCTGGTGGTCAACAGAATGCGAATCCTTATTCCAAAAACTATGGCACCAAGTGTTTTAAATGTGGGGAGGCAGGCCATATTTCTAGTGGTTGCCCTCTCAGAAAGAATGTTAATGTGGTGGAGCGTGAGGATGGTGATGATGAGGTCGTTTATCTCGACCCTAATGGGGATGATGATGACTGCGCGGACTATGAGTCGTATGTGGTTCGTAAACTTTTGTTGCCTACTCCCGTGGAGGAGGTTAACCCTGCTCGACATAATATATTCCGTACAATGGGCAAAGTCAATGATATGGCAGTACACATTATTATTGATAGTGGAAGCAGTGAGAACTTGGTGGCACGTGGTCTAGTCAATAAGCTCAAACTTGAGGTGCGTAACCATCCTTCTCCTTATTTTGTTGGGTGGATAAATGCTACGGGCTCTTTGAAGGTAACACATCAGTGTATCATTCCTTTTTCTGTTGGCACCTATATGGATGTGATTACGTGTGACATTGTGGATATGAGCGCTTGCCAGTTGTTGCTTGGGAGGCCATGGCATTTTGATGTGGGGTCGATGCATTGTGGGCGGACTAATTTAATCAGTTTTATGAAGGATGGAGTCAAGTTTACTCTTTGTCCATTGAAAGCTAAAGGAGCACACGGTAGTAAAGTGGACAGGAAAGGGGTTATTTCCTTGTTTGTTCCAAAACCTTTTCTTTCAGGTACTGCAACACATGGACCTACGAAAAGCAAACCATCTGTTCATAAGAAGGCACCTGTACACGCGGCGAGAAGACCCAAGAAGGAAGTCTCATGCAAGGGACGTGTTCCTTTTTCAGCACATGATTCAGGGACGAATCATTTTAAAGAAGGGGTGTATGATGTAGCAAGGATTGCCAGAAACAAAGGACCAGGGCTGGACAAGTGGGCGACCGCCCAAGGGAGGATGGGCGACCGCCCAGGAGAGGATTCAAGCAAGGGAAGAATGCCTGTTTACATGGGCGACCGCGCAGCGAGGCTTGGGCGACCGCCCAACTGACGGAATTCGCAACAGTTTATTTTATTTTCCGTTTTGAACAATTAAAGTAGGGGTATTTTTGGCACTTCGTTTATTTCGTTTTCTTTAGGATTTTCAGCATTGATAGACTAGCATAAATACTCTTTTAGGGGTTTTGTTTAGGGGAGTTGAATTTTTGATAAATTATTTGATTGCTTTGCAATTGTGAGTCTTTCTTGACTTGTTGAAGGTAGATTCCTTCTGTTCTTTGGGATTCTCATCTATTAGGTGTTAATCTTGCCAAACCCTAATTCGTGGATTCGAATTGGGTCAATTGATCCTTGTTTCGATTAATTGCCTATCCAGTTACTGTTTCTTTATTCCGCTGCAACCCTTTACATCATAAGATCTATGAGGGACGACTTTTGTCAAACTAATATCTATCTATATATAATAACAAGATAGTGGTAAATAGAGGGACTTTGAGGGGCATTTTAATCCTTTCACACGGTGGCAAAATGGCTAATAAATCGGCTGAAATGGCATGTAGCAATGTATGATTGGGTGAGGTTTTTTTTTTTTTTTTTTTTTTTTTGTTTTTTTTTTAAATCAATTCGGACACGTGTCGCCCGTTTAGTTAAGGGCGCTTTCGTCATTTTACAGGCACGTGTACTACACACGCCGACAATGGAGCGTTATGGCAGATGAATTTTTCTTTTTTTTTTTTTTTGTTTTTTTGTTTTGACACGTGTTTGGCTGGGGATTTTAGTTTTTTCTTTTTAACCCATTTCTTTTACCTAAATTATTTTATAATAAATTAATTTTTTTTAAAAAAATTACACCAAAATTCATAATTTTTTTTTCTCTTTAAATAGAGACTATTTTCATTTGATTTGGACACAAAAAATACTCTTTTTTTAATATAAATTTCTTAATTATCATTTTTAATTTGTCAATATCTTTTTTTTTAACCCATTTCTTTTACCTCAATTATTTTATAATAAATTAAATTTTTAAAAATTTTTTTAGACCAAAATTCATAAAAAAAAATTCTCTTTAAATAGAGACTATTTTCATTTGATTTGGACACATTAAAAAAACCATTTTTTAAAATATAAATTTCTTAATTATCCTTTGGTGATTTTCCTTTTTCATTTTTCAATATGGTTTTAATCAAAATTATTTAAGTGTGAAGTATTTTTTTTTATTATAAATGATAATGATAATAATATTAATTTTACTAATTATAAAAATAAAGAATACTCCCTCCGTCCCACTCCAAGTGTCACTTTTTACCCAAAATGACGTCTCATTTGAAGCGTCACATTTCCTAAAAAGGAAATGTTTTATTAATATTCTATTATCCCATCCACTATTCCCTCCACTAATTCTCTCTTCTCTACACTCACAACACTTTTTAAATTCACTATTTCCTCCACTAATTCTCTCTCCTATTTTCAAATTACACTCACAACATTTTTTCTTCCCCATTTTTTCCTTAATTTGCGTGCCACCCCTAAAAGGGTGACACTCTTGGTGGGACGGAGAGAGTATAAAATACAATAAAAGTGATGGGGTATAGGATAATGAGTTGGAAGGGTAATATGGGAATTTTTTTCCAAATAATCTCGTTTTACTTTTTTATTTACCAAAATGACTTACTGTTCAAACTATTGCCCAGAATGTCCTCTTTTTTGAAACTCGCTACACCGTGTAGCGAGTTTGACTAGGGTTGGTCAAAACTCGCTACACCGTGTAGCGAGTATAGGGCAATTAATTAGGCCGTTGGAAAATTAATTACGGCATTTAATTAAACAAAACTCGCTACACGGTGTAGCGAGTTTGTATTAAACTCGCTACACCGTGTAGCGAGTTATTTAAAACCCTTTTCACCAGTTTACGTCTTCATTCAAACAATCTGAAAGAAAAAAAAAAACTTCAGTGAGTCCGCCGCCTAGAGAGAAGAAGAGAAGAAGGGAAGAAGAAGAAGAAGGATCGATCAACCAAGGAAGAATTTGTCAAGTAATTCAACCTTTTTTTAATTGTAAGTTTAAATTTTTGTATTGTATTAAATTTTTACTTTGATTTTATTATTTATTTACTTATAATTTATAATTTTTTTTAATTTTTTATATGATGTTGTAATTGCATTTTGATGACATTGTTTATACACAAATTAGTCTCAAGGAATTTTTTTTGATTTTTTTTATATTTAGTTTTTTTAATCCGAATTTTTTTATTATTTAGTTTTTTTAATCCGAATTTATAATTCAATCAAGGGAATTTGTTATTATATTTAGTTTTTTTAATCCGAATTTTTTTATTATTTATTTACTTATAATTTATTTACTTACAATTTAGGATTTTTTTTGATTTTTTTTTTATGTCATTGTTAATCCGAAAATATGAATGTTTGTTTAATTACTCTCTATTTTTTTTTTGTTATTAAATTTAGTTTTGTTGTGCCGAAAAAATGAGATAGTAATGTTTATTAATTTACTTGCAATTTAGGATATTGTCAAGTTACATGTCCAATAACAGAAATTAACAGTCCTTGGGAAACACCTTAAAAACATTGGAAGTAACAATGTTAAGTATTTTTGATGAGCGCGAGGGGGCCCAAACAACAGCCTAATAGATCAACAAAACAAAACATTTATAACAAAATGTTAAGGAATATAATCTTAGGGTGTGTAATGTTAAGGAAAATATTTCATACCTTAGTCAGTATAAGAACAGCATCAACACCTATGTGACTTCCGCCCTCACTATCTCTCATCACTTTATCAGCAATGTAAGCATCAATGGTATCAATAGGATCCTTCAAAACCAAATGCACAGAGCCATGATCACTTCGATTAAACTCCTTCACAACCACAACAACCTAATAGAACAAAAAAAAATATAATGATCAATTATTTATAAATTTCAACCTTAACTATAATTAAAATAAAATAATATACCTGTTCCACCCTCTCATATTTTTGGCATTTCTCCTTCACCATTCTCAAGGGATAATAAGTACCCTCTGCAGTGAGATAGTCCATCGCAGAAAGCCAAGCTTTGCCCTGAAAATCATCATCTTCCACCGGCTCTTCAAGTTTTTTACGTATCGCCTCTTGGGTCGACTGAGCGGGGGGTCCCTGAGAAACATGAGCTTTTCGGATGCGATGCCGACGCATGGCGGCCTGTGCTTCACCAGCGGGACCAGGTATGATATGACGCGGTGGAGATTCTCTCTCTTGTTCGATTTGAGGCGGTGGAGACGGTGGAGATTGAAACTCTCGTTCAATTTGAGAGAGATTAGATAGACGATTGGAGGTTTGACCGGGATGTCCTGGAAGAGGTTTTCGTCCAAGATACCAGCGGGGTTTTGATGGATCCATTTTGAGAGAGATAGATGAAAGATGGACTTAAGAAAGAAAGAAAGAAAGAAAAGGGAGAACTGGACTGAGAAAGGAAGAGAATGGTAAGTTTTGTTGGGACTGACGGAGAGGAATAAGTAGGGGTTTGGAATATATTAAACTCGCTACACGGTGTAGCGAGTTTGACTTAAATCTGATCAAAACTCGCTACACCGTGTAGCGAGTTTTGTTTAATTAAATGCCGTAATTAATTTCCCAACGGCCTAATTAATTGCCCTATACTCGCTACACGGTGTAGCGAGTTTTGACCAACCCTAGTCAAACTCGCTACACGGTGTAGCGAGTTTCAAAAAAGAGGACATTCTGGGCAATAGTTTGAACAGTAAGTCATTTTGGTAAATAAAAAAGTAAAACGGGATTATTTGGGAAAAAATTCGGTAATATGGTTATTGAGTTTATTTTAGTTCGATACATCAAACAATTTATTTATTTTATTAAAAAAATTGAATCATAGTAAATAAAGTATAATTACTTTTATTAACAATGGCATGTGGCGAGGTATGATTGGGTGAGGTTTTTTTTTTTAAAAAAAAAAATCAATTCGGACACGTGTCGCCCGTTTAGTTAAGGGCGTTTTCGTCATTTTACAGGCGCATGTGCTACACGCGCCGACAATGGAGCGTTATGGCAGATGGATTTTTCATTTTTTTTTTGTTTTGACACGTGTTTGGCCGGGGATTTTAGTTTTTTCTTTTTAACCCATTTCTTTTACCTAAATTATTTTATAATAAATTAATTTTAAAAAAAAAAAATTACACCAAAATTCATAATTTTTTTTTCTCTTTAAATAGAGACTATTTTCATTTGATTTGAATACAAAAAAATACTCTTTTATTAGATATAAATTTCTTAATTACCCTTTTTAATTTTTCAATATCTTTTTTTAACCCATTTCTTTTACCTCAATTATTTTATAACAAATTAAATTTTTTAAAAAATTTTTAGACCAAAATTCATAAAAAAAATTCTCTTTAAATAGAGACTATTTTCATTTGATTTGGACACATAAAAAAAAACCATTTTTTAAAATATAAATTTCTTAATTATCCTTTGATAATTTTCCTTTTTCATTTTTCAATATGGTTTTAGTCAAAATTATTTAAGTGTGAAGTATTTTTTTTATTATAAATGATAATGATAATAATATTAGTTTTACTAATTATAAAAATAAAGAATATAAAATACAATAAAAGTGATGGGGTATAGGAGTTGGAAGGGTAATATGGTTATTGAGTTTATTTTAATTCGATACATCAAACAATTTACTTATTTTATTTAAAAAAAAATTGAATCATAGTAAATAATGTATAATTACTTTTATTAACAATGGCATGTGGCGAGGTATGATTGGGTGAGGTTTTTTTTTTTAAATCAATTCGGACACGTGTCCCCCGTTTAGTTAAGGGCATTTTTGTCATTTTACAGGCGCGTGTACTACACGCGCCGACAATGGAGCGTTATGGCAGATGGATTTTTCTTTTTCCTTTTTTTTTTGTTTTGACACGTGTTTGACTGGGGAATTTAGTTTTTTCTTTTTAACCCATTTCTTTTACCTAAATTATTTTATAATAAATTAATTTTTTTTAAAAAAAAAAATTACACTAAAATTCATATTTTTTTTTCTCTTTAAATAGAGAATATTTTCATTTGATTTGGACACAAAAAAATACTCTTTTTTTAAATATAAATTTCTTAATTATCCTTTTTAATTTGTCAATATCTTTTTTTTAACCCATTTCTTTTACCTCAAATATTTTATAATAAATTAATTTTTTTTAAAATTTTTTTAGACCAAAATTCATAAAAAAAAATTCTCTTTAAATAGAGACTATTTTCATTTGATTTGGACACAGAAAAAAACCATTTTTTTAAATATAAATTTCTTAATTATCCTTTGATAATTTTCCTTTTTCATTTTTCAATATGGTTTTAGTCAAAATTATTTAAGTGTGAAGTATTTTTTTTATTATAAATGATAATGATAATAATATTAATTTTACTAATTATAAAAATAATGAATATAAAATACAATAAAAGTGATGGGGTATAGGATAATGAGTTGGAAGGGTAATATGGTTATTGAGTTTATTTTAGTTCGATACATCAAACAATTTATTTATTTTATTTAAAAAAAAATTGAATCATAATAAATAAAGTATAATTACTTTTATTAACAATTACCCAAATAAAGTGGATAGTAAATGATTTATTTTGTTTCTTATTTTTTTATTGGTTAAAATTATGAGAGCCGTCAATTACACGGGCCTAAAGAGGCGCGTGAATGCATCAGTTTTTTTTTTTTAGTTTTTTTTTCATGGTCTTTTTAGTAAAAAATTAAATAAGTGTGAAATATTTTTTTTAATTATAAATGATAATATTAATAATAATAATAATTTTAATAATCATAAAAATAAAGAATATAAAATAAATAAAAGTGGTGGGTATAGAATGATGGGTTGAAATGGTGTTGAATATATATTTAATATTAATAATTATATATGTATACTTTATATTTAACATTATATATGTATATTTAATATTAATAATTATATATGTATATAAATATAATTATCCCTACCTTGAACTTGAAGCCTCATTATATACCAAGGCCAAGGCCATTTTTAATTCATTTTCTTTCGATGTGGGAAATCTGCCTTCGCCTTGGGCTTGCCTTGGCCGGCCTTGGCCTTGGCCTTGCCTTGGCTCGGGCCTTGGCCTTGCCTTGGCCGGCCTTGGCCTTTATCCCACATGAAAAAAATAATCAAAGTAAGATGAGTTGTCTTGGTTACATAATTAAGATGAAGCTAAGCCAAGCATGCATGATTCATCCGTGGCATAATCAATGGTCGGCTTGGCCGGCCGTGTGTTGCCATGTGTCAAGATAAAAAAAATTAATTTAATATAAATTAATATAAATTTATTTTTTTTACACCAAAATTCATACTTTTTTTTCTCTTTAAATAGAGACTTATTTCATTTGATTTCGACAAAGAAAAAAAATCCTCTTTTTTAAATATAAATTTGTTAATTATCCTTTACTAATTTTTCAATTTCTTTTGAGTGAAAATTAATTAAGTGTAAAGTATTTTTTTAAAATTTTTAATTATAAATGATAATAAAAAAATTTCTCTTTTCTTAATTTATTATTTTCAATTTTTTTTGCACCAACAGTCATAATTTTTTTTTTTCTCTTTAAATAGAGATTTCTTTTATGTGATTAGGATAATAATAAGAGGGAAAGATTGGCCAAATATGTAAACTGCCCTGTGTTATTTTCATTTTTTATTTGTTATAGTTGATTTCCATAATATTGTTATGATTGATCTTACATTTGTGTTTATGTGAAGATTATTAATGAAAAAAATGAACATCGTTTTTTTTACTTTCGTTTGAACCATATATTGATATAGGTATAAACAATTTTGGTATATTTAATATTATTTCGTTTGAAAAGTAGGTATTTGTTGAATTATTTTTTGGACATTTATTTGAGAAATGAGAAAATTAGTATAATAATATTTTAGTCCAAAATTAGATTAGTTTCTTTGTTTAATTTTTTTCATTAATTTAAAACTCATATTAGAAGTGAATATAATATATTTTTAGAAATGTGCATAAAATAATTAGTTATAAATCGCTCTCTATCTATATATAAAAAGACTTGCATAAGTTTTAAAATATACAAGGGCACATTTGTAGTTACTTGGTTAGGGTTGAAAATCTATGGAGGGCTAAAAGATTACTGAAAATGAGTAGCTTATTTAAGAAGCTTTGTACAACATGTCAAACATACACATGTGCACACACACTAAAACACATTAGAACAAAATATCAAGTAACTCAATGAGTTATAATCTCATTTTTTATGAAATAAAATAAATTACTTTTATTAACAATTACCCAAACAAAGTGGATAGTAAATGATTTATTTTGTTTCTTATTTTTTTATTGATTAAAATTATGAGAGCCGTAAATTACACGGCCCTAAAGAGGCGCGTGAATACATTAGTTTTTTATTTTTTTTGTTAATTTTAGTTTTTTATTTTTCATGGTCTTTTTAGTAAAAAATTAAATAAGTGTGAAGTATTTATTTTTAATTAAAAATGATGATAATAATAATAATAATAATAATAATAATAATAATAATAATAATAATAATAATAATAATAATAATAATAATAATTTTACTAATCATAAAAATAAAGAATATCAAAAAATTACACCTACTTGAAACTTGAAGCCTCATTATATACCAAGGCCTAGGCCATTTTTGATTATTTTTCTTTCGATGTGAAAAATCTGTCTTGGCCGGCCTTGGCCTTGCCTCGGCTCGGCCCTTGGCCTTCCCTTGGCCGGCCTTAGCCTTGGCCTTGCCTTGGCCTTGGCCTTTATCCCACATGGAAAAAAATCAAAGTAAGATGAGTTGCCTTGGTTATATAATGAGGATGAAACTTAGCCAAGCATGCATGATTCGTCCGTGGCATTACCAATGGTCGGCTTGGCCGGCCGTGGCCTTGACTCTGACTTTTTTTTTTTCAAAAGATAGGGCAAATCGAATACTCGAATCGAATAATTCGATTATCAATATCGAATCGTATACGAATCAATTTTTATATTCGAATACAAATCGAATACGAATACAAATCAAATTTTATATTCGAATACAAATCGAATACTAATCGAATATGATGATATTGATTCGATTCGTTTACGCCCCTAATTGTGATGAATGTGGGTTTTGATATATTTAATAAGTTAATAAGTGAGATGGGGTAATATGGTTATTGTGTTTATTTTAGTTCGATATATCAAACAATTTATTTAATTTTTTTAAAAAATACTATTTGAAGCATAGTAAATAAAGTATTAATAAATTTGTCGATTTTTCTATTCGTCTCAAAATATTGTTTATTTATAAAGACGAATATTGGGAAAAATGGCCATCATTTTTAAAATTTAGATTGAACTGTATGTCAATATTATAAAAAATAAAGATAGTATAAATTGGTTTTTTAAAAGAGGGAGATGAAGAAGTGGGTTGGGTTTGATGAGGAAGTGGGGGGTTTGGGGAATTTTTTATTTTTATTTAACGAAATTGTTAGTATTTTTATTTTTTTTCTAAAAATTAAATAAGTTAAATTGAAAATAAATATCATAATTATGTTCATAATGAGTTAATGTAAATAATTATGACATATTTTTGTAGATGTACGAGCATGAGTTAATTGAAAGTTTCCATTTGAAAAAGAATGATATTAATTTTTATTAGATAACTGTACTATCCTTTTAGTATGACCAAAGCTTTTGTTTTTATTTAAAAAATTCTCTTTATCAAAAAGAAATAAATTATCACCTTTCTTTTAACTAGATTTCCAATCTTCTCCTTTTTTTAACTGATTTCAATAACTTATTTCGTATTTGATAAACATGTTCGTATGTTTTATTTAATTTTTTTAAATGATAAAATACTACATAATTGTATATAGAAAAATACATATTCCTTATAATTTTTGTTTTATTTCTATTTTATTGTTTTCTAATTTTTATGTACTGACAATGTAGTCTTTATGAAAATATTTCATAATATATGAATGAATTGAGTTCTTGATTTATTTTAATTCAATTTCTGTCTTTTTAATATATAATAACGTCCCATACATCGAACGGGAATCAATCTAGTTAACTATTAATAAAAGAAGTGGAGGAATGTGACAATTAAAACCAGCGAAATCCCGAAAGAGCGGTTCCGGATCCCTAGTAGGCTAGTAGCAATCTTGGTAGTTCTGTGTATGGTGTTACTTAAACATCAGTCTCATTTTATGTTATATTATTCCTTCAAGTTGAGATCCTATTCCCAAGACTATGTCGTTACTATGGACCAAATTTAATTAGACTTTTTGATTTTTAAATTAATTTCAACCACCATAAAAATAATACAACCATCATAAAAATAATACCAACATCATAAAATTAACACCACCATTGTTCCTTAAGACTATTTCTTGTTTATGATGATCATGTTGAATTTCGATATCCGAATTGACGAACGACAAGTAATATTAATATTATACTATTATTATTACTTTAGCAAACTTACACAAGGATAATGTATAAGTACTTAATGCACACACTAAAATAAGACCACCACACTAAATAATAGGCTACAAGGAAAAGGCCTCAATCTACCCTTGTAACGACCCGAGCCCGTAGCCCGACCCGCTAAGCAGGCACTACACACTGGCCCACTAAGCACCATCTCAATTGGGTTAACCACAGCCCATCACAGGCCTCCGAAAGTCCAATTGATGATTTTTTTTTTTTTTTTTTTCTTTTAAAGAAGGGGATCAACACATTTCACCGCTCTCCCCTTGATGCACTTCACAGAGGCGCCTAGCTATGCTAGGGAGGGCAATGTCATTCCCTCTAACCACTGGTGGGGGAATCGAACTCATGACCTCCAGGTTGGAAGCCATGAACTCTAACCATCAGGCTAAGACCCCGCGTGCTCCAATGGATGATTTGATGCTTAGTAGTAGTGTATGGGCCTTCTATATATCACACTAAATTTCCACATATTTTCAATGTGGGATGGGGGATATCACAATCTCCCCCACTCAAACCATTGCCGTCCCTAGCAAGATCAATCAATACCCAGATCGTACCCCCGGTCTAGCTCGCAAGCCTTAAGGCCGGGGTTCTGCTCTGATACCATTTGTAACGACCCGAGCCCGTAGCCCGACCCGCTAAGCAGGCACCACACACTGGCTCACTAAGCACCTTCTCAATTGGGTTAACCACAACCCATCACAGGCCTTCAAAAGTCCAATGGATGATTTGATGCTTAGTAGTAGTGTATGGCCTTCTATATATCACAATAAATTTCCACATATTTTCAATGTGGGATGGGAGATATCACAACCCTCACGGCTGGACTCACTCCGATTTTCTCAGATTTGGGGAAAACCCATCTCCTATTTATACTTGGTCTAAATCGGTTAGTAAATTACCAACATTCTCCCGATCTTTCTACCAAGGTGGCGTCGGCTCTTCAAGTCTAAAAGCTTTTCCATTCTTCTATAATGGTGGTGGCCATGGAGCCTTCAATAGAGGATGAGATTTTCCGGATCCTTCAAGAATAGAGATCATTGACTGGAACAATGGAGAGCTCTCTGGAAGATTCCGGAATGGTGAGTCGGTGTTGATTTCAACACTCTCCCTCAACATGGACTCTTTTTTCTTGAACTTTACAAATTGTTTTCTTTGAAGAGCTTCCGTCTAGAGTTGTTCTTCCATGTCACAGTATGACTCTTTATGTGACTCGTTAACAGCTCCATAATAAAGAACAACTATCTCGTTGTCACGTTGCCTTGGCCAAATGACCTCCTCAACTTTGCATCTCGTCTTTGTACTTTTTGGCATCTCGAACGAGCTTAAGCTAAACGCTTCAAGACTTGATGAGAGCTTTAGTGTCTCAGATATACCTTTCTCAAATTTTTAGTGTCTCAGATATACTTTCTACTATGTTTCTCATGCTCTTGGTGTGAGGACCCCGACCCGGAACCTACACGTGTCCCGAGTTGGAGCGTCCTCAAACTAACCCAAATTTACTAAACTTTTAAAACTTTGAATTAAACTTCAAACATAAACATCATTAACATTTCCATTTCAAAACAACTCCACTCCTCTCCACCTTGGAGGAGGAGTTGACCAACTTTGAAAGCGTTAAACTGTTTTAGTGACAAAAGATTGTGGTTCCAACGTAGAAAGTAAAGTCTATAATTACAAACTCCTTAAAGGAATTATAACAAAATATATATTTTCTATGCCAACCTAACGTACCCCGACAATACCCAAAAGCTCACTGCCAAACTCCTTTCCGCCCTTACTTGGCCGGTCCTCCTGTCTCGGGATCTAAAAACATTAAAGGGAGAGGGGTGAGAATAAATCTCAGCAAGCTATTATGAATGCAGCAATATGCCAGATAAATGCAACACATAACCAGTCACACATAACACATTGGAAAAGCTGTAACCACATTCCATTACCTTGGTTTACCTTTTCCCGTCTGAACAATAGTCGTACAACATTGGGTATAATAATACTCCAATCTTACAGTGAGCTTCTTAAGCAATACTCACATCTTATAAGACCCGTTTTTCAGGGACCCAAATAAGATAGTAGCAACTCTGTAAGGCTTTTGGCTCACTACAGATGCTATACCCCGACCTGTGGCCACAGGAGGGGACGGTCACAGATATAACATAATCCGATCACATTAGGTCACACTTCCATAATTGATCGTATTATGTTATACCCCCAACATCAGCTGATTAACAAATATCAAGCACATAATAGTTACTTGAAACATAATCCACAAAAAGGGATAACAATATAGCAACATGGTAAAATATACTCATGCCCAACCAATATCATAGTGCAACATTTATTCAATACACTATGCATAAAAGAACAATGTATAAGAACTCAAGTAAGGCAAGGAAGTATCATCAATCCATCCTACAAGGTCATTATACAATAATACAAGGCCTCTATGAAGGTTCAAGCTCAATTTACCAAGTGGGAGTCACAATCTATAAGTGACCAAACAAGGTTGCTAAACAATTTCTGGTTCAGATTTAAAGTTAAGTTCCTGGGGTCTTGGGCGACCGCCCATACCTCTTGGGCGACCGCCCAAGAGGGTTTTCAAAGGGGTTCAAGTTACTGCCAATGTGGGCGACCGCACAACCTGCCATGGGCGACCGCTCATAGAAGAATTCCAAGGAGAGGGCGACCGCTCATTCCTCTTGGGCGACCGCCCAAGAGGATTTGCAAAGCAATGGGAGTTACTGGACTCATGGGCGACCGTACAGGTACCCATGGGCGACCGCCCAAGGCGAATTCCAGCAAACCCAGATTTTCCTACAATCCTCTTTTACCACTTTTCCTTTCATTTTAAATCCTCTTGCTACTCATGAACACCAAAGGGACTTTCTAACTTACTAAGTTCAACATAAATCATGTAACCCCAAAAGAATGTAACCTAGATTATTTATCCTTAAATCTTCCACCCATTTCATTTCCTCTAAATCATCTTCCATGGCATTTAATTCATCCTATTTCCTTGACCAATCACCCAACTCAATATAAGGTTTCTAAAGCATGAAACTAACTTCATAAGAACAAGAATAACATTAAAGAGTTATGAACATTTAAGAGAAAGGAAATCATAACAACTCACCTTAGGTTTTTTAGAATAGAATGTTGATCTTCTTAGCTTGATTTGTTCCTCTAGATGATCCAACCTCAAAAATGCTCTTGGACTTGAAAATGGTGGAGAAATGTGCTAGCTACAAGACTTGGAATGGGGAGGCTTCAATGGAGCTTTCCATGGAGGAATGTAAGAGTGAAAATGAGAAGGAGGAGGGAGGTGAATAGGGGAAGTATGGGAAAGGGAAGGGGAGAGCATGGGAGGTAAGGTGTGTGTTGACTAATGAGGGGAAGGAGAGTGAATTAGGGAGGATGGTCCCCTCCCCACCTCAACTTATTTTCCAAGGCTTTCACCAATTAAGCCATTTAAATGAAACCCCTTATTTCCATTATTTAATCTACTCAATTTCACTTTCCCATACTCTTTATCAAATTTCTATTTTTATATTTTCTTTTAGAACAATAATTTATTTTCCTATCATTTATCCTAATATAATAAATCAAGTATATAAAAATGGACACATTATATTAATAGTAATATTAAAAGCACACAATATGATATTAAAATTAGTGCCTAGGGTTAGGGTCGTTACACTCACTCCCCCTTAAAGAAAATTCGTCCCGAATTTTAAAAAGACTTACTTGGATTTTCAAACAACCACGGATATTTCGCTCTCATCTCCGACTCTAGCTCCCACGTTGCTTCCTCAACGGTATGATTCTTCCAAAGGACCTTCACTATAGGGATACTCTTAGTTCTCAACTCCTTAACTTGGAATTCTAAGACTCTTAATGGCTCTTCAACATAAGACATGTCCGCTTGGACATCGTCGGGGGGAGAACTCAAGATGTGGGAAGGATCATGACAATACTTCCTCAACATAGAAACATGGAAAACATCATGGAGTAAAGAAAGAGACGGAGGTAACGCCAACCGGTAAGCCAAATCTCCAATCTTCTCTAAAATCTCAAACGGACCAACGAACCTCGGAGCCAATTTACCCTTATTACCAAACCTTTTGATTCCCGTCCTCGGAGAGACCTTCAAGAACACAAAGTCACCAACCTGAAAAGATAAATCCCATCTTCTATTGTCGGCGTAGCTTTTCTGTCTACTCTGAGCCGTCTTCAATCTATCCCGAATCACCTTGATCTTCTCCGTAGAATCTCGAACCAAATCAGGGCCCCAAAGTCTTGCTTCACCAACCTCGTCCCAACACATCGGAGATCGACACTTCCTACCATACAACGCTTCATACGGAGCCATCTCAATACTAGACTGATAACTGTTGTTGTAAGCAAACTCCACTAAAGGTAGATGATCCTCCCATGACAATTGGAAATCCATCACACAAGCCCGTAACATATCCTCAAGTATCTGAATAGTTCTCTCGGACTGACCGTCGGTTTGAGGATGAAACGCCGTACTGAAACACAATTTAGAACCCAAGGCTTCATGCAATGCTCTCCAAAACCTAGAAGTAAATCTCGGATCTCTGTCGGAAACAATACTAACCGGAACCCCGTGAAGTCTCACAATCTCCTTCATATACAACTGAGCTAACTTCTCTAACGAAAACTTGGTTGATACCGGAAGAAAATGAGCCGACTTCGTTAACCGATCCACAATAACCCAAATAGCATCCATCTTCTTCGCGGTAAGAGGTAAACCCGAAACAAAATCCATCGAAATCCCTTCCCATTTCCATTCCGGAATATCCAATGGTTGAAGTAGTCCCGCCGGTCTCTGATGTTCTGCCTTAATCTGTTGACAAGTCAAACACTTGGACACATAATCCGCAATTTCCCTCTTCATACCATTCCACCAATACCCACGCTTCAAGTCTTGATACATTTTGGTACTACCCGGATGAATCGCAAACTTGGACTTATGGCCATCCTCTAAAACACGCTTCTTGATTTCCGGCGATGAAGGAACGCAAATTCTCCCTTGGAAAGTTAAAATCCCATCTCTATTCAAAGCAAATTCCCCGGCTTTCCCCTCTTGTACTTGATCAAAAATTTTCGTCAATTTCGGATCACCTTGTTGAGCTTCCTTCAAATCTCCATACAAAGTAGGAACGACTTGAACATTCGCAATAATTACCTCACTCTTCAATTCTCGGGAACTCAAAGCTGTCACATACGCCTTTCGGCTAATCGCATCCGCCACTACATTGGCCTTCCCCGGGTGATAAGAAATTATACAATCAAAATCCTTCAAGAACTCAAGCCATCTCCTTTGTCGGTTGTTCAACTCCTTTTGAGTAAATAAGTACTTCAAACTTTTATGGTCGGTAAAAATCTCAAACTTCGCCCAATAAAGGTAGTGCTTCCACTTATGCAACGCAAATACAATCGCCGCCAATTCCATATCATGAGTAGGATAATTTTGTTCCGCCGGTGATAACTTCCTAGAGGCATACGCAATAACCTTCCCATTTTGCATGAGAACACAACCCAAACCCGCCTTCGAGGCATCACTATAGATTACAAAATTCTCACAACCATCCGGAAGGGTAAGAACAGGAGCCGTCGTCAACCTCTTCTTCAATTCATTAAAATTTTCTTCACAATTAGAATCCCATACAAACGATACATCTTTCCGAGTCAACCTAGTCAATGGGGTAGCAATCCGAGAAAACCCCTCAATGAACCTCCGATAATACCCTGCCAAACCAAGAAAACTACGGACCTCGGTCACAGTCGAAGGTTGCTTCCAATTAACCACGGCTTCAATCTTTGAAGGGTCCACGGCAATTCCCGAACTCGACACAACATGCCCCAAGAAAGAAACCTGCTCAAGCCAAAACTCACACTTGCTGAACTTGGCGTACAACTGCTTCTCACGAAGAACTGACAAAACAATCCTGAAATGATTTTCATGCTCTTCCCGGGACTTAGAATACACGAGGATGTCATCTATGAAGACCACCACAAAACTATCAAGGTAAGGCTTGAAAACACGGTTCATCATATCCATAAACACAAACGAGCATTAGTCAACCCGAACGGCATTACAACAAACTCATAGTGACCATATCTAGTTCGGAAAGCTGTTTTGGCAATATCATCCGCCTAATCTTCAACTGATGGTATCCGCTTCTCAAATCAAGTTTTGAGTAGATAACGGAACCTTGGAGTTGGTCAAATAAATCATCTATGTGCGGAAGAGGATACTTATTCTTTATAGTGGCTTGGTTCAACAAACGATAATCTATACATAATCGTAAGGTACCATCCTTCTTCCTAACAAATAGAACCGGTGCTCCCCACGGAGACACACTAGGGCGAATAAAACCCCGGTCTAGCAATTCTTGCAATTGGACTTTCAACTCTTTTAACTCGGCCGGAGCCATTCTATAGGGTGCTTTAGAGATAGGGGCGGTGCCGGGCACTAAGTCAATACAAAACTCAACCTCACGATCCGGAGGCATAGAGTACTCACTAGAAAACACGTCACTAAACTCATTCACAACCAGGACATGAGCTAACTCGGGAGACTTCTGTTGGCTTGGGCCCCTCGTAGAATAGTGTTGATGAAATGTGTGGCCACACTCAAGGAACATGATAGAGATCATGGATACTTGGTTGATCAACATATTCGGAATCGAGAAAGCATTGAACAATGTAAGTTGACAATGACCATGTTCAATATGACATCGTGTGACAAAGGGATTGTGAAATTATTACTATTGTGGAAGCATGAACTCTTATGTTGTATTATTTGGGTAGACATAATGGCTTGCTAGAGTCCGCTTATGTCTTATGAGGGTCGATGTGATCGGACTCATTGCCAACATAATACAATCCTATTGGGTCACACACACTTAGAATGTTTTTGATTGAAACTAGAGGAAGAATGATTGAGAGTTTCTGAAACTGGCTACCTTTGTCACGCGACATACTTAGCCAGTGGCTAAGTATACCGCGCGACATATTGAGCCACCAGGCGTGGGTGACAGCCTGTTCTCCTAATTTGATTAGGAAACATATTCATGCTATTGTAGTATAAATATGAGAGGGTCACAACCCTAAAAGCCAGCCGAATTTTTCAATAGAAAATCACAATCAAAAGTCCTCTCAATATTCTTCCATAAGTTTTTTGGAATCTAGCAATTCCCAATCCGAGAATCGTTCTCGACATTCATATTTGTGTGGATTACCAAAAGAGGGTCTTTATTTGTTCAAACAAACAAAAGGCCTAGAGTTCAAATCTGAAGATCCAAAGGAGTTGAAGATTCGAAGATTTGAAGATCAAAGTTTGTGATTACGAATCACATAATTATACGTTCGATAGATCAAAATCGGAAAGCGATTAAGGTTGGTAAATCTATCTCGTAGGTATTCAATTTAATCGTATAGAACGGATCCTAGGCTCATGGGTTTTAAGTTATTAATGCTAAAATTCCGCTGCGCATGGAACCTTGAAACCCAACAGTGGTATCAGAGCCCCGTTCGTATGGTTAGATTCGAATTGGCATGCTAGAAAGTCGTTATAAATTGTTTATAAATGTTCTAGGCTTGCTTTGTATGAATTAGATTTAATTGTTTATGTGAAACAATTTGCTAATCTATGTTAAATCGGTTTCTGATTATGTTGAATTAAATCTGTTAAAAAGTTGTTATATGATTTAATTGCATATAATCTGAATTGATTGAAATCTGGAAATCCTGCGAACTGGCTACCTATGTCGTGCGACATAGTAGGCCACATGAGGAAATCTGGTTATCTGGCCAGTTATGTCACGCGACATAACTAGCCACTGGCTGACTATGTCACGCGACATAATAAGCCGATGCCAAGGCGAGAATCAGTTTGTTTAAATTTTCTGCTAATCTGTGATTATGTTGATAATCTGAGATGTTTTATGTCTTAATCTGGATGCTATAAATTTCTGGAAATTAAGTTTATAGGTCTATGCTAGATTAATTCATTTATGCATGCTTAATTAATTTAAATGTGTTTTTATTAATTATTGCGATGCATGAATTATTTGTTCTTAAGTGTTAAGAATTTTATTAGATGTTTAGTTGAAACATTGAATTGAGAATTCCTAAATGTTTGGTTGAAACATTAAATTTTGGTTTTACGATTGTTTATGAGAAACAAGTCGGTTTACGCAAAATTTGAAGGAATCTCGATTGTTTATGAGAAACAAATCTGTTTATAAATCTATGCTAGAATTGTATAATAATTATGCCTGCTTAATTAATTAAAAGATGTTTATTTAATTGTTGCGTTGCATGATTATTATATGTTCTTATGCTTGCTTAATTAATTAAAAGATGTTTATTTAATTGTTGTGTTGCATGATTATTATATGTTCTTATGCTTGCTTAATTAATTAAAAGATGTTTATTTAATTGTTGCGTTGCATGATTATTTTGTGTTCTTATGCTTGCTTAATTGTTTAAAAGGTGTTTTATTAATTATTGCATTGCATGAAGAACTGTTATAATTCTAGAATGTTTTGAACATTGAATTATGGTTTACTAATTGTTTATGAGAAACAAGTTAGTGTCTGATTGTTTATGAAACAAGTCAGCTTTACAAGTAGAATTATGTTGCAATCAAACTGATATTGTAGTTGTACATGTCTAGGAGAGTTCTGTCTAAGGATTGGGTACTTAAGTAGTCCTTGTGGCTCACCAGTTTCCTGGGAACTTACCTGGTGTACTTTACAGTTATATTTGTTGATATGCTTATAATCTATTTTTGAAGAACCTTCATTTAATGTTTAAGTTTTATGCCACCCCGAAAGTAAAACACTTGAGAAGTATTGGGATAGGTTGATGTAGTTTCGACTCAGTTGGGTACATCATTCTATTCTAGTATGGAGCAAGATGAGATAAGGGTTGATGTAGTTTCGACTCAGTTGGGTGCATCGTTCTATGTATCTCATACATTTGAAATTGGTTAGACTTAATTGGTGCTTTCAAAAGAGTTTTGACCCAAGGCATAAGATGAGATTAAAACATGTTTTGACATATGATGTCTAAAATCTCATAAAGGATCTAAGAGTCGCATATGATGTGATTGATAAATGTAATCTACCTAAATAACTTAATTTTGGGCATTGACTCAGTTAAACCAAAATTGAAGTGAAATATGGATCTTAGCCCATTGTAATTATATGATACATGCTTGTATTTGAAGGTGTATAATTTAGTGGGAAGTATTTGTGAAATACTATATTTGTCTCTTGAATGATAAATGTGTTGGATACTTATATGTGTTCATATGTTGCATATCTTATTGTAGATCAAATGGCATTAAACAAAACTCTGTCACTGCGATCCGTCATTGAAAAGGGCAAAGGTAAAGCAAGTGTTGCTAAGCCTAAGGCAAAGGTTGCCATTGCCACTGAGGCTAAACTAAAAAGGTCTCAAAAGGATGCGGTTTACTTCCATGACAATGAGATTGATCATTGGAAGCAAAACTGCAAGGCTAATAAGGAAGGTATGAAAAAGGGCAATATGATTGCTACTGATTCAAGTATCTATGTTATAGATATTTTCCTTTCTACTTCTAGTTCCTGGGTATGTGATACTGGATGTGGATTCCACATTTGTCTAAATGTGCAAGGACTAAAAGATAGAAGGCTACTCAAACAAGGTGAAGTAGACCTACGTGTAGGGAATGGAGCAAGTGTTGCTGCATTAGCCGTAGGGACTTATGAAGTCACTTTACCTAATGGACTAATACTTGTTTTGAACAATTGTTATTATGTTCCGGATTTGAGTAGAAATATTATTTCAGTTTCTTATTTGAACAAAGAAGGATTTAACTTTATTATTGCGAATAATAAGTTATCTATCTATTTAAATGATATGCTTTATGGTATTGCAAACTCATTTAATGGCCTTTATGTCCTTAATGTTGAGAAAGAAAGTGATATTGAAAATATTTATAATGTGAGTAAGAAGTCCAAACCAAATGATGTGAACAACACATTCATGTGGCATTGCCGGCTTGGTCACATAAATGAGAAACGCATTTCTAAACTCCATAAAGATGGATACTTAGACTCATGTGATTATGAATCATATGATGTTTGCGAATCTTGTTTATTGGGAAAAATGACCAAACCACCTTACACTAAGAGTAGTGAAAGGGCTAGTGACTTATTGGGTCTAGTACATACCGATGTATGTGGACCAATGAGCAGCATTGCTAGAGGCGGATTTCGGTACTTCATTACGTTCACCGATGACTTATCAAGATATGGCTATGTCTATCTGATGAAGCACAAAAGTGAAGCGTTTGAGATATTTCGAATATTTCAAAATGAAGTACAAAATCAACTTGGCAAGACGATTAAAGCACTTCAATCCGATCGAGGTGGCGAATATTTGAGCCAAGAATTTGACTATCATCTCAAAAACTGTGGAATCGTTTCAGAGTTATCTCCACCTGCGACACCACAATGGAATGGGGTGTCGGAGAGGAGAAATAGAACCTTGTTGGACATGGTTCGATCGATGATGAGTCAAGTTGACCTTCCTATATCCTTTTGGGGACATGCATTAGAGACTGCAGCTTTCACACTAAACAGAGTTCCTACTAAATCGGCTCCTAAATCACCATATGAGATGTGGTGGGGAAAGAAACCGAATATTTCTTTCATGAAGATTTGGGGTTGCGATGCTTATGTGAAGAGACTTGTCTCCGATAAGCTAGAACCAAAATCTGACAAATGTGTCTTCGTGGGTTATCCTAAGGAAACAAAAGGATATCAATTTTACAACCGCACTGAGAACAAAGTATTTGTTGCTCAATATGGTACCTTCCTTGAGAAACAGTTTCTCAATAAGGGAACTAGTGGGAGTAAAATTGATCTTGAAGAAGTTCAAGAACCCGAAGACAACATTGAGCCAAGGGTAGAGACGGAACCAAGTTCACAAGGAGTTGTGGAACCGGTTCAAGATACTCAAGTCCGTCGTCGATCTGATAGGTTACGATCCGAGCCCGAGAGATATGGATTTCTTGTATCGGAAAGTAATGAAGTGGAAGTCATTGAGAATGACGAACCGACTTCCTATCAAGAGGCGATGTCCGCTCCGGATTCGGAAAAATGGCTTGGAGCCATGAAGTCCGAAATCCAATCCATGGATGATAATCAAGTTTGGAACTTGATTGATCCACCCGAAGGTGCAAAAACCATAGGGTGCAAGTGGGTCTTCAAGAAAAAGACCGACATGGATGGGAAGGTGCACACTTACAAAGCTAGGCTTGTAGCAAAGGGATATAGGCAGACTCATGGTATAGACTATGATGAAACCTTTTCGCCTGTTGCGATGCTTAAGTCTATTAGAATTCTGATTGCCATAGCCGCATATTATGACTATGAGATATGGCAAATGGATGTCAAAACAGCTTTCCTAAATGGGAAGTTACTTGAGGATGTGTATATGACACAACCCGAAGGTTTTGTCGATCCAAAGAATTCTAATAAAGTGTGCAAGTTGCAAAGGTCCATATATGGATTAAAGCAAGCTTCTAGGAGTTGGAATCTACGTTTTGATGAATCGGTCAAAGAGTTTGGTTTCATCAAAAACGAAGATGAACCTTGTGTATACAAGAAAATCAAAGTGGGAGCAAAGTGCTTTTTCTAATACGTATGTCGATGATATCTTAATCATTGGAAATGACATTCCCGCACTTCAGATCGTCAAGTCTTGGTTAGGAAAGTGTTTTTCAATGAAAGATATGGGTGAAGCCTCTTATATTCTTGGCATTAAGATCTATAGAGATAGATCTAGAAGGATGATTGGTTTGAGTCAAAGTACATATATTGACAAGGTCCTTAGAAGATTCAAGATGGAAAATTCTAAGAGAGGGAACTTGCCAAGAGGGTCATGGCGTAACTCTTAGCAAGAATCAATGTCCTAAGACTATTGATGAGCAAAAGAGAATGACTGCGATTCCGTATGCTTCGGCAATTGGATCCATCATGTACGCCATGATATGCACTAGACCGGATGTCTCGTATGCTTTGAGCACCACGAGTCGATACCAATCTAATCCGGGCGAAAGCCATTGGATAGCGATCAAGACCATCCTTAAGTACTTACGAAGAACTAAGGATGCGTTCTTGGTTTTTGGAGGAATGGAAGAAGACCTTGTTGTAAAAGGCTACACAGATGCTAGCTTCCAAACCGACAAAGATGACTTTAAGTCGCAATCGGGGTTTGTGTTTATGCTTAACGGAGGTGCGATTTGTTGGAAGAGTTCCAAGCAAAGTACCACACCGATTCTACAACCGAAGCCGAGTACATAGCAGCATCCGATGCAGCCTAAAGAGGCGCTTTGGATCAAGAAGTTCGTTAGTGATTTGGAAATTGTTCCAAGCATCACTAATCCGATAGAGCTTTACTGTGACAACAATGGTGCCATTGCACAAGCAAAGGAACCAAGGTCACACCAAAGATCCAAACACATTCTTAGACGTTTCCATGTGATTCGAGAAATCATAGAAAGAGGAGATGTCAAGATATGCAGAGTATCAACCGACGACAACATTAGCGATCCACTTACAAAGCCGCTAGCACAAGCGAAGCATGATGGTCATGTTAGGTCCATGGGTATACGATACATGGGAGATTGGTCCTAGTGCAAGTGGGAGCTGTTAGTGTTTGTGCCCTAGGCTTATAGTTTCTATAAACCTTTATGTATCGTCTTTATCATTAATAAAAGAGAAATTTTATTTTGATTAATATATGTTTTGCATGTTTATTATATTAATCTGTGTCCCTAGTTATTTAGTGTAAGTTGGTAATGGATGATTATAGAGATGATCATATGCATAGAGATGCACATTACAAACTTGTAAATAACTGGTATAAATGCTAATGGATAATCATATGATGATTATTTGCATAGAGATGCACATTAGATTTATGGGTACTTGTTAGAGAACAAGTGACTGGACTTGACCCGCTTGAGATTTATGTCATGGTCAAATGTCATAATTAAATCTCAAAATAGTAGTGTCATTAGAATCCTTAGACCTGAGATTATCATTGTCTTCCACTTGATGAACGTGTTGTTAGATGTAGTCTAAAGTTATCCTTAACCGGGTAGCAATAAGGGCTATGTTGGCATTACGGGATTCCTGTAGGGAAGAATGATAAGTCAAGATGGGATTTGTCCCTCGTAAGAGAGATGTTGGCTTGGGCCCCTCGTAGAATAGTGTTGATGAAATGTGTGGCCACACTCAAGGAACATGATAGAGATCATGGATACTTGGTTGATCAACATATTCGGAATCGAGAAAGCATTGAACAATGTAAGTTGACAATGACCATGTTCAATATGACATCGTGTGACAAAGGGATTGTGAAATTATTACTATTGTGGAAGCATGAACTCTTATGTTGTATTATTTGGGTAGACATAATGGCTTGCTAGAGTCCGCTTATGTCTTATGAGGGTCGATGTGATCGGACTCATTGCCAACATAATACAATCCTATTGGGTCACACACACTTAGAATGTTTTTGATTGAAACTAGAGGAAGAATGATTGAGAGTTTCTGAAACTGGCTACCTTTGTCACGCGACATACTTAGCCAGTGGCTAAGTATACCGCGCGACATATTGAGCCACCAGGCGTGGGTGACAGCCTGTTCTCCTAATTTGATTAGGAAACATATTCATGCTATTGTAGTATAAATATGAGAGGGCTGTCAACCCTAAAAGCTAGCCGAATTTTTCAATAGAAAATCACAATCAAAAGTCCTCTCAATATTCTTCCATAAGTTTTTTGGAATCTAGCAATTCCCAATCCGAGAATCGTTCTCGACATTCATATTTATGTGGATTACCAAAAGAGGGTCTTTATTTGTTCAAACAAACAAAAGGCCTAGAGTTCAAATCTGAAGATCCAAAGGAGTTGAAGATTCGAAGATTTGAAGATCAAAGTTTGTGATTACGAATCACATAATTATACGTTCGATAGATCAAAATCGGAAAGCGATTAAGGTTGGTAAATCTATCTCGTAGGTATTCAATTTAATCGTATAGAACGGATCCTAGGCTCATGGGTTTTAAGTTATTAATGCTAAAATTCCGCTGCGCATGGAACCTTGAAACCCAACAACTTCTTATTGAAATCTACCACATAAGCCAAGTAACCCGCACACCATTTAGATAGCATCTTTCTAGCTTTTAAGGCAGAAATAACATGTAAACCGAACATAGATTTATCGGCATCAAATATAAAAGTAGGCACATCAGGCATAGCAAATGAGACTCGTTTTCTACGACAGTCTACCAAAGCATGACACTGACTCAACCAATCCATCCCAAGGATCACATCAAAATCACGGATTGGTAACTCGACCAAATCCACCGGCAATACATGCCCACTTATAGTCACATCACAACTACGATATATCAGAGAAGATGCAAGGCACTCTCCCATAGGAGTAGAGACCTCCAACACATAAGGCATAGATTCAGGCAAAATATGCAATGAGAATGCAAAATGAGATGCCACAAATGAATGGGAAGACCCGGGATCTATAAGAATGCGGGCCTTAACTCCTGAGATAGGAACTATACCTCTAATGTTGGCATTGGGATCGACCTCTCCTCGACCCAAAGCAAACACTCGACCTTGCACTCTATCTTTAGGTTTCCCATCGACATCTCTCTTCACACCACTACCTTGTCCCCCTTGACCACTACCCGAAGCTTGCCTACTCTGCCACTTGGGACAATTCCTCCGGAAATGGCCTGTCGACCCACACTCCAAACACTTGCCTTGCTTGCTCCAACACTTGTCCTCCGAATGCCCTTGCCTCTTGCAATATCCACACGTTGTCCCAAACTGACCGGAAGTCGAACGATTTGCCGGAGCCGCTACGTTTCCTCCTCGATTTGCTCCCGAAGTAAATGTCCTTGGCTGCCCTCTGTTCTGTCCCGAACCTTGACCTTGGAATCTATTTCTGTTCCCACCTTCATTTTTACCACGATGCTCCTCTATGTCATTCTCAATCCGATACGCCATGTTCACAGCCGCTTGGAAGTTGGCGAAGTCATGAGTCAAAAGCTGCTTCCTGAACTCTACCCTTAAGCCTTTCACAAACCTGTAGATACGCCTCTCTTCATCCGGTACCAAATGAGGACAATATCGGGCCAACTCCGTAAACTTTGCTGAATACTGTGCTATAGACATCGTCCCTTGCTCCAATTTCAGAAATTCAACCTCCTTCTTATCCCTAGTCACCATTGGAACGAAGTGATCCCGGAACTTACGAGTGAAATTTTCCCAAGTCTGCGGTGTCAAATCCCGGTCCCAACCATCCTTCACTACTTGCCACCAGTGCTCCGCGGGTCCTTCCAGCTTGAAAACTGCACATCTCACCTTCTCTGCATCCGAACTCTCCATAGCCAAGAAAATCTTGTTCATCGCTTCAAGCCATCTCTCCGCCTTCACCGGATCCGGATCTCCGTTGAAGCTAGGAGGAGACATCTTCACGAACTTCTCTAGACCATGGTGCCCTTGCCTACCTTCGGGTTGTTGTTGTCCCCTACCTTGATTCTGAGCTGTCATATTCTGAAGAAACACTCGGAACATATCCATCATTTCGGCATTCGGATTACCAACATCACCCAAAGCCCGATTCTGATCACCATCATTTCCCGCCATTAGTACAAACTCCTGCATTAAACACTCGACGTCAGTTATCACACACTCTCACTCAGCTAGACTCTACCCGAGAACTCTAACCGAGCTCTGATACCAACTGTGAGGACCCCGACCCGGAACCTACACGTGTCCCGAGTTGGAGCGTCCTCAAACTAACCCAAATTTACTAAACTTTTAAAACTTTGAATTAAACTTCAAACATAAACATCATTAACATTTCCATTTCAAAACAACTCCACTCCTCTCCACCTTGGAGGAGGAGTTGACCAACTTTGAAAGCGTTAAACTGTTTTAGTTACAAAAGATTGTGGTTCCAACGTAGAAAGTAAAGTCTATAATTACAAACTCCTTAAAGGAATTATAACAAAATATATATTTTCTACGCCAACCTAACGTACCCCGACAATACCCAAAAGCTCACTGCCAAACTCCTTTCCGCCCTTACTTGGCCGGTCCTCCTGTCTCGGGATCTAAAAACATTAAAGGGAGAGGGGTGAGAATAAATCTCAGCAAGCTATTATGAATGCAGCAATATGCCAGATAAATGCAACACATAACCAGTCACACATAACACATTGGGAAAGCTGTAACCACATTCCATTACCTTGGTTTACCTTTTCCCGTCTGAACAGTAGTCGTACAACATTGGGTATAATAATACTCCAATCTTACAGTGAGCTGCTTAAGCAATACTCACATCTTATAAGACCGTTTTTCAGGGACCCAAATAAGATAGTAGCAACTCTGTAAGGCTTTTGGCTCACTACAGATGCTATACCCCGACCTGTGGCCACAGGAGGGGACGGTCACAGATATAACATAATCCGATCACATTAGGTCACACTTCCATAATTGATCGTATTATGTTATACCCCCAACATCAGCTGATTAACAAATATCAAGCACATAATAGTTACTTGAAACATAATCCACAAAAAGGGATAACAATATAGCAACATGGTAAAATATACTCATGCCCAACCAATACCATAGTGCAACATTTATTCAATACACTATGCATAAAAGAACAATGTATAAGAACTCAAGTAAGGCAAGGAAGTATCATCAATCCATCCTACAAGGTCATTATACAATAATACAAGGCCTCTATGAAGGTTCAAGCTCAATTTACCAAGTGGGAGTCACAATCTATAAGTGACCAAACAAGGTTGCTAAACAATTTCTGGTTCAGATTTAAAGTTAAGTTCCTGGGGTCTTGGGCGACCGCCCATACCTCTTGGGCGACCGCCCAAGAGGGTTTTCAAAGGGGTTCAAGTTACTGCCAATGTGGGCGACCGCACAACCTGCCATGGGCGACCACTCATAGAAGAATTGCAAGGAGAGGGCGATCGCTCATTCCTCTTGGGCGACCGCCAAAGAGGATTTGCAAAGCAATGGGAGTTACTGGACTCATGGGCGACCGTACAGGTACCCATGGGCGACCGCCCAAGGCGAATTCCAGCAAACCCAGATTTTCCTACAATCCTCTTTTACCACTTTTCCTTTCATTTTAAATCCTCTTGCTACTCATGAACACCAAAGGGACTTTCTAACTTACTAAGTTCAACATAAATCATGTAACCCCAAAAGAATGTAACCTAGATTATTTATCCTTAAATCTTCCACCCATTTCATTTCCTCTAAGTCATCTTCCATGACATTTAATTCATCCTATTTCCTTGACCAATCACCCAACTCAATATAAGGTTTCTAAAGCATGAAACTAACTTCATAAGAACAAGAATAACATTAAAGAGTTATGAACATTTAAGAGAAAGGAAATCATAACAACTCACCTTAGGTTTTTTAGAATAGAATGTTGATCTTCTTAGCTTGATTTGTTCCTCTAGATGATCCAACCTCAAAAATGCTCTTGGACTTGAAAATGGTGGAGAAATGTGCTAGCTACAAGACTTGGAATGGGGAGGCTTCAATGGAGCTTTCCATGGAGGAATGTAAGAGTGAAAATGAGAAGGAGGAGGGAGGTGAATAGGGGAAGTATGGGAAGGGGAAAGGGGAGAGCATGGGAGGTAAGGTGTGTGTTGACTAATGAGGGGAAGGAGAGTGAATTAGGGAGGATGGTCCCCTCCCCACCTCAACTTATTTTCCAAGGCTTTCACCAATTAAGCCATTTAAATGAAACCCCTTATTTCCATTATTTAATCTACTCAATTTCACTTTCCCATACTCTTTATCAAATTTCTATTTTTATATTTTCTTTTAGAACAATAATTTATTTTCCTATCATTTATCCTAATATAATAAATCAAGTATATAAAAATGGACACATAATATTAACAGTAATATTAAAAGCACACAATATGATATTAAAATTAGTGCCTAGGGTTAGGGTCGTTACACTTGGTGATTATCCCCATGCCCAGATGGTGCTCTGTCCCTTCTAGGTGCCAATTCAGGATAAGGAGGAGTCCTGTGGCGAGGAGGGCTCCTATGACGTGGAGGTCTTCTGTGCTGAAGAGTGTAAATTCTTAGGTTCGAAACCAAGGAGACAAGTAGGTTTGATAACTGCAATGAAGGCACGTAAATTGTTGAGGAAGGGATGTAGGGGATTTCTAGCATATATAGGTGAGATCGAAGGGAAGGAAGTAACTATAGATTTACTAGAAGTTGTTAGAGAATTTCAATATGTATTTCCAGAAGATTTGCCGGGAATACCACCAGTAAGAGAAGTTGAGTTCAAGATAGACCTAGTGCCGAAAACGACACCAATTTCGAAAGCACCATATAGGATGGCTCCGTCGGAATTAAAGGAGCTGAAGAAGAAATTACAAGAGTTGTTGGATAAGGGGTTGATTAGACCGAGCGTGTCGCCATGGGGTGCGCCGGTACTATTCGTAAAGAAGAAAGATGGTCTATGAGGTTGTGTATCGATTATAGGGAGTTGAATAAAGTGACGGTAAGGAATCAGTATCCCTTACCGAGGATTGATGATTTGTTCGATCAACTGAAGGGGGCTTGCTACTTTTCGAAGATAGATCTTAGGTCTGGTTACCATCAGTTGAGAGTGAAGGATGATGATGTGGCAAAGACAGCATTCAGAACACGATATGGGCATTACGAGTTTGTGGTTATGCCGTTTGGTCTGACTAATGCACCAGTTGCATTCATGGAATTGATGAATACGATATTTCAAGAGTACCTAGATAGGTGTGTGATAGTGTTTATTGATGATATTTTGGTGTACTCTAAAACAAAAGAAGAACATGCAGAACATTTGAAGTTAGTACTGGAAATCTTGAGGAGACAGAAGTTATACGCCAAGTTTAAGAAGTGTGAATTTTGGTTAGAGAAGGTGGCATTCTTAGGACACGTGGTGTCTAAGGAAGGAATTTCTGTAGATCCAACCAAGATAGAGGCGATAATGGATTGGGAAAGACCGACTACAGTGACCGAGATAAGAAGTTTTCTGGGTTTAGCAGGTTACTATAGGAGATTCGTAGAGGGATTCTCTAAGTTATCTGGACCATTGACTAAGTTGACTCAAAAGGCAGCAAAGTTCATTTGGTCGGAGGAGTGTGAGAAAAGTTTTCAAGAGTTGAAGAATAGACTAGTGACTGCACCGGTATTGACGTTACCGACAGGAACTGAAGGGTTTGTTATTTACAGCGATGCTTCATTGAAGGGATTAGGTTGTGTCCTGATGCAAAATGAGAAGGTGATAGCATATGCATCTAGACAATTGAAGGTACATGAGAGGAACTACCCTACCCATGATTTGGAGTTAGCTGCAGTAGTATTTGCACTAAAGATTTGGAGACACTACTTGTATGGCGTGAAGTGCCAGATTTTTACAGACCATAAAAGTCTTAAGTATATCTTTACTCAGAAAGAACTTAATATGAGACAAAGGAGGTGGTTAGAGTTACTAAAAGATTATGACTGTGAGATTTTGTACCATCCTGGGAAAGCTAATAAGGTGGCCGATGCGTTGAGTAGGAAGAACCACAGAATGCTAGTAGCGTTGATCTCTAAGGGGGTCAGAGCATGGGAAGATGTGAAAGATATGAGTCTTAGAGTGAGAGTTAGTGGATATCTAGCTCAATTAACCCTACAGTCTACGCTTTTGGAAAGGATAAAAGAAGCACAAGAGTTAGATGGGGAAAGAGAGGCTCTAGTCGAAAAAGGGCAAGGAAAAGATATTCGTGTGGGCGAAGATGGAATCCTGAGATACCAGCAAAGAATATGGGTGCCAAATAAGGATGAGATTAAGAGAGAAATATTGAGGGAAGCTTACTGCTCAAAGTTCTCCGTACATCCGGGAAGTACTAAAATGTATAGAGACTTGAGAGGATCATTCTAGTGGAATAACATGAAGAATGATATAGCAGAATATGTAGCACGATGTTTGACCTGTCAGCAAGTGAAAAGTGAACATCAGAAACTGGCAGGCTTCCTACAGTCATTACCAATTCCGGAGTGGAAGTGGGAGAACATTGCTATGGACTTTGTGAGTGGGTTACCGAAAACACAAGGGAAGCAAGATGCTATATGGGTTATTGTAGATAGATTGACAAAGTCGGCACACTTTCTAGCAATCAAGAAGAGTGATCCGTTAGAAAAGCTGGCCAAGTTGTACATTGATGAGATAGTGAGGTTACATGGAATACCAGTCTCAATAGCGTCCGATAGAGATGCGCGGTTTACCTCGATGTTTTGGAACAGTCTACAAGGGGCACTTGGGACAGAACTGACGATGAGTACGGCGTTTCACCCACAAACAGATGGGCTGTCAGAAAGGACCATCCAGATATTAGAGGATATGTTGAGGGCTACATCGTTAGATTGGCCAGGCTCGTGGGATGAACACTTACCATTAGTGGAGTTTGCGTACAACAACAGTTTTCACGCAAGCATCAGAATGGCTCTGTACGAAGCACTGTATGGAAGAAAATGTAGGTCGCCAGCTTGTTGGGACGAGGTTGGTGAGAGAAAGTTAAGTGGACCAGAATTAGTACAAGTCACTACAGATAAAGTACAACAGATCCGTAAGTGGCTACAAACTGCACAAAGTAGGCAGAAATCCTATGCAGACAATCGAAGACTGGAGTTGGAGTTTCAGTTGGGTGATCGAGTGTTCTTAAAGATCTCGCCAACAAAGGGAGTCATGAGGTTCGGAATCAAAGGAAAGTTAAGTCCGCAATATGTGGGACCGTTCGAGATCCTTGACAAGATTGGGGAAGTGGCCTATAGATTGGCACTACCACCAGTATTAGCTGGAGTGCATAATGTGTTCCATGTCTCTATGCTAAGGAAGTATATTCACGATCCGAGTCACGTGATCGAGTACAAACAGCTAAGAGTCCGTGCTGATTTGACTTATGATGAAAAGCCGATCAAGATCGTCGACAGAAAAGACGAGAATGTGAGAAAGTGGTTGGTTTCCTATGTGAAAGTACAGTGGAGCAACCATACCGAAAGGGAAGCAACATGGGAACTAGAGAGCGAGATGCGTGAATTGTATCCCGACCTGTTTTCAAACTAAGGTACGTTAAGTTTGGGGACAAACTTCTTTTAAGGGGGTAAGAATGTAAGAACCCGAAAATTTTAAACTTTTAATTGAATTATTTTTATTAGAAAATAATTAATTTAATTACAATTATTAATTAGTATTTAATAATTGGGCCACTATTAAAAGTTAATTAAATGAATTGGATGATTAAACAAATTGGGCTAGTTAAGTGGGCTTGTGGAGTTAAGTTGGCCCAAGGAGGATAATACCCAAAATATAAATAACTAAAACCGTTCCTAATTTTTCCCATAATCCCCATAATTCACAAAAGAAAAAAAAAATAAAACCCTAATTGCATAGGGGCGGCTGCCGAAGAGGAGGGAGGGGAAAACTAGGGTTTTTCCAACTTTTCTTTTGAAGATCATCTTTGATTCAAGGTATTAAATCAATTCCCTTGTATTTAAAATTGTTAAATCTTTATTTTCAATGTTAGATTACTAATCTATGCTTAGACTAGGGTTTAAAATTTTATGAGTATGAATGTATTATATTATGTAAAATCTAGATCCTATCAATGATTATTGGAATAGGATTTGAGGATGGATTAATTGATTTTTATCTAGGTTTTTCCCATACCAAAAGAATTAAAACAAATTAAACGTTTGTGTGTATTATGTGTGTGTGCCGTGTATGTGTGTGTGTGTTGTGTAAATATTTTTGAGGTTAAAACTTGTTTACAAAATTGTTTTGATTAAATATTTCAATGTCAAAAAGGTTGATTTTGAGTAAAAGTGTTTTTGGTTAAAAAGCTAACAAAAGGTTAAAAAGCTGAAAATCAGTTTTTAAAAGCCTAGTGACCAAACTGTAAAATCTGGAAACTATGGACTAAACTGTAAATTTTGAAAGTCGAGGAACTGTTTTGTAAAAATATGAAAGTTGAGGGACTGTTTTGTAAAACCTGAAAGTCGAGGGACTGTTTTGCAAATCTCTGAAAGTCAAAGGACTTCTTTGTAATTTTAGAAAGTTAAAGGATCTTTTTGCAATTATGAAAACTAAAGGGACTTTTCTGGGAATAAGAAAATCTAAAGAGACCTCTTTGAGAGTAATGAAAAGTCAAAAGACCTTTAGAAAATTATTTAATATGGGAAGTAATAAAACTAACGCTTTTAAATAAGAGAAATATAAAGGACATTTAGGTTTCTAAAAGTGTTAGGTTTTCAAAATAGAACGTTTTCGAAGAAAAAAACTTTCCAAATATAGAAGGCTACCCAAAAGAGAAAAGTTACCTTAATTAGAAAGCTATCAAAGAGTTAGACTTCCATGGGAAGGAATGAACCTAAGTTTCCACAAGAGGAAAGATTCATAAGAAGAAAGTTTCTAAAATTAGGAAGTTACTAAATTAGGAAAGCTTCCTAAAATGAAAAGTTAGTTAACCAGTTAAGATGAGTCAAAGAGTAACTCATAGGTTAACCAAAGTAAGTAAGAATAGGTACATAAGAAGTAATAAACGATTACTTGTGCCTAAGTTGTGTTATTACGTGATTGTAGATTTCGCGTAAAGGCGTTGCTTAGAGAAGGAAAGCAAAGCTAAGGTAAGGAATTACGTTCCTTTACTGTAATTGAATTCTTTATCTTTGAAATTCCTATATTTTCTTGATAAAATCAAACTATCAAATGGCATGATAGTATTTGGAAATAATCTGCGTTATTGAACGTTACTTGGAAATATCTATATTTTGTGATGATGTTGTTGTTCACAGAATATCTGAAGTTTGAAACTTGTTATTGTTAGTGTTATGCCCTAAGCCTATAGTTGATAGACTTATGTGTTGACATTATTTATTATTATATGAAAAGTTTATCGTTTGATTATTATATGTTTTGCATATTTGTTTATAATAATCTCCGTCCCTAATTATTAAGTGAATAATTAGTATAAATGTTAATGGATAATCATATGATGATTATATGCATAGAGATGCACATTAAATTTATGGGTACTTGTTAGAGAACAAGTGACTGGACTTGACCCGTATGAGATTTATGTCATGGTCAAATGTCATAATTAAATCTCATAAGGTCACTTCATTTAGTCCCTAGACCTGAGATTATCATGACCTTACATATGATGAAAGTCATGTTTGATTTTAGTCAAACGATATCTTAACACGATATTTATAAAGGCTAATTTTGGCATGATCGGATTCATGATGGGAAGGATGATAAGTCAAGATGGAATTTGTCCCTCGAAAGAGAGATGTTTTGCTTGGGCCCCTCGATGAGTGATAATGATGAAAGTGTATGGCCATACCCCAATGCGATTGGATTATCATTATACTCAAGAATCGAGAAAGCATTGAACAAAGACAAGTTGATGAGGATCATGACTTGTATTCAATATAACATCGTGAGACAAAGGGAGAAATGGAAGTGTACCATTGGAAACGTGAACTCTTACGTTATATTATTTGGGTAGGCATAATGGCTTGCTAGAGTCCGCTTATGTATTATGAGGGTCGATATGATCGAACTCATTACCAACATAATATAATCCTATTGGGTCACACACAACTAGAATGAATTGATTAAACCAGAGGAAGAATGATTGAGAAAAACCTGATGTGGCATGTTGCATCACGCGACACAACAAAGCCATGTGCCTCGTGTGGTCGTGCGACATAACAAGGCACTAAGACGATTTGCATAATCATTTCCTAATTTGATTAGGAATCATATACTATACTAATGTAGTATAAATATGAATGTCTGTCAACCCTAAAAAGCTAGCCGAAATTCTGAAAAAGAAATTCACAACACATATTCTTAATATTCTTCATAGGTTTAAGAGATCTAGCAATCTTCAAGAAGTCATTCTTGGTTCATTCAAAGGTGTAGATACCGAAAGAGGGTCTTCGCTCGTTCAACGATCAAGGCCTAGAGTTCAAGCAATCTGAAGAACGAAGTTTGTGATTCGAAATCACATTATTAAATCGTTCGATAATTCAAGAACGAAAAGCGTTCAAGGTTGGTTATTTCTATTCCATAGGAATTCAAATTAATTGTATAGAACGGATCCTAGGCTCTTGGGTTTTGTGTTATTTAGATGCTTAGTTCCGCTGCGCATGGACCCATAAAACCCAACAGTGGTATCAGAGCCCCGTTCGTATCATTAAGTTTGAATTAACATGCTAGAAAAGTAATATAAATCGTTTATATGTTCTTTTGCATGTTATGTATGCGATAGATTGATTGTTTTTGAAACAATATGCCTAAATCGTGTTCTATTGATATTGAATTAAATCTGTTAAAAGTTGTTTGCATGATTTAATTGCTCTGTGATTTAGAATTGATCGAATTCTGCAAATCTGCAATCTGACAACTAAGTGTCACGCGACATAGTATGTCTATGTCACGCGACATAGTATGCCAGTGTCACGCGACAGAGTTGGGCTGATGGCTTCTCTCAGTCGTGCGACAAATCAAGCCCAATCTGGGCATAATCAGTTTGTTGAACAATCCTGCTAATCTGTGAATGTGTTTACAATCTGATATGTTTATGTATTAATCTGGATGCTATAAATTTATAGAAATTAAGTTTATAGGGCTATGCTAGATTAATTCATTGTTTGTGCATGCTTAGTTAATTAAAATATGATTTTATTAATTGTTGCGATGGATGAATTATGTGTTCTTACGTGTTAAGAATTTTAGATGTTTAGTTGAAACATTGCATTATAATTTTCTAAATGTTTAGATTGAAACATTAAGATTTTGATTTATGATTGTTTATGAGAAACAAGTCATATTACGCAAAATTTAAAAGGAAACTGATTGTTTATTCAAAGTATTGATTATGTTGCAAATCAGAGCTGATTTCTGATTGTGCATGTCTAGGAGAGTTCTGTCGAAGGAGAGATTTGGTACTTAAGTAGTCCTTGTGGCTCACCTATCTTCCTGGGAACTTACCTGGTGCACAGTTATGACTATCTTTGCTGATGTGCTTATAATCTACTTTAAAGAACATTCATTTAACTTTTAAGTTCTTTATGCCAATTCATGATTAAAACACTTGAGACCATTCGGATAGTTTTGGGTGGGCTTGCCAGATCAAGGTACTTTGATTCTATTCGTATGCAAGCAAGATGAGGAAATGTTGGTTCATATACGTTTAAAGTGAATGAACTTAATTGGGTTATCAAAATGGTTTTGAACCCAAGGCATAAGATGATATTAAAATATGCTTATACATATAATGTCTTGAATAAATCTCATAAATAATCTAAGAGTCATATATGTGATATGATTGATGTTTCTACCTAATTAATTTAATTTTGAGCTGTTTGCCATAGCTAACTTGAAATTAAATTAAAGTTGGATCTTAGCCCATTAAATATATATTATGCTTATTTGCATTGAAAGATGTATAATTTAGTGGGAGCATTTATTTTCATGTAAATGCATTAAACTTTTCATATAATATGTTTACTTATATGTGTTCATATTTTATGTATATCTTTTTGTAGAATAAATGGCATCAAACAATAATCATTTATCACTGTAATCTGTCTTTGAGAAGAAAAAGTTGGAAGAGAATGGTACAGACTATATGGATTGGATCCGTAGCGTGAGAATTGTTCTCAGGCAAGAGGAGAAATTGTACGTTCTCGAGGAACCTATTCCACCTGAACCTGCTGCCAATGCTACTAGGGCAGTGAAGGACCAATATCTGAAGCACAAGCGTGATTCTACTGATGTTGGTTGCCTCATGCTCTCCGCCATGTGCAAGAGCCTTCAAAAGGATCTTGAGCACTTGGGGACAGTTGATCTAAACAATCGACTGATGGAAATGTTCCAAGTTCAAGCTAGGCAAGAAAGGTGTAACACAGTTAAGGCCTTGACCTCATGCAAGATGAGTGAAGGACAAGTTGTTGGTCCTCATGCTTTAAAGATGAAGGGCCACATCGAGCATCTTGAAAGGCTCGGTTTTCCGATTAGCCAAGAGTTGGCTACTGACATGATATTGAATTCATTGCCCGAAGGTTTTAGTAATTTCATAATGAACTATAACATGGGGGGCATGAATAAGAACCTTTCCGAGTTGGTTCAAATGTTGAACACTGCGGAAACTAATATTGTCAAGAAGAAAATCGATCAAGTGTTGATGGTTAACAAGGGGAAGGGTTTCAAGGGTAAAGGAAAGGCAAAGGTTGCTAATCCTAAGGCAAATGTTGCCAAACCCAAAGAGGGTGCCAAACCCAAAGAGGCTAAGCCCAAGTCCCAAGAGGACGCAGTCTGCTTCCATTGCAATGAGATTGGACATTGGAGGAGAAACTGCACAAAATACAAGGAAGCACTGAAGAAGAGCAAAGGAGTTACTTCGACTTCAAGTATCTTTGTTATAGATATATTCCATCTACTTCTAGTTCTTGGATATTGAATACCGGATGTGGAACTCACATTTGTCTAAATGTGCAGGGTCTAAAGAACAGAAGGATGCTTAAGGAAGGTGAAGTGGACCTACGTGTGGGGAATGGAGCAAGAGTTGCTGCATTAGCCGTAGGAACTTATGAAGTTACTTTACCTAGTGGACTAATACTTGTTTTGAACAATTGTTATTACGTTCCAGCTTTAAGTAGGAATATTATTTCGATTTCATGTTTGGATAATGAAGGTTTTAATTTTCTTATATGTGATAAGAAGTTTTCCATTTACAAGAGTGATATGCATTATTGTACTGCTATTTCATTCAATGGCCTTTATATCCTTGATGTTGAAAATCGTGATAATGATGTCTATAACATTAACAAGAGATCTAAACCCAATGATGTAAACCACACTTACTTATGGCATTGTCGTCTTGGCCATATAAATGAGAAACGCATTTCTAAACTCCACAAAGATGGATTTTTAGACTCACATGATTATGAATCGTATGAGACATGCGAATCTTGTTTACTTGGCAAGATGACCAAGGACCCATTTACCAAAACTGGTGAAAGGGCGGGCGACTTATTAGGACTCATACATACCGATGTATGTATGCCTATGAGTAGCGATGCTAGCGGAGGATTTCGGTACTTCATAACATTCACTGATGATTATAGTAGATTTGGATATGTTTATCTAATGAAACATAAAAGTGAATCGTTTGAGATATTTCGAATATTTCAAAATGAGGTGCAAAATCAACTTGGCAAAACTATTAAGGTACTTCGATCCGATCGAGGTGGCGAATATTTGAGCCAAGAATTTGACAGTCATCTTAAGAGTTGTGGAATCGTTTCAGAACTCTCTCCACCCGGAACACCACAATGGAATGGTGTGTCTGAGAGGAGGAATAGAAATTTGTTGGACATGGACATGGTTCGTTCTATGATGAGTCAAGTTGAGCTTCCTTTATCCTTTTGGGGACATGCACTGGAAACTGCTGCTTTCACTATAAATAGAGTTCCTACCAAATTGGTTCAAAAGACCCCATATGAGATGTGGCATGGAAGAAAACCTAGTTTGTCTTTCATGAAGATTTGGGGTTGCGATGCATATGTCAAGAAGTTAACTTCTGACAAGCTAGCACCTAAGTCTGATAAATGTGTTTTCGTGGGTTATCCTAAGGAAACCAAAGGATACTATTTCTACAACCGAAACGAGAACAAAGTGTTTGTTGCTCGAAATGGTACTTTCTTAGAAAAGGAGTTTCTTCGCAAAGGAACCAGTGGGAGTAAAATAGATCTCGAAGAAATTCGAGAACCCGAAAAAAATATTGAACCAATGGTAGAAACTGAACCAAATTCACAAGGAGTTGTGGAACCGGTTCAAGATGCACAAGTTCTTCGCCGAAGTGGTAGGTCACGATTCGAACCCGAGAGATATGGATTTCTCGTTACGGAAAGTGATGAAGTGGAGTTAATCGAAAACGATAAACCTACTTGCTATCAAGAAGCGATGTCCGCTCCTAATTCGGAAAAATGGAAAGAGGCCATGAAGTCCGAATTACAATTCATGTCTGATAATCAAGTTTGGAACTTGATTGATCCACCCGAAGGTGTAAAAACCATAGGGTTCAAATGGGTCTTCAAAAAGAAGACCGACATGAATGGGAAGGTGCACACCTATAAGGCTAGGCTTGTAGCTAAGGGATATAGGCAGATTCATGACATCGACTATGATGAAACCTTTTCGCCTGTAGCTATGCTTAAGTCTATTAGAATTTTACTTGCCATAGCTGCATATTATGACTATGAGATATGGCAAATGGATGTCAAGACAGCTTTTCTAAATGGGAAGTTACTTGAGGATGTATACATGATACAACCTGAAGGTTTTGTCAGTCTAGAAAATTCTAACAAGGTGTGTAAGTTGCAAAGGTCCATTTATGGATTGAAGCAAGATTCTAGGAGTTGGAATTTACGTTTTGATGAAGCAATCAAGGAGTTTGACTTTATCAAGAACAAAGATGAACCTAGTGTATACAAGAAAATTAGTAGGAGCGTAGCACTATTTCTAGTGTTGTATGTCGACGATATCTTACTCATTGGAAATAAAATTCCTGCACTACAGACTGTCAAGTCTTGGTTGGGAAAGTGCTTTTCAACGAAAGATATGGGCGAAGTTGCATATATCCTTGGTATCAAGATCTATAGAGATAGATCCAAGAGGATGATTGGTTTAAGTCAAAGTACTTACATTGACAAGGTTCTTAGAAGATTCCAAATGGAAAATTCTAAAAGAGGAAACTTGCCAATGTTGCATGGTATATCTCTTAGCAAGACTCAAAGTCCTAAGACTAATGATGAGCGAAAGAGAATGAATGGTATTCCATATGCTTCGTCAATTGGGTCTATCATGTATGCTATGTTATGTACTAGACCCGATGTCTCATGTGCTCTAAGCATGACGAGTAGGTACCAATCGGATCCCGGCGAACCACATTGGATAGCAGTCAAGAATATCCTCAAGTACTTACGAAGAACTAAGGATGTATTCTTGGTCTTTGGAGGAATGGAAGAAGATCTTATAGTGAAAGGCTACACAGATGCTAGCTTCCAAATCGACAAGGATGATTTCAGATCGCAGTCTGGATTTTTGTTTACGCTGAATGGAGGCACTGTGAGTTGGAAAAGTTCCAAGCAAAGTACCGTCGCTGATTCTACAACTGAAGTTGAGTAGATAGCGGCATCTGATGCAGCTAAGGAAGCCGTTTGGATCAAAAGTTCATTAGTGATTTGGAAGTCGTTCCAAGCATCAAAGATCCTATTGAACTTTACTGTGATAATAATGGTGCCATTGCACAAGCAAAGGAACCAAGGTCACACCAGAGATCCAAACACATACTTCGACGTTTCCACATTATCCGAGAGATATGCGAAAGGGGAGACGTAAAGATATGCAGAGTAGACACTGATGACAACATGACGGACCCATTAACTAAGGTTCTCCCGCAAGCTAAGCATGATGGTTATGTTAGGTCCATGGATATTCGATACATGGGAGATTGGGCTTAGTACAAGTGGGAGACTGTTAGCATTATGCCCTAGGCCTATAGTTGATAGACTTATGTGTTGACATTATTTATTATTATATGAAAAGTTTATCGTTTGATTATTATATGTTTTGCATATTTGTTTATAATAATCTCCGTCCCTAATTATTAAGTGAATAATTAGTATAAATGTTAATGGATAATCATATGATGATTATATGCATAGAGATGCACATTAAATTTATGGGTACTTGTTAGAGAATAAGTGACTGGACTTGACCCGTATGAGATTTATGTCATGGTCAAATGTCATAATTAAATCTCATAAGGTCACTTCATTTAGTCCCTAGACCTGAGATTATTATGACCTTACATATGATGAAAGTCATGTTTGATTTTCGTCAAATGATATCTTAACACGATATTTATAAAGGCTAATTTTGGCATGATCGGATTCATGATGAGAAGGATGATAAGTCAAGATGAAATTTGTCCCTCGAAAGAGAGATGTTTTGCTTGGGCCCCTCGATGAGTGATAATGATGAAAGTGTATGGGCATACCCCAATGCGATTGGATTATCATTATACTCAAGAATCGAGAAAGCATTGAAAAAAGACAAGTTGACGAGGACCATGACTTGTGTTCAATATAACATCGTGAGACAAAGGGAGAAATGAAAGTGTACCATTGGAAACGTGAACTCTTAAGTTATATTATTTGGGTAGGCATAATGACTTGCTAGAGTCCGCTTATGTATTATGAGGGTCGATATGATCGAACTCATTACCAACATAATATAATCCTATTGGGTCATACACAACTAGAATGAATTGATTAAACCAGAGGAAGAATGATTGAGAAAAACCTGATGTGGCATGTTGCTTCACGCGACACAACAAAGCCATGTGCCTCGTGTGGTCGTGCGACATAACAAGGCACTAAGGCGATTTACATAATCATTTCCTAATTTGATTAGGAATCATATACTATACTAATGTAGTATAAATATGAATGTCTGTCAACCCTAAAAAGCTAGCCGAAATTCTGAAAAAGAAATTCACAACACATATTCTCAATATTCTTCATAGGTTTAAGAGATCTAGTAATCTTCAAGAAGTCATTCTTGGTTCATTCAAAGGTGTGGATACCGAAAGAGGGTCTTCGCTCGTTCAACGATCAAGGCCTAGAGTTCAAGCAATCTGAAGAACGAAGTTTGTGATTCGAAATCACATTATTAAATCATTCGATAGTTCAAGAACGGAAAGCGTTCAAGGTTGGTTATTTCTATCTCATAGGAATTCAAATTAATTGTATAGAACGGATCCTAGGCTCTTGGGTTTTGTGTTATTTAGATGCTTAATTTCGCTGTGCATGGACCCATAAAATCCAACAGTTATATGCATACTTGTACCTATGTATGCTTCCTCGTTCTAGCATGTTTGTGGAACCACTTACTTACTTAGAATGGACATGCCCAGTTAGAAAAGGCATTGTCAGAACTTGTTTAGTTAGAAAAAGACTTGTTCTTATTAGGGATTGCATGAGTGATCACATGCCTTCTCTCAAGAATTGTCTGATTACAAGGGTAATTCTAGACCCCGAGCATATATGTGTGGATACCATATATGTTTCGACCCACACTAATGGCTTGATGAAGATAGGTGTATTAAATTGTACCTTTGGCATTGAGGTTATAATGTACGTTGGAATTGACGGAAATTGTGTGAGTCCCTTTGAATCGTAGTGCCATAATCCTTTGAAGAAAATCTTTAATGTTGTCTTGACTGTATTGTACCGCAGTCCATTATAAAGTTGAATTACCATATCCTTATATTTTGTTATTGAAGTGTTCATTCTGGTCGTCTCTTCTTAGTAACCGAAGAGACTTCATATGAACTTACTGAGCATTCGTCCGCTCACCCTTTCTCTATTAAATTTTTCTTTTCAGGTTCTAAGTAGAAGGGAATCAGATTGGTCGCGAGAATGGCGATGTTTGAAGAATAATTAGGGTTATTGAATAATTATTCTATTTCAATCGGTTGTAAGTACATTAATGGCTGGTGTGGTTTTACTAGCTGAGACATTAAGTATTTATTTTTGCTTCCGCATTTATTAGGTTATTTATGGTATTTAATGACATTTATGATGTAATAGGGTTTTATGGGTGAAAACCCTAATATTTTGAATTATTATTTATTACCATTGAATGCTCATTTATGTATGGAAAAATTAGGGGTGTTACAACCACGCCTGTTAAGATGACTTTCCCTTCCAAGGGAATTTCTAGTCCTCATTGGCCTCATGAATTCAGCCAGAGAGTGTTCAGGATCTAATTGTAGCAAGGCATTTTGCGTTTCATAAATGCGTTGCAAAGTTTACAGTTGTTGATGCATTAAAGTTCTGCGATCAACCTGGGGGAAACCCCAGTTCCTCCTTTGGCAGCATTCCTCTCCGTCTGGCTACCAGCTGGTCTTCCTCGACGCTGACGACGAGGAGGATTTGCCAGTGTTCCCTCGGTTACTGGCTGTCCCCTAGAACGCAAGTTCGTTCCTAGGGGCGGCAGTCCATCAATCAGTGGCGGAGGAGGAGGCAATTCCCCATTAGGAAGAGGAAGAGCAGTCCTAGTGTTTCTATGAGTCTCCTCCATGTGAATATTATCCGGATCAGGAGTAACACTAGTAGTATGTCCGTTTTCCATTAGAATTAGAAGAGTCAAACAAGAATTTTTCAAGCTATTCAATGGGTGTTTTGAATCGTTTATCGGCAATGGAACCAAATTGATGATGCCAAAACGTTCAGATCAGCCCAAATTCAGCGGCAGGTTGTATCCTGGATGATTGTATAACCTGAAAAATATGAACAAACACGTAAAATAAGCCGGGACTTCACCGGCGAAGGCCCTCCGGTGTGAGAGTAAGCATTTGTGTTTAGAGAGAGAGAAATCAATTGACAAGAGTTTAGAGTTAAAAGATGTGTTACCAAAATAATGTAAATTATAGATTGTATATATAGGCATAGCATTGTAGAATTCTTGTTAAATAGGAATTTGTATGTGAGGAGGTTATACTCCTAGACGGATTATAACTGTTCAGTCCTTGTTGGATGATAAACCTTGTGAGATAAGGTTATAATCCTTGGAGGATTATAACTGTTCACAGTCCTTATCTTAGTTGGATTGGATAATATCAATCTGCACATGTGCCTTTGGAGGCGGATTTCCTCGTCGTACATAGCCTGGTCGGCCTACATTGAGTCGAGGAAAAGAATTTTAGAGATTGTGAAGCCCGTTTCCTTTTATTATATGGAGACCGAGGAGGAGCTCCTCGACTTTTGATGAGACATTGCTCGGCCTTGTTGGATGCCTTGCTCGGCATATGAGATTTGTGCCTCGCCGGCATGTAGTCTTGTTGGGTTTTGGTCATTCGCTCTGCTATGCCTAGGTCGACATAGTTGAAATGACGAGGAAGCAAGACGGGCTAAGGTAGAAAAAACTCACTCCCTTTGTTGTAATTAAGAGTTATATTGATTATATTTTTGGCCCAATTCATTGGGCCCAGCCACGGATCCACGTTTGTACCTCAATTTATACCGTTCAGTTAATAATAACTAAAAGAAAATTCGCAACAACAAAAAAATTGATATTCTAACACATGTTGTGTATGATGTTGTAATATTTGAAAAGACATCCACATCCATTCTTCTTTTTCTTCGATCTCATGCACAACTTGTGCCTACACATGTTTTCTTTTTCTTTATTCTTTGTTTTATAATGAACGACAATTAATTATCGTTTTTAGAATGAACGATACTGAATAATCATTTTTAGAGTGAATTACATACTAAATTTTATAAGTTAGTAACAAAGTAATGAAATTATATATATATTTATTTGACCAGAAGGTTATTTTTAAGTTTTAACACTTGCATCAGGGCCGGTCATGACATTTTAGGGACCCTATTCGAAAGTAAAACTTAGGCCCTAGATATAACTACAAAAATAATAGTGTATATATTTGCTCGTCAATTTTTTTTATCGTGCTTCATGGTGGTGTGGCTGCCAAAAGTTATGGAAGATGATTATAATTGTGTCACTGCAATCGTCTCCGAAATTCTGCTCGTAATATCACAGTTATTGCAGTGGCCATTGAAATGTCAAAAGTTGAAATCTTAGAGAACAATGTGAGCACACCAATCGAAAGTTAAATGAAAAATGGGCAAGGAGTTTGGCTATTTAAATTTTAGTAGTTTAGAAAGAAAAAAACGTTGAAATGAGAAATGTGAGGGATGCGTTATGGAGAATAATGAAAGAAAGATGACTAAACGTACTGAGTTGTTGATATAATAATTTAAAACAAATTAGGTTTTGATTTTTTTTTTAAGAAAAATATTATTTAGGTTTGTTGAAAAAATAAAATTGTAGATTCCAAATACAACCTTATTACCCAATTGAATTGAAGTTGCATATACAATATACAAATACAATACTACTCCTCCGTTCCAAAATGAATGTATTTTTTTTCAAATTTACTCTTAATCATTTTTTTTTCTTTTTACACTTATTTTGAAACAAAAGTAGTAATATAACTCAAAAAATTTGAAGGCCCTTCAAAATTTGAGGCTCGGAGTGACCGCTCACCCGGCACACCTTAAGAGCCGGCCTGACTTGCATGAAGGCAGAATTATTCATCATAAAATTATTGTACGGAGTACTTAGTAATAGCTTTAGCTTAATAAACTTAATTTATTCTAATTGCTTAAATTAATGACCAAGTCTTGGAATCTCTTCGAATAAATTAATGACCACGGCAGGCCGATCAAAGTCTACATATAATAATTCAAAAATGTTAGTACCTAAACATTTAATTAAATTCTAATAATAATGCAAAACTTTATGTAAAAAAGTTGTTCTTAAATAACGGAAAATGAGTTTTTAGAGACGGGGTTCTGTTTAATTACCCGTCCTCCCTCCATCCCATATTATGTTACCCATTTACTATTTTGCGCGAAAAATAAAAAATAATGTTATAAAAGTATGAGTTGTGTGTGAGTAAGAGAGAGAAAGTGGGGTAGAGAATAATAAGTGCATAATTGTCGTGAGTATGACAAGTGGATCCCATGAATAAAGAAGAATTAATAAGTTTCCATTTTAGAAAAATGTAACTTTTAAATGGGACGTTCTAAATGGGACGTTCTAAATGACAGTGTATAAAATTTTATGGGACGGAGAAAATATATTCCATGTTAGTAGCGGGCGGCTAAGATCTATGCGGGACGACTTTTGTCAAACTAATACTAACTATTAATAAAAGAAGTGGAGAAATGTTACACAATTAGGACCATCGAAATCCCGCAAGAGCTGTTCGGATCCCTAGTAGCAATCTTAAGCTCCGTTTCGTTTTAATGTAAAACGTTTTTCAAAAAATATTTTCTGTTAAATAACTCATTTTATGATGTTTGGTTGTTTTTCGAAAAATGTTTTCCCCATTTTTCGATGTATATTTGTTTTTCGAAAAATATTTTACGCTCTTTATAAGTAAAACGACTTACGATTTTTTTCTAAGTAAAACATTTTTCGAAAAAAGGTGCCTTTAATGTACAACTAATATTTCACAAGGTAAAACATTCTACTTCCTCATTCTATTATCTTCTATTTTTATTTTATTCACGAAATGATTAACACATTTTATATATATATATACTCCCTCCGTCCCAGCCTAAAAGCCACAAATTTTCTTTTTGGGCGTCCCATTTAAAAAGGCACTTTTCCAAAAAGGAAACCTTAAATCACTATTCTCTCCACTCATTCTCTCTCCTACTTTCTTTTTATGACTCACAACATTCTCTTTCTTACATCACCTCCCACTCATTCTCTCTCCCATTTAATTTTTCATACTCACAACATTTAAACTTTTTCTCTTTCATACATCACATTTCTTATTTTGCGTGCGAGGCACAAACTTTGCCTTTTGGCCCGGGACGGAGGGAGTATATATAGGAGTATATATATATATATATATATATATATATATATATATATATATATATATATATATATATATATATATATATATATATATATATATATACACACAAAACAAATCCCCCCCCTTTGGGTCAAAAAAAAATATCATTTTAAATTTATACTCCTACGTCCCTACAAAGCACTTTGGTGGTCATGCGGGTCATTGACCAATGATTTTATGAATGTCTAGATATCTCTGTGCAATTCTAAAAAAAATTATTGATAGTATTTCTATTGGTGAAGAAATAACAACTTTTAAAATTACAAAAAAATATCTAGATATTCATAAAATCATTGATCAATGACTCGCACAGTTGACCACCAGTGCGGTTTGTAGCGGGACGGAGTGAGTATTTAAAAACTCCTCAACTCACTCCCCACCCCACCACCCATGCCCCCCACCCCCGGTGGGTCAAAAAATTTTTAATCATTTTAAATTTATTTTTAACAAGTCCCCACCCTATCTCTTTCGACTTATCTCGAATTGTGTTTTTATCGAAAAATATTTTCATTAAACATAAAAAAATATTTTTCGAAAAACGTTTTCCTTGCCAAACAGCCGAAAACATGTTTATCTCATTTTTTAAAAAATATTTTCATTTTTCGAAAAATATTTTACAGAAAATCATTTTTCAGAAAACATTTTATGTTGAAACAAACGGAACATTGTAGTTCTATGGATGGTGTTACTTAAACATCAGTTCTCTCATTTTATGTGATATTATTCCTTCAAGTAGAGATCCTATTCCCAAGACTATGTCGTTACTATGGACCAAATTTAATTAGACTTTTTGATTTTTAAATTAATTTCAACCATCATAAAAATAATACCAACATCATAAAATTATTACCACCATTGTTCCATAAGACTTTTTCTTGTTTAAGATGATCAGTCATTATAAAACAAGCACCAATTTTGTCAAAATTTTATATCACAAACCCAAAAAAACAGTTGTATTCAACAAAACAGAGATGATGATGAAATTCTTTGTTACACTCGCAATTCTAACATCAATAATGTCAACATTAGCATCATCCCAGCCGCTGATCAGCAAGCCAAACTGCCCCTCCACCTGCGCCAACCTAACCATCCCCTTCCCATTCGGAACATCCGCCGATTGCTACTTAGATGAATCTTTCCTCATCAACTGTGACACCATTAACGGCACCATAACCCCACTCCTCCGTCAAAGCAACATTCAAGTGCTCAACATATCACTTAATGGCGAGATCAAAATATCCACCTTCAAAGCAAGCGATTGCTACGACCCACAAAGTAATTACACACAACTACCAGACTACCCTATCTCGGCCACGTTAACACTAAACCGATTTCCACTTTCTAGTACGAGGAACAAGTTTACCGTTGTCGGGTGTGACACGATGGCACTTGTCACGGGAACCAATGGGGGGAATTATACGAACGGGTGCATTTCGTTTTGTGATAAAGTGGATAATGTTATGAACGGGTCGTGTTCCGGGATCGGATGTTGTCAGACTTCGATTCCGGCTGGGGTTAGGGATTTCGCTATTAGTATTCATAGCATGAATAATTATAGTAGAGTTGGGGATTTTAATCCTTGTGGATATGCTTTTGTTGTTGAGGAGGGGGCCTATAAGTTTTCGACTTTGGATCTCTGGAATATGAGTGCGAATAGTATGTTTCCTGTGGTGCTTGATTGGTCTGTTGGAGATGTCACTTGTGAAGAAGCTAAAAGAAATCAATCGAGCTATGCTTGCAGAGCAAGTGAGAGTAAATGTGTTGACTCGGACAATGGAGAAGGATACCTCTGCAACTGCCCCTCTGGATTTGAAGGAAATCCATATTTATCTGATGGCTGCCAAGGTATATTATACATACCTACTTCTATTTGAATAAATATCGAGTATAAGTGTGTACATTTCACCCTTGTGGAGGGAACCCTTCCCCGGACCCTCGCTACGCGGGGATGCTTTGGTGAACCGGGCTGCCCTTTTTTTAAGCAGCTGACCATTTACCTTATTGCAATGATGCAATCTCGAGCAATCCGCCTATTTTTTGTTTTAATATTCTTTTCATTTTTGCAGACATCGATGAATGCAGTTTTTCAAACCCATGTAGCAGTGAATGTAAAAATTTACTGGGCACATTTTCTTGTCATTGCCCTCTTGGATACACGGGAGATAAAATGAAAAATGGAACCGGTTGCATTCCTCCTCCTACTCAAAGTCGAGCCAAAGAATCAACCTTGCTTCATGCCGCGTTAGGTAAATCTACCATCCTTCAACCATTTAGAATACATTTTCCTTTTCTTAGTGTCGGTGAACTAATAAAATGTAGGAGGTTTTAGCACAAAACGTGTTTTAAGACTTTTAGACTTGAAGAAAAATTAATCTTGTGTTTGTAATTCGTGTAAAGAGTAAAGACACATTCAACAGAGTGCAGGAGTGATTGCTAATTTATTTTGATGAAAGTTGAATGGCATGCTAATTGTTTTTGTTCATTTTTCTGCAGGAACATGCATAGGCCTCCTAGTTTTAGTAGTAGCAAGTTCTTGGACATATTGGACGTTGAGGAAAAGAAAAATAATGAGACTGCGAGAGAAATTCTTTCAACAGAATGGTGGATTCATGTTAAAACAACAGCTCTCAGGACACGATGGAGCTGCTCAGAGAGCAAGAATATTCACAGCAGAAGATCTCAAGAAAGCCACAAATAACTACGAGGAAAGCAGAATCATTGGTCAAGGCGGGTTCGGAACTGTTTATAAAGGTCTAATACAACCCGATAACAAAGAAGTTGCTATAAAGAAGTCTAAAATATCTGACCAAAGTCAAATCGAGCAGTTCATCAATGAAGTTGTCATTCTTTCTCAGATCAATCACAGAAACGTTGTAAAGCTTTTGGGATGCTGTTTAGAAACAGAAGTGCCTTTACTAGTTTATGAGTTCATCTCCAATGGAACACTTTCTGAACATCTTCATGAAAAGGGTATTGAGTCGAAATCACTTTCTTGGGAGATGAGACTGAAGATTGCTGCAGAAACTGCAGAGGCGATTGCATACTTGCATTCTGCAACATCTATGCCTATCATACACAGAGATATTAAGAGTACAAACATATTACTAGATGAAAGTTACACCACAAAAGTGTCTGATTTTGGGGCTTCAAAATTGGTACCTTTGGATCATACCCAATTGACTACGATGGTACAAGGGACATTTGGGTACTTGGATCCTGAATATTTTCATTCAAGTCAACTTACTGAAAAGAGTGATGTCTATAGCTTTGGTGTATTGCTAGCTGAACTTCTGACAGGAGAGAAAGCCCTATGCTTTGAGAGGGCTGAGAAGGATAGGAATTTGGCTACATATTTTGTTAACGGAGTAAATTTTTGATTGCTTGATTGAGATTATTGACAAAGTGTTGGTTAAGGAGGGAGATTATGAGCAGATTAAGGATGTTGCTGCAATGGCAAAAGGGTGTTTGAGAGTGAATGGAGAGAAAAGGCCAAGTATGAAAGAAGTAGCAAGGGAGCTAGAGAGATTAAGATCAATGGGAAATAACCATCCATGGGTGAATATGGACTTGAATACCGAAGAGACAGAGACAGAACATTTGCTTGATCAAATTGTGCCTTCTGATGGTTTCATTGTCGATGTTACTGGGTCAGATACAATAGTTGAGTATGATACAATGAGAAATCAAGTAGCCTTGGCATTGCACGATGGGCGATAGCCATTTCAATATTCTTGCTAAAAAAGCTAAAAAAAAAAATCGAGTTTCGAATGCTTTTGCTCCTAGTTAATCATGTAATGTTGTCATTTTAGAGATGGATTCAAATTATGTTTATAATTTAGGTTGGGATTAGTTAGATAATGGCCATCTCGCTACAAGCAATACCGTCATTTTATAACAAATTTGAGTATAAAATGACATCTTTATTTTTGGTACGATGGTAAATATGAATAAATTTAGCTAAATATCATATTTGATTATAAAATGTACCATCGTTTGTGTAATAGTATATATCGTAAGTTAACTGTATAGCGGTCAAACTAATATGTAACCAAATAATTACTGCATTTGCCCCAAAATAAAATGCCGTAATTAATTTGTCAACATTTTTAAATAATATATTTTACTTATTTCAACCTTGGATGCATATTGATAAAATTACATTTAGTGTTAATCCTAATAAAAAAATACAACATTTAATTTGAGACGATCCAAAGAAAGAAATTTGTGACATTTATAATAGGACGAAGAGAGTCTAACATAGATTTAGAGTATTATAGTACGTGAATTATGTTGAACTTATTTCTAATACTTTCACATATTTATATTTTGTCAGTTAGTTTAAACAACTACTCCCTCCGTCCCAACAGAAACTGTCCAAATTTAGTCTTGCACGCAAATTAATAAAATGGGTGGGAAGAAAAAATGTTGTGAGTGTAATTTGAAAATAGGAGAGAGAATGAGTGGAGGTAATAGTAAATTATAATGGTGTTGTGAGTATTAAAATAATGTAGGAGAGAGAATGAGTGGAGGGAATAGTAAAGTTTCCTTTGCCAAAAAAGGAAAGTGGAAGCTATTAACGGGACACCCAAAATGGCAAAATGGGAAGCTACTATTGGGACGGAGGGAGTATTTTAATTGCTATACAGTGGGTGTTTAAACAACTATTTTAATTGTTATGCAGTGGGACCGCTCTAACTTTTACCTCATTACTACCAAGGCAAAACCACGGGCTTATATTTCGTGCTAAGTGACACAATATGAATGTCACGATTGGTACCTTATCCAGGGGGTCAATTCTAGTTAATAAAAACAATAAAATGGACAAAGTGGTCCAATATCCCAACTTAATATCTTCAAATTTTGTGCTGTTTTATGATATCTAAATATCCAGAACCCAACAAATGTGGTTGCTTGTCTCCAGATGACCTCAAACCCACATTGTTATGTTGCTTGTCTTTTGTTCTCGTTTCGTATCCATTTGTATTGCCTTTTTGCTCTCAACATGGCCTAGTTAGTACTGACCCCCCCCCCCCCTCATTCGATGGTAAGTATGTTGATTTATTCCCTTGCTTACTTGTCCAACACTAAGGCCTAGTCAATACTGACCTGATGCAGTCCGTATGGGTACCCTTTAGTGCATCGTATGGGAGCAAGCAAAGGGACATCATCAAGTTCAGCCCATGTCTTCTTTGTCCAAGTTCAGCCGTTTATTACTAGTACTTATCCTACAATAAATCCTCTATTAATTCATGTTTTGACTCATTCAAATAAGTAGTGTTTTGCCATCTAAAGTAGCCTATAAATAGCACAGTCTAAAAAGTTTCAAGGCAGCCTTGTTTGATTAATAAAAATATTGAATTATATCATTTTGCTGCAGTTCATACTGCATCATGACCCTCCACCCCCCCCCCCCCACATTCGATGGTAAGTACATGTTGATTTATCCCCTTGCTTACTTGTCCAATTATGGGTAATAATATTCTAGAATCAATATCCACATGAATCTGAATTCCATATATTGGTAGATCAAAGAATTAATATTGATGTGCCCGGATTCACAGACTGGGTACAAGATAAATTTAACTAAATGACATGGCACTTACAGACCGAGTTATCATCTATCCAGACTCCCGATTATTAAAGGTTGTAGATTACGATTCCATACAAGCTCTGACACCAGCTGACAGGCATGTTTCTGTCACATTAAATGGAGGCTAATGCGCCCATCACACACGTTGAGGCACTACACCAACTATTGCATGCCCCTCTCTGTCCCTTCTACGACATTCTCTACAGTGGAATGCCTTTTATTATACTTGCTAACCAGGCTCGCCACGTATACTAGGTCAAGATAAATGTGCTCAACGGGTGATATCTCACTACTAGAAATTGGCCAATTACCGATGAAATTTTATAGACGGACCGCGTCCGTTGATATTACCGACGGACATTTAACAATTATCGACGGAAATATCCGTCTGTAACTTGAGGTATAAAAAAAACACAACGCCGTCCCTCACTCACTCTTAAACCTAATCGCTTACCCCTTCTCTCTCTCTCTCTCTCTCTCTCTCTCTCTCTCTCTCTCTCTCTCCCCTCCCGTGAAACCCTTCTCCACGCACAATATCCTTTCGATTTCGTTATCCTCAACTCAAGAGGCAGCGACGACGACGGTGGAGTCTCCCGGCTGCCACGAACAACGACGGTGGAGTCTCCTGGTCCGACAATTCGAGCCCTAACTTTCGATTCTCTCGATCTTATTAAAGGTTATACCCTTCATTTTTATACAGATTATTTGATTTCAACTAAAAATTGTATTTTGTTCGGTTCATCGATTATGTTCTTAATCGAATTTTGTTTTATACTGTTATTGTATGTGTAGTTACTGAAGCTAGCGGAAAGCAAGGGGAAGTGCCTAAGGTTGTGGAGAGGTGGGGCAAACGCGATACTTCAAGATGTGTTCTGTGAGGACCCCGACCCGGAACCTACACGTGTCCCGAGCTGGAGCGTCCTCAAACTAACCCCAAAATGTCCCAAACTTTAAAAACTTGATTTACTTTCAAACATAAAACACAACCTTTTCAAAATACTCTACTTCTTTCCACATTTGAGGAAGGGTTGACCAACCTTGAAAGTAATAAACGGTTTTAGTTACAAAAAGATATCAAATATAAACTAGAAGTAAAGTTTATGAATACAAACCCTTTAAAAGAATTATACCTAAATATACTTCTATGCCAACCTATATATATACCCCGACACTTCCCAAATTATCACTTCCAAACTCCTCACCGCCCTTACTTGGCCGGTCCACCTGTCTCGGAATCTAAAAACATTAAAGGGAGAGGGGTGAGAATAAATCTCAGCAAGCTATTATGAATGCAGCAATATGCCAAATAAAATGCAACACATAACAAGTCACATATAACACATTGGAAAAGCTGTAAACACCTTACATTACCTTGGTTTACCTTTTCCCGTCTGAACATTAGTCGTACAACATTGGGTATAATAATACTCCAATCTTACAGTGAGCTGCTTAAGCAATACTCACATCTTATAAGACCCGTTTTTCAGGGAACCAAATAAGATAGTAGCAACTCTGTAAGGCTTTTGGCTCAATACAGATGCTATACCCCATCCTGTGGCCACAGGAGGGGACGGCCACAGATATAACATAATCCGATCACATTAGGTCACACTTCCATAATTGATCGTATTATGTTATACCCCCAATGTCAGCTGACTCACACATTATCAAGCACATAGTAGATACTTGAAATATAATCCACAAAGGGGATAAACAACATAGCAACATGGTAAAATATACTCATGCTCAACCAACATCATAGTGCAACATTTCTTTAACACACTATGCATAAATAAGCAATATAGTCACATGGTAAAATATACTCATGTTCAACCAATAATCAGAGTGCAGCATTTATGTAATACACTAAGTATAATACAAGTCATGAATATGTACTCAAGTATGATAACAAAACATCAATAATTATCCTTACTTAGACATTATTCAGTAATACATGATCTCTATAAGAACCCAAGTTCACTTTACCCAAATGGAAGTCACATTTTAAATTAAATCTTCTAAACTAATATCACCCATTTCTTATACTCCAAATTCACTTCCATGAACCATAACATCATCCTATGTTATTTACTCATTTCTCAACTTCAAAGAGGATTCCAAAACATTCTAAACTAATTCCACCCATTTCTTTCATTCTTTAACACTTCTAAGAACAACCACATTTCCTTATGACCTAAATCAATTCTTCCATTTCAAGAAAGTTTCCAAAGCATCCAATAAACATTTTTACAACAATAACAATAATAAATCTCTCATGAACATTTAAAGAAGAGAAGGGTCATAATAACTCACTTTAGAATAGGAGATGGATTTAGGACTTTCTTAGCTTGATGAACTCCTCTTGGTCTCCCGATTAAAAAGTACTCTCGGATCTAAAAATGGTGAAGGATTGAACTTGGTAGGAGTCTTGGGAGGTGAAGCTCATCAATGGAGGTTCCATGGATTGAGAGAGAAAGTCAAGGAGGAGAAGGAGGGAGATGGAGTATATAAATGGTAAAGGGGAAGGGGGGGGGGCGAATATTGAGGGGAGGTGAGGGAAAAATAAAGAGAAAGGTATGGTCCCCCATACCACATTTTTAAAAGCTTTCAACATTTTATTTCTCTCCCCTACACAAACTAAAGCCTAACTACTCACATTTTATTTATTATAAATTATTATACTTTTCCCATGGACTTTATTTAATTTTCCTCAATTATCTCATCCTAATATAAGAAATCAAAGATATAAGAATGAACACATAATATTAACAATAATATTAGAAGCACACAATATGATGTTAAATTAGTGCCTAGGGTTAGGGTCGTTACACTCACTCCCCCTTAAAGAAAATTCGTCCCGAATTTAACTGTCACTTACCTAACTGATCAACCCGCCTCGGTTACATGTATACCTCAAACTTCAATTCCCAAATAGTCTCTTCAATGTTGTGATTCTTTCCCCCAAAAAAATAAATTTCTAATTCCATTAATAATATGATATTACCACTTAATGACCCAAGCATACTATACAATTATCACTAACGCGAATTTTCACGATCTCAATGAAAATATAAATAAATAAAAGTATTACAACTTATGTCACCAAATCCATTACAATATCACATTAAAACTTCAAATACTCTATAAGCTTTTTCAAGCCAGTCTATAAGTCAAATCACCAACCTTTTCTAAAGCTTCAAATGGATTAACGAACTTTGGCGCCAATTTACCTTAGGCCTTGCTTCTCCAAACTCACCCCAACAAATTAGAGATCGATATTTCTTCCCAAACTATGCCTCATACGGTTTTATCTCAATGTTAGAATGATAACTACTATTATACGCACTTAACCACTGGTAACCATACGTCCTATTGACTACTAACATCCAATCCATTTAACACTATGGGTTTTATACAATCGAACTATCCCCTAACATATGTGAGAACTTTATTAATAACATCTCATCAAGCTATACATATAACGAGTAGAAAATATAATTCAACTTTCTATAACAAAATAACATACCCTTCTTTACTTCCAATGTAACTTAATCACAAAATCTATAGTGATAAAACTCTCAAGTTCAACCTAGAACTCTAAATATTTTAATAATTCTTCTAACGTCAATATTCTATTATCACAATTCAATGTTTCAATTATGTTCAGGTCCAGTGACAGATCAATAGTCAAATCAAATGGTTGGCCGCCCACAACGGAGCTGGTCCAACTCCAACACAAAACCGAGTCTACTGCGACCTCCACATTAATAACTCCACAATTTATCCAATCATTTCTCGGATCAAAACTTTAATACAATTAATCACTATAGGGGAACTAGGTTGCTTTTCTACTTGCTTCTGTACAATTTATATCTTTAGGATACCAAGTCTTTCTAAAAATTACAACGCCTTTCAGAATTCCAAAGGATAATATAAAAGAGATTCAAAGAGACCCGAATGGTTTATTTATTTAAAATCGGCCCATACCAGTTTTAATTAACTAAACCACTCACAATTTAAGAAATTTCAAAAGATTGATAAGCTAACAAAAATAACTCGAGTGATTTAATTATCTACAACCGTCCCATGCCAGTGGTAGATAGTTAAATTACTCACAGATTTTAATTTACACGAAAACGGTTTACTGACCTTATTAAATCAACTATTTCCGAAGGGCACAATTGCTCATACCGAAGTTCAATATACAATCCAAAGTTTTAAAGCACATTTAAAACAATTCTAACATAATATTCTTGTTTGACTTCTATTTATAGTGTAGCCACCACTCATAATATTTTTACTTAGTTGAATTCCTTATAAGAAAACACAATCTCGTAATACTTATTACTATCTCCGATAAATAACACTAAAACATTCATTAAGATTATAAACTTGGCAAAGCATCCTCAATTCAATACTTCTTCAAGTTGAATATTCAACACCTTTACTTAATTTGAGTCATCTATTCCCTACCTTTGATATTGGTATTGTACTTAGCAACAACATATTGTAAACATCTAGTTCCCAATCAAATACCATAATTTCTAAATAAGAAAATATAATTGGAACTCACATAGATCAATCATTCCCAAATTTCAATTAAACATTACGGTATAATCTAACTTACCTCCCTATAACCATCAACAACTCAAAACCCGTATAATGTCAATATCTTCCGAACATCACATCAATCCCTTATATGAGTCACGCAACTAAGTCAACCTATATGGTGTAATCATCCTAAAGTATCCTGTCTTCCAATAAGATTTATCCTCATTTTATTTTCTCAACTAATGATAATCATCTCTCAAAACAAACCATATGCATATTTTACCAATTCCTGAAGTTGGTCCTATAAGTCACCAATAACTACATCTATTGTACTTCTTCACATTTACCCTATTTACCCCTCCATAACTAATACACAACCACAATTCAAAATGGTCATGTTAAATACAAATGTTGTCTTAAGTATATCCTTAGAACAGATATTCACTGAAATTGTAACACCCGAAATTCAACTAATAACCATTGAGTATCCTACTAGTTTCTAAAATCAGTCATGCAAATCATCAACAAGTGATAACGAATACTTATTTCTTACAGTTACCAATTTGAGATCTCTATAATCTATAAATAACCACCAAGTATCATCTTTTCTAAATATAGTACTAATTTATCCTTACGAAGAGTCGCTAATCTAATTATCTTCTTTATCAAATACTTTCCCAAGATGAATCATCAAGTCTGTCATCCCAAATAGTGTCCTCTATCTAGGAATCCGAATACTAAAATAGTACCTTATCTCAACTCAAAGCTTCAATATCCTGGTATGATACCTGATGAGAACCCATTTTTGAAACTCACATGAAAAACACTACTTAATCAACTTATAGGGTGATATCACGTACAAAAATATCTGATTTCCTATTCAAATTAGTATCAAGAATTCAATCAATCTCTCCTTAGAGAATAAACTTATAGCACATAAGGCAAATATACGTCAGTTCCATAAGATCTCGGACTCGCGGTATTTTATAACCCATATAATCCCACTTAGACTATCACTTTCAATACTAGTCTCATATATCTAGTCTTCACCATGAGACACCAATGAATAACTAATCATGCAATTATACAACCATAAACCATTCTTAATTAGGCCATATACCTAACCTCAACTAAGAGTTCACAAATTCATTTACCACTGTACATGAGATAACGCAAGTGTCCTTTACTCAAATATAACACATAACTCAAATAACCTTCACATTCTTTAGATCATACTTTCGACATTTACGCATATATGACATAATAGCAATTAATAATTTATCCGCCTCAATTACACATGGAGGTAAATCAAACGTAGATAAGGAGACTCGCTTCTTGCGACAGTCCTCCTCAGACACAACAACTACTCAATTAATTCAGGTTAATATAACGATGATTCACGGATTGGTAACTCGACCAAATCCACCGGCAATACATGCCCACATATGGACACATCACAACCACCATGATAAACAAGAATGATTCGAGGTACTCTCCCATAGGAGTAGAACCTCCAGCACATAAGGCAACTCTCGGGCCATTTATGCAAATAAAAACGAAATGTAATGCCACATGAGAACGAAATGAACGGGGATTTATAAAAGTATGACCCCTAACTCCGGAGACAGGTAATATACCTCAAATGATCGTGGAGGAATCTATCTCTCCATATTGCTCACATTACCTTGATCCTTTGGTTGGTCATTATTATTTTCTGTCGTTGAACAAACTCCTGCATTAAACACTCGACGTAAGTTATCGCACACTCTCACTCAGCTAGACTCTACCCGAGAACTCTAACCGAGCTCTGATACCAACTGTGAGGACCCCGACCCGGAACCTACACGTGTCCCGAGCTGGAGCGTCCTCAAACTAAGCCCAAAATGTCCCAAACTTTAAAAACTTGATTTACTTTCAAACATAAAACACAACCTTTTCAAAATACTCTACTTCTTTCCACATTTGAGGAAGGGTTGACCAACCTTGAAAGTAATAAACGGTTTTAGTTACAAAAAGATATCAAATATAAACTAGAAGTAAAGTTTATGAATACAAACCCTTTAAAAGAATTATACCAAAATATACTTCTATGCCAACCTATATATATACCCCGACACTTCCCAAATTATCACTTCCAAACTCCTCACCGCCTAGACGTGTCCAAAGTTAAGCGTTAACCGGCTAACCGTAAGGTTATTAACCGGATTTTAACCGCCTAAACCGTTAATGTCTGTCGAGTATAGTGAACCTCTACTTGCTTATCAATGGGATGCTTGCACTAAATTATGTCAATTGTTAAAGGTTTTTAATACGGCAACTCTTAGTTTGTCGGGTGTTTATTATCCAACTTCCATTTTGACATTAGAGCATTGTTTTGCAATTGTTTTTAGTTTTAATAGTTTAAGAGAATGCCCCTTTTTACAAGGTTGCATTTTTTCTATGAGGCAAAAGTGGCTTAAATATTATGCCGAAATTCCGTCTTTATTTTTGGTTGCAAAAGTTTTGGATCCCCGTATTAAATTGGACGAGTTGGAGTCCATAGTTGATTTTTATTATAAGAATTTATATCCCGACGGTGATGGTGAAAATGATTCTCCGGCGACTATTGTGGCACGCACAAAAAATGATTTGGTAAGTATGTTCAATGAATACAATGATGCATTTGGAAATACTTCTCAAAATGTTGGTGGAAGTTCTTCTCAAGATTTTGAAGCTAGTTTAAGTAATGAGGATCCATATAGTATCTTTCAAAATATTTATAACAAAAACGTCCTGAGGTAGTACTACTTCTAGCCTTCCCGCGGAGTTAGAAACATACTTCAATACCACTTTTGAATATGATCAATCACAAACAAGTGAGTTTGACATTTTAAGGTGGTGGTCAAGAAGGGCCGAAAGTTATCCTATACTTTCAATACTTGCGAAGGAAATTTTAGCGGCTCCCGCCTCAACCGTGGCGGTTGAATCGGCATTTAGTATTGGAGGAAATGTTTTAGATGAAAGGCGTTCCCAATTAACTACCGAAAATTTGGAAAATCAATTATTACTTGGTGATTAATCGGGTTGAGAGCGGAAGGGAGAGATCAAGATAAGCCTTATGAGGAGGATATGTTAGATCCAAATTATCAATATGATGTGGATAGTGATGAGTGAGAAATGATGTTTAGTTTATTAGACTAGGTTTTTAGATAGTTTTATTTTATTTTATTATTGTAATAGTTTTTAGGATGAGGTAAGGCTCCTAAATGTCCCCCCTTAATTATAAAAGGGTAAGGTTGGTTGTCCCCCTCTTTGTAATTTTAATTTAATTAATAAAATTTAAGGGTACCGTCCCTTTTTTCTTTTATATACTTCCGTTTCTTTTAAATCCGTTAAGTTTTCATTTCTTTAAAAATTCATACCTATTTTTCTATAACTTTTTGCAAAAAATATTAGTCTTAACAACTATTTAAAATAGTTTTATTTATCCAAAAAAAAAAAAAAAAAAAAAAGCAGTTCATATCAGTTACATATTTAACAGAAACTGTTAAATATTTAACTGTTTTTTCAAAAAGAGTGTTAAAAGCTTAACTTTTTATTCAAAAAACTATTAAAAAGTTATTTTTTTTAACTTTAGATCATATACAGTTACATATTTATTTTTTTTTAATGGTTATTCAAACTTTTTAACTTTTGAAAAAAAAAATAAAAAAATTAACCGTTTATTAACAGGGTTAACCGGGTTAACCGGATTAACCGTTAACCGGTTAACCGTAACCGTGACTTAACGGTTAACGGTTAAATCCGGTTAATAATATTTACAACGTTAACCGCCGGTTATTAACCGGTTAACCGCGGTTAATTAACCGTGGTCAAGTCTATCACCGCCCTTACTTGGCCGGTCCGCCTGTCTCGGAATCTAAAAACATTAAAGGGAGAGGGGTGAGAATAAATTTCAGCAAGCTATTATGAATGCAGCAATATGCCAAATAAAATGCAACACCTAACAAGTCACATATAACACATTGGAAAAGCTGTAAACACCTTACATTACCTTGGTTTACCTTTTCCCGTCTGAACATTAGTCGTACAACATTGGGTATAATAATACTCCAATCTTACAGTGAGCTGCTTAAGCAATACTCACATCTTATAAGACCCGTTTTTCAGGGAACCAAATAAGATAGTAGCAACTCTGTAAGGCTTTTGGCTCAATACAGATGCTATACCCCATCCTGTGGCCACAGGAGGGGACGACCACAGATATAACATAATCCGATCACATTAGGTCACACTTCCATAATTGATCGTATTATGTTATACCCCCAATGTCAGCTGACTCACACATTATCAAGCACATAGTAGATACTTGAAATATAATCCACAAAGGGGATAAACAACATAGCAACATGGTAAAATATACTCATGCTCAACCAACATCATAGTGCAACATTTCTTTAACACACTATGCATAAATAAGCAATATAGTCACATGGTAAAATATACTCATGTTCAACCAATAATCAGAGTGCAGCATTTATGTAATACACTAAGTATAATACAAGTCATGAATATGTACTCAAGTATGATAACAAAACATCAATAATTATCCTTACTTAGACATTATTCAGTAATACATGATCTCTATAAGAACCCAAGTTCACTTTACCCAAATGGAAGTCACATTTCAAATTAAATCTTCTAAACTAATATCACCCATTTCTTATACTCCAAATTCACTTCCATGAACCATAACATCATCCTATGTTATTTACTCATTTCTCAACTTCAAAGAGGATTCCAAAACATTCTAAACTAATTCCACCCATTTCTTTCATTCTTTAACACTTCTAAGAACAACCACATTTCCTTATGACCTAAATCAATTCCTCCATTTCAAGAAAGTTTCCAAAGCATCCAATAAACATTTTTACAACAATAACAACAATAAATCTCTCATGAACATTTAAAGAAGAGAAGGGTCATAATAACTCACTTTAGAATAGGAGATGGATTTAGGACTTTCTTAGCTTGATGAACTCCTCTTGGTCTCCGATTACAAAAGTACTCTCGGATCTAAAAATGGTGAAGGATTGAACTTGGTAGGAGTCTTGGGAGGTGAAGCTCATCAATGGAGGTTCCATGGATTGAGAGAGAAAGTCAAGGAGGAGAAGGAGGGAGATGGAGTATATAAATGGTAAAGGGGAAGGGGGGGGGCGGATATTGAGGGGAGGTGAGGGAAAAATAAAGAGAAAGGTATGGTCCCCCATACCACATTTTTAAAAGCTTTCAACATTTTATTTCTCTCCCCTACACAAACTAAAGCCTAACTACTCACATTTTATTTATTATAAATTATTATACTTTCCCCATGGACTTTATTTAATTTTCCTCAATTATCTCATCCTAATATAAGAAATCAAAGATATAAGAATGAACACATAATATTAACAATAATATTAGAAGCACACAATATGATGTTAAATTAGTGCCTAGGGTTAGGGTCGTTACATGTTCTCACTGCATCAATCAATGACCGTGAAATTGACCCTGTATGTTTTCAATTTTTGTTTTACTTCAAATTATTTCTCCTTTTGGAGTGGGTCTAGCTTCTGTTTTAACAATGTTACCGGAATTTAACTAGACTTTCTCCTAAGTTCAGTATTTAAGATTGTTTACTGTATTTTATTGCATGAAATTAGATTTTTTTTTCCTCGTATTTCATATTGAAAGCTATTCAAGTTGAGTTTTGCATTTTTTAATTTTTTTTGTTACAGTAGTTTAGTTTTCTGGTACTTGCCCTAGTCTGACAGTTCTGTGTGAATTTCTACTACAAAATAAGTGCATATGCCAGCTCATTTAGCTTGTTTTCTCTCTTAGCATCATATAGTTCACTGTCTTCTGGAATTGCATTTTTTGATTATCAACATTGGGTTGCAGATGCTACATTAAGCTTTATGACTCTCCTCCAAAATCTTCTGCTGAGGAGGATGATGAAATGGCAAAATTGCCCGCTTCCCAGAAAACGAAAATGAGGCATGAAAGTTTCGTGTAGCTAGGAAACTTAATCACACAACAGGCAAAGGATGTGAGTACAGATGTGTCTCACAACTGTCCACACATCCACAGATAATGCAGCGGAATAAAGTAATTAAAAACAAATTAAATGCAATAACTCAAGAGTTATATACGCTTACTGATCTATGAGATCAGCAAACTAGGCTTACGCCCAAAAACTTTTCACTATAAAAACTTTGTTACTTACAAAAATACGAATAAGTGAAAACTAAAAGACGAAAATACTAAACAAGTTCTAATCACCTTCTACGATAAGAACAGACTCCCTTTCCCAAGTAGACTCTATTCCAATCAGAAGTAAAACAAAGAACTTGACAAAAACGTAGATGTGAGTTTCGGATGTATGTCACAACCTACACTCACAACCTAAAACAATATTATGAAAACGTGAAGAACAAAGAGTGTTTTTCTCTCTGAATAAATCTCTCAAGCTCTATCTTCTCTTGTGCTGGTCTCTTGTATTTATAGGCACCTTGGAGAAGATCTTCACGAATCCAAACTCTTCCATATGTGAGAATCCAATTCCTACAAGGAAACATAAAGCACACTCACAAAGGAATAGATTGTTAGTAGGTTAGTCCTAATATAAAACTATGTACATAAATAAAATATATTTACTCTATTTACAAAGTCCTTTTCAAAGTAGGATAATAAAAGATATTTACTCTATTTACAAAGTCCTTTTCAAAGTAGGATACTTATGAATCTTTCCATGAAAGCATAAAATCAACTTACCAAAAATTCCTCTTTGATTCGAAATAGGAAACACTTTATTTCTTAAAACTAAAATCCTTTTCACAATAGGACAATATAAATCTTTCCATGAAAGTCCCAAAATCAAATCACCAAATATGCTTATTTGGTTCGAAATAGGAAACATATTTGTTCCCTAAAAAGCACACACTTTCAATCTCCCCCTATTTTGGACTTTCTGGTCAAAACTAAAGATTTATGATTTGATTACTATGATCAATATTTTCAGATTCGAAAAATCCCCCTGAATGGATGTGTGTGCAGATGTGTCAACACATCCACACAAAACTGCATAGAACAAGTTAGTACTAAAAATTGCAGTTCAACAAATATAAACTAAAGAAACCATTCAGACCATTCAGCATCATGTTTAGGGAATATAGATCAAGACTAAAACTAACAAATAACTAAAGCGAATATTAAAAACTAACAAATATTAAAAATAAATACCAAATATCAAAAGCAAACAAACCTGTTGATGTTTCATTCACCAGTAAGAACAAACATTAAAACTCCCCCTGAGTTTAAGCATCAATTGAAACATTAGCAGCAGCAGCAAAGACAACATCAGAATCATTCTCATCCTTTTTTTTCTTCTCCCCCTTTTTGACTAGAAAGTGAAGTCTCCCATTTATGGAGATCCACCTTCAAAAACCTGTAAGGTTCTTGGCATGTGTCTGGGAGGCAAACAGTTGAGCATTGAGGGAAACAACTGCAACAATTTTTGCATCAAAGGCTTCCACGATTGCATCAAAAGAATCTGCAGATGTGTGACAAGATGTGGCCACATCCTGACGCACATCCACAGCTTCAGCTCCATTGATTCTGCAGATTGATTAGACAGAGAGAGAGAGAGAAATATATGGTGTGTGTGTGTGAGATAAAAATTGGGGTAGAGGGGAAAGAAGCACAATGAAGGATTAAAGAGATGTGACAGATGAGGCACACAATAAAACCTACAACTCCCCCTTTCCAACTAAATTAAGGAATCCTTTTTCCAAAAAGGTCTCACACAGCCAAAAATTCACAAAGATCCACCAACGGCTATAACCCTTTGATATTACCACACACCAAATCACGAAAAAATTAGGGATTAGAATAAGTCAAAATTTTGCCAACGTTTTATGGTAACAAAAAATCACTTCAGCCATATCTTTTTCAACAGAATCCCTTTCAAAATTATTCAACCTTTTTAAATAAGGATTGATACACACCTTTTTCTTTCATGGGAGATATTGGAAAACAAAAACATGTTAAATCAAAGAATAAATTAAGAATGAAAATAAATTAACTAGCATATTTACAAAGCTCTTATATGTCCTAAAAAATGCAGTATGCCTAGCATGATGCAAACACACAGGTGATGGAAAAATTCTCAGCTTATGGATGTGGCATAGGATGTGAGTCACATTTAGGGACACATTTAGATCACAAAAAGTCAATGAGAAATAATCCAATCTGCATAGCCTCTAGGATGCAGCTGTTTCTCACATATATTTTTTTTCTTTTATTGCACCCACTGTGAGATACCTAGGAAGGTTATACCAAGTCATCAAAAGATAACATGGACAGGAAATACTCACAATTAAGTGATCAAAAACAATGTCAAGATGAAGACTCATAAGTGACCACACTGAGAAATTTCGTGCTAATGCATGATATTTTTTGAATTTTTATTTTGAATTTTTTTTTTTTTTAATCTAATATACAGATGTGTTAGAGGATGTGAGACACATTTGTGCTCACAACCTTAGATATCACACAAACCAAGAGACTTCCTCAAGGAGGAAAATCTCTCCAAAACTAATGCCTTTGTAAATATATCAGCCAATTGATTTTCAGTCCCAACAAATTCCAGACACACAGTTTTTTGTTCTACAAGATCTCTAATGAAATGATGTCTAATATCAATGTGCTTTATTCTAGAATGTTGGACAGGATTTTTTGATATGTCCAAGGCACTTTTGTTATCACAAAAAGCAGTCAAAATTTTGCTATTTAATCCGTAGTCTTTTAGCATTTGATTCGGCAAAAATAACAGAGTGCAAAAACTTCCAAGGGCAACATATTTAGCCTTAGCTATGAACAAGGAGACATAACTTTTTCTCCTTCTATACCAGGAATCAAGGATGTTATCAAGGTAGGAACATCGAACACAAATGTTTTTATCATAAAAAATTTCTGCCCAATCTAAGTTAATGTATCCCACAATCATAGACACAAAGCAGTAATAACATACCTTGGAGTATAAGGATGTATGACTCCATAAAGCATCCAAATAACTGTGATTTACCTTCTCATTCCTTTTGGTTTGCCTTTGATCATGCACTTCACCAATCACTTGAGACGTGGGGTGATTTTTCTGAATTCTGAACAAAATGTCATCTGATCTATCAACAGACCCAACATGGTCTCTTTCGTAATTAGCTTCTCCTTCGAATCCAAAGAACCGACTTCGGACTCGGTTCTTTGAGTGGATGTGTGTTCGGATGTGGGAACGGCCGTGTTCACATCCGCAGATACATCCTTTTGCACATCCGGACTCACATCTGCCCTGTTTTTCCTTTACGGTGCTTTCCGTATCTCCAAAGACCTATATCAGCAGATTTCCACTCCGCTTGATAACCTGAAACATTATCCTTGGCGCTTTGAGGTTAAAATCAAGTGTATCATCAAATATAATATCAAAGGAACTTAAACAAGACAAATTATCACAAAACTTGTAACAATTGTCAGATGATCTTAGACCAGTGAGGACACATGTGTTAGACTCATTAAACACCTCACAAATCTTCTTATCAAACTTCACATATAAGTCATCATCACATAACTAACTTATACTAATGAGATTAGTCCTAAGACCTTCCACATGATACACATTGTGAAGTTTTGGGAATCCCTTCACATCTAGGGTACCTTTCCCAATGATTTTGCCTTGAGCACCACCACCAAAATCCACCTTTCCCCCATTGATTAACTCATAGTCTACTAGAAAAGCTTGATTCCCAGTCATGTGCCTAGAGCACCCACTATCAAAATACCAAGAATCAGAGACACTACTCTTGAGGGAAGAGTAAACAACATTGCAGGTAGCACTTGGTTTGGCCACCCACTGTTTTTCACTTTTCTTTTTGTGGTGCAGAGGTCTCAGATTACATGAATGTGTGTCCGGATGTGTATACATCTTTCCACACATCTGAGACTGATGAAAACCAGATTTCTTATCAACCTTTAATTTGTGACAAAAGGGTCTAATGTGCCCAGGAACAAAGCAATAATGACAGATGTAGTGCCTTCTCCTTGGCCTTTTCTCACTCAAAAAGTTTTTTTCTCTCAAAATTGATTTTTCCACACTTTTTGAAGTAGAAGTCTCACATCCTTCCTTTACAAATTTTGTTTTTTCAAAACCAATGCCAGTTTTTCCAGTTTTACCAAGAACAATAGCTTCATCAAGTTTCATTTTCCCAGTATTTAACTTGGTTACTGTACTTTCAGCTTTTTCAAAATCAGTTTTGAATTTTTCGAATTCAACTTCTCTCTTGGTTATTAGAACTTCAAGTTTGGAAATGATATCTTTTTGATCATCATTCTCTTTTGAAAGTATGGCTTTTTCATCTTCACAAACAGCTAAATTATCTGACAAAGATTTATTTACCTTAACAAGCACCTCAAATTCTTTTGAAAGTTTGGTTTTCTCATCTTCACAAACAACTAATTTATCAGAAAGAGATTTATTTATCTTAGTAAATACCTCAATTTTGTCCAACCCCTTTATCCAATCAGTATGCACCTTTCTGTAGGTCGCAAAAAGTTCCTCATAGGGAATGTCCCTATCTTCATCATCAGAATATCTTTTTTTACAAGAAGCAATTGAAAATCAGATCAGATGTGTCAACGGATGTGTTCACATCTGGGACCACATCCAAATATTCCTCAGGAACTCCTTCTTCAATTCCTGCAGAATATGCATTAAACACAGAATGGCAGTTTATCACAGGTATGTTAGCCACTTCTTCCTCATCCTCACTATCACTCAGAGAAGCAGTGTAACTCATTCTCCTTTTCTTAAGTGTGTTAGCACACTCATTAGTAAAGTGACCAAAGCCACGACATGCTCTACATTGCACAGACTCAGATAATTTCTTGTTATTAAAACCTTTCTTCTTGGACCCCTCAACAGAATTATCATCTTGTTTCTCTAAATCCCGAGAGGTTTCTCTAGGAAACTTGTTTCTCCTTTTGTTATTCAAAATAGAATTGAACTTCTTGGTTATTACAACCACATCATCCTCCTCAAGATTAGACTCATTAATTTCAGAAGAAAGGTCAGCAAATTCCTTTGGAATAGCCGCTAACTTTTAAGAGCAATACTTATTGCCTTGTTCTTTTGTTGAGCTTCAAGATTTAGCTCAAACACAGCTTAAAATACCAACAATTTTTTCTAATTCTCTTTTGTGTTGGTGTCACTCGTCTCTTCAATGACAGCAACCTTGATATTAAACCTTTCAGGCAAAGTTCTTAAGATTTTGCTTACTAATCTAGCATTCGAAATTGACTCTCCTAGGCTAGTGCATTCATTGGAGATTTCATGGATTTTTGCAGCATAAGAAACTATGTCCTCAGACTCTTCCATTCGAAGTAACTCAAACCTATCCATTAAAATTCTAAGCCTCGTAGCTTTAACACTTGGAGCTCCCTCACATTGAGTTTGCAAAATATCCCAAGCAGCTTTGGCTACACTCTCATTAGTGATAAGTTTGTACATATTTCCAGAAACATGGCTAGAAATAGCACCCATAGCTTTTGAATTGTAATTTGCAGCTTGTATTTCATCAAGAGTCCATTGCTCTTCAGGTTTTCTTTCAAAAATAGACTCACCAACACCAGAAGATGGCTTTTTCTCCACAGTAGGAGGTTGCCATGCAACAAGAATACACATCCAAGCCCTTTCATCAATACTTTTGATGTAATTTCGCATCTTAGACTTCCAAAGAGAATAATTGGTGCCATCCAAGACAGGAGGCCTATTTTGGTGATTTTGGCATTCCAAAATGACTACACTTTCTCGGATCAACACTCGCAATATTTCGAGAGTTGGCTCGATACCAATTGAAAGTTTCGTGTAGCTAGGAAACTTAATCACACAACAGGCAAAGGATGTGAGTACGGATGTGTCTCACAACCGTCCACACATCCACGCATAATACAAATGGAATAAAGTAATTAAAAGCAAATTAAATGCAATAACTCAAGAGTTATATACGCTTACTGATCTATGAGATCAGCAAACTAGGCTTACGCCCAAAAACTTTTCACTATAAAAACTTTGTTACTTACAAAAATACGAATAAGTGAAAACTAAAAGACGAAAATACTAAACAAGTTCTAATCACCTTCTACGATAAGAACAGACTCCCTTTCCCAAGTAGACTCTATTCCAATCGAAGTAAAACAAAGAACTTGACAAAAACGTAGATGTGAGTTTCGGATGTATGTCACAACCTACACTCACAACGTAAAAGAATATTATGAAAACGTGAAGAACAAAGAGTGTTTTTCTCTCTGAATAAATCTCTCAAGCTCTATCTTCTCTTGTGCTGGTCTCTTGTATTTATAGGCACCTTGGAGAAGATCTTCACGAATCCAAACTCTTCCATATGTGAGAATCCAATTCCTACAAGGAAACATAAAGCACACTCACAAAGGAATAGATTGTTAGTAGGTTAGTCCTAATATAAAATTATGTACATAAATAAAATATATTTACTCTATTTACAAAGTCCTTTTCAAAGTAGGATAATAAAAGATATTTACTCTATTTACAAAGTCCTTTTCAAAGTAGGATACTTATGAATCTTTCCATGAAAGCATAAAATCAACTTACCAAAAATTCCTCTTTGATTCGAAATAGGAAACACTTTATTTCTTAAAACTAAAATCCTTTTCACAATAGGACAATATAAATCTTTCCATGAAAGTCCCAAAATCAAATCACCAAATATGCTTATTTGGTTCGAAATAGGAAACATATTTGTTCCCTAAAAAGCACACACTTTCAAGGCAAAAACAGAGGAAAGCCGAAGCACGAGCTAAGAAAGTATTCATCATTGCATTTTTATTTCAAGAGAAAGAATGTTTATACAATTTTCCTCTATGACCTGCAATTGTTTTTATTGTTTCTTAGGAGGCAGAAGTTAAAAGTGAGGAATCAACCGTCAGCAGTGTTTCTAAATCTGGCAAACGAAATGTCAAGCCGGTAGATCAGGATCCGAATGGAGAGAAGTTATTGCAGGTTGACCTGTTTCACGTGTCTTAATAAAAAAAGTCCCTCCCTTCTTTTAAGTTTCTGTTGTCCTTGTCAGACTTACTGTCTTTGGGTTCTGTGAGAACAAAAACATTTTCATGCGGGTATATTTACTGCTGTAGGTTGAAGATCCTCTACTGGAGGCTACAAAGTACTTAAAGCTGCTTCAGAAGCACTCAACTGATTCTTTAGAGACGCATTTCCTTTCTTTTGAAGTGAATATGAGAAAGCAAAAGATCTTGCTTGCTTTGCAGGTAATTTCATTTCAGGCTTGGAGACCCAAATGAGCACCATTCTTTTAATACACATTATGTCCTTCCGTTTGCTAAGTCAATGCAAACTGGTATCAGTTTGAAATTCTGCTTTATGTTTCCAGTACTTGTTTCCTTATATTTTTGATGAGTAAATGAGCTTCACTACATGTTTTGCTCGTAACTTCCCCATGAAGAGTTCAGTAATTGGATTTTCCATGTATATGTTCCATGTACTTTGAGCAGCTTTCTATAGATGCGAGATTACATAGGCACACAACTTTATCTTATGTATTGCTTTTCTATTACATTCAGGCTTTAAAACAGCTACTACGGTTGGATTCTGAGACTCCAGATTATGATCGCTGCTTGGTACAATACTTCTCCGAAACCAAGTGAATAAATGTGTTAGCTGTTTTATTTCCAGGTGTTATGTAATTTTTTTCTTTGCCTTCATCTTTATAAACAACCATGTCTCTCGAAGATACAATTCTTCCATAAAGTAGGATCTCTATCTGCTCCAGTTACTGATGCAGAGAAACTCATCTCAGGAGTCCTAGAGGCAGAGCGGCCCACTTTCAGGTACTCCTTCCATCCCAAAAAAAAGAGTCGCACTTTTATGTTAGTAATACTTCTAAAAGAGGTTATAATTTTAGTCAAGAAGGTACAAGCAAGCTACATTCTTTAATTATTTGGGGATAAGATAGGGAATGAATCAAAAGATTCATGAAACTTCAAAACTTAGACAAAATTCGGATGAATCTGCCCTTGAGACCACCCTTCACTAAAACTGCCATAACTCTTTGTAGAAAAATGCAATCAACGAACCGAAAATTGTTCTAGAAACTACACTCAGAGAGATTTCCAACCATAGGTCACACATAACGTTTGGACTTCCCAATCAATACAGAATTGCATCTGAAGTTGGCTGAATTCTGGATAGTCAGCATGTTCCGTCTCTTCAAGTTCCTGTTCCGTCTCTTCACGTTTTGGCCTTCTAGCTCCTGCATTAAGAAGAAGATTCATATGTAGTGAATCATTAATATGTATTGTCTCTGGGCTTCAGATACAAGAAACAAATATATGATCTCGTTAAGAAGCGGTGGGAGGAGGATGATAACCTAAATGAGGTAATCAACAATTCTTTGATATTATGTTGAAATCAGAGATTCTAATTTCATTGCTCGTACGAGTTTCTAATGGGGGTCGTGGCCCCCGTTCGTCTAAAAATACTACATGTTACTTTTTTTTTCTGAATTCTGTGAAGATAGTAGGTCGCATGCTAAGACTAGTTATCGTTTTATACCTGTGTGGCTGTGTGAAATGATTCATGTTTGACTTTACAGTTTCTTAGGTTGTTCATCTTTGAACAAGCACTACAAGGATAACAAAGGGACAAGTGAAATGGTTATGTGAATTTGGCATAATAACAAATACATCTTTGCTTAATTTGGTAGAAAATATTTGAGTTGAGTAATAGTTGTTAGAAGCATCATTAGCAAGTACTTCTTATATTGTAAATAACATACTGCAAAAAAGGCGCAACAGAAAATGTCGACACAGATCTCTAGAATTGAAAACTTGATGAGTTTTCCCCTTCCAACAAAGTAAAATGCTATTTTTGTAAAAAAGAGTCCCTTCAACTCAGAAATTTATATGTTTCCTCCATCCCTGAGTGAGTGTCCATTTTTGGAATGGATAGAGTACATATTATGGTTCACATGTTCGCCACAATCGCTATGTAATTGAGAAAACAGAGAAAGCAATAGAGGGATAGAGGATTATACCATTTAGTAGAGATGCTTTGCTCAAAGCCATTGAAGAACATCAAGTTATTTGATGTTTCTGCAATATATTTTTTCTTTTCCTTGTGATTTCTTCTGAGATTTGAAATTAGTTCACATACTTGACCAATAAATATCTGGCTATTATATTAATTTGATTTGTATATTTGTTACCAGGCTATAATATTAAATTGAGTGTTCTTTCTTCTTCAGGTTATCGAATGACTGCTGAATGTGCTCGCAATGCGTTGCTAGCAAAAGTTGTGGATAATAAAATTCTAGTAGTTTTTATGTTGGTTTTAAGATTTTGATGAATGTTGAATTTGTTTTTTCATGTTTTTGGTGAATGTTTTATTGAGTTGTATTTGGATGTAGATATTTTTGGATTTGAATGCTAGTATTTTGGTATTTGAATTTGAGCAGATTTTTGGTAGCTTTTTAAATAATTTAGATTATTTTTTTAAATTCTGAACAATTTACCGACGGATTAATCCGTCGGTAAAACCCTTAAAAAACTGATAATCAAATATACCGATGGAAGACCAATCCGTCGATAATTTCGACATTTACCGACGGATATTTCCGTCGGTAATACGGACGGAAATATCCGTCGGTATTACCAACCAGTTTTTATCGACGGAATCCGACGGACGGGGTCCGTCGGTAATGCTCATTTACCGACGGAAATCGGGCTTTACCGACGGATTTTTTCGTAGGTAATTGATGTTATTCTAGTAGTGTCTTACCCAACAAATCTCTCTCTACACTATAAATATCCTCATTTGTCCTCTAGGGCAAAGTAATTCACATTATCTAAACCCTAGAACACAAACAAACAAAGACATTACAAGTCTTATTCTCGGTTCATATTTCTCAAAAATCTTACTTTCACAACCGAGGGTATGAGCCGGAATCAACCCGTCTTGGTATCTATAAAGGTGTTTATTGTATGTCTTGTGATCTAGGTACAAGTTTATACAAGGCCAGTTATTCCTTAGTAAAACCCTAAAATATGTGGTGTCATCAAATTTCGATTTATCTAGGTCCCATCTCAAATCAAAGTAATTTCAATTATTGTGAAAAAGTCTGCAGCAAAAACAACAATCAAATCTTCCGCTATAGCAGGTCAATCAACATGGTGAAATTAGAATTTGAGATGAATATTGCAGATTTCACTAACAACTAGTATTTGATATTTAACATATGCATGACCTTTATAGGCAGAAGAACATTAAACTGCGTATAAATAATGTTCTGAAATCAATATCAGAAATTATGATGAGAAGGGAAAAAATTGTGTTCCCTACTTATTTGAAATTATGATGAGAATGAAAATTGTGTGGATGCCGTACTTATTCCAATAATCTATAGTATAAATTAGATCGGCCCATGAATAGTCCTTTGAACAGTTCCAAGGGCGGAAATTCCCATTTTGCCCTCACTATTTTGTCCTTTCCCATTTTGCCCTTAAAATTTTTTTTTTAATTTAAAATAAAATAAAATTGTGTGGCCTTGGACACGGGCATATACTAGTTTTTCATACGGGTGGGTGGGTGGATGGATGGAAGGCACTGTTAGAATATTAGCATCTTTATGATAATATTCTGTATATATTTCTTGTACATATCTCCTTTTCCTCTTGTAAATCTATTAGGTAGTTTACTACTTATTTGGTTACTTTAGATAAAACCTAAAATTATGGTTTTGGTATCCCAATCTAAGTTGTATTGTACTACCTATTTAAAGAAACCCCTTACCAAAGTTTCATCAGGCTAATTCATCTTAATTCTTGAAGAAACAGGTTTGCAAAAAAAAAAGGCCTTAATGGCATCCGCCATGGTTGCCCATGACACGGCTCATCCATTCTCGGTTGTCCCTCCTATGCCGCCTACAACAACCAGAAATGGTGGTCAGAAGAACAACCGTACTAATGAGAAGAAAGGGGCAGGGCCCAGCAAAAATAGTGGTAAAGGGGGAAACCACTCGAGGGAAAGTGCTAATTGAAGAAAATAACAAGGAGTAAAACAAAAATATTTCGGGATCTTACTCACTTTCTTTCTTCTATTAACACACTCTCTTGTAATTTCCTTGCATCCAAATGAATACTACTTGGCCTTTATATAGGCTCTACAAAAGACAATATATTAACTACTAATTAATCTTATTAATACTACTAATTATCATGACTCATAACCACCAATTCAATTCCCGTAACTCCCTCATTACTACCCATTTATTCTCGTTACTAACTGAAAAATAACTCCTAAATTATTATTGTCTTTAAGACAATTTAAAACACAAATTCAAATGACAACATTTAAGTTATTTCCAACAAAACTCCCCCATAACTTAAATGCTCCTTCCATCTCTCATGCCAATGCTTTTATTGCACTTATCGAGAAGTTCCCTTGGTAATGGTTTTGTGAACATGTCCGCTACTTGCTCTTGACTTGCAACATGAACTAACTTCACACTTTCATCTTTTATACGATCTTGGATAAAATGGAACCGAACATCTATGTCCTTGCTCCTTTCATGATTGATCGGGTTCTTTGCCAACTCGATCGCCGATTTGTTGTCAACTTTAATGACTGTCGCGCCCTCTTGCTTTAATTTCATTTCACTTAGTAGACTTCTAAGCCAAACTGCATGACACACACACCACGATGCTGCCACGTACTCCGCTTCACATGTCGAAAGTGTTACTATTGGTTGCTTCTTCGAAAGCCAAGTGAACGCCGTACTTCCCATGAAAAACACATATCCGGATGTGCTCTTTCTGTCATCAACATTTCCACACCAATCGCTATCGGAGTACCCAACCAACTTGTACTCTTCACCTTTAGAGTAAAACATTCCAAGTGTCTTTGTTCCTTGAACATACCGAAGAATGCGCTTTAGCGCTTTCCATTGCATATAAACTGGCTCCTCCATAAATCGACTTACAATTCCAACACTTAAGCAAATATCTGGTCTCGTGCATGTGAGATAGCGTAAGCTCCCCACCAAACTTCTAAATTTGTTTGCATCAATGCGCTCTCCCCCATCAAATTTAGAGAGTTTAGCGCCTGGCTCCATCGGTGTTGTCATCGGACTGCAATTTTCCATCTTGTACTTCTTCAAGATTTTTTTTGCGTATGACTCTTGTGGCACAAAGATACCCGTCTCTTCTTGCTTAATTTCCAAGCCAAGAAAATACTTCATCAAACCCAAGTCTGTCATCTCGAACTCTCTCATCATCGTGCCCTTAAGCTCTTCTATCATCTTACTGTCATTTCCCATGAAAATAAGATCATCAACATAAAGAGCAACAAATAACATGTTACCTTCCTTCTTCTTCACATAAAGCGCCGGTTCATAAGGACATTGAATGAAACCATTTTCCTTGAAATAAGTGTCAATTCGCGTATTCCATGCGCGAGGCGCCTGTTTCAAGTCATAAAGCGTCTTTTTTAACTTTAGCACCTTGCTCGCTTCTCCAACTTCGACATATCCAGGTGGTTGCTCCACGTAAACCTCTTCTTCGAGCATACCATTCAAGAATGCTGACTTGACATCCATTTGAAATATTGGCCAATTGAACTGAGCAGCTTGTGAAATAAGCAAACGGATTGTCTCCATTCTTGCAACCGGAGAAAAAACCTCATCATAGTCAATCCCCGCTTTCTGCTTGTACCCCTTTGCAACAAGTCGTGCCTTGTACCGTTATAGACACCCCATTCTGAACTCATAATTACATGATTACACTACTCTTCATCTCTCTTTTATGTTTTGATGAAAGCATATCAGTTTCGTCATGTTTCGTTATGTTTCTAACTAACCTCGTTAGTTTTGGACCTAACTGACTAACGGAATAACTGAAGAGGGCAAAATGGTCAAAAGACTAGTTGTCTCGCACGAGACATACGTGTCTCGCGCGAGACAACCCCTCGGCAGGACGTGCAGAATCACTTCCCTTCTCCGTTTCAAACTCTTTTCTTGATAAACCTTATCAATTCGGGTATCCAATCACAACTGAGTTCTGGAACCTTCCTAGGGGATTTTACCTCTCCACCTTCACCTCTCCAATCTCCTATAAATACTGGATGACTTTCAGTGTTTCGGAGGTCGACAATTCTGATCCTTAATCAAGAAAACACACAACACACACATTTTGTTGGTTTCTTTCCACGAAAGACTCCTTCAAATCACTCACAAACAACTCCTAAATTCGTCCTTAAACCACATTGATTGACAAACATCGAAGCTCCGTCCGCATCAAGATCCAAGTCAAGGATCGAGGCGAAGCTCTGTCCGTATCAAGTTTCAACTCTAAACTTGAGTCGAAACTCTGCCCGAATCTCTTCTCAAACAAAAGGTAATCATCCCTTGACTTCCATTTCCCTTCTCAATCCCTCTATTGATTTTAGAGTAGTGTAATCCCATCAAAAGAATTAGCCTAGAGTCCCTTCAGTCAATGGAGGCGATCTCGAAGCATACAATTCGACATTCCTAATCAAGAAATTGATTAGGGTTCACTTGTTTTCTTTAAGTATATATATTGTAAAGATTGAAAACCTCTCTTTTCTTTAGCAAGACCGATCTCCGGATTGGGTGAAATGGATGCTCCTTGACCTACCCATTCCATAACCTAAGCCCTGAACCCAAATCTCTTTCAAAATGGTTTTCCTATGTTTCCAAACGAATAATATAGGTGGCGACTCAAAAAGATAAAATTCTTCTCACAACACTACAGTGGCGACTCCGCTGGGGAATTAAAATTAAGAGGCTTAAACTTGCGTCAAAATTAAAAGAGAGATTTTCAAAAAAATATATTGTAAATTCGATTTTCTGCTCTCAGATGAGGCATATCTCGCACGAGATATCATATCTCGCGCGAGATATGGCATCGGCAATCTGGTTGTTTTCTGGTTTCTCCCGTTTATCTCATAGTCCAAGACGAGAGCCGAACATGCAAGGGGGATCCTAGAATTCATTATCTGCAGAGTTCCCGCATCTTAAGGCCTCCCTTAAGATGTAGAACTCGAATCTCTATGTCATTTAATTAATTGATTATTATTTATAAACTGCGTGCGATTGGGTTTTATTTAATTAAAGTCCGGTCCATTGGGGATTCGGGAGTTGTAAATTAATTTATTTATCTCTCTTTGTCTCTATTTATGTGGAACTACGACGGTCTGAGTCTCCCTAAATTGGGAGAAACGTAGGCAACCACTTGGTGCGGCCACTATTTGTTTTCTTTTTTTATTTTAAAAAAAATCTCTATTTTTTCTATCACATAGATTGACTCTCACACACGCGTACTCATGCTATATCTGTCATTGCACTATATACCCTTGATAAACCCGGGACCCACACTAAGGACGGATGACGGTAACCACCTAGTCGTCGGTCTCTCCGAAGTTGAATCATCCCACTCCGCGTATTCAATCCACCTAGATTGTCATATCGCGGGGAGCCTAGCCTTCCAGCCCTGCATCGCCACATTTTCATGTAGATTGTCTTTCTAGGAACACTCTGTGACCGGTCGGTTTTGACTCGGTAATCTTTCTTGTCTTTGACCAAAATAAAGCTAATGTAAAATTGACTATCGAGAAAGGATTCTGAAAAGTTCCTTCGGAAAAAGAAAAAAGTCCCTTCGGAAATGTCCCTTCGGAATGACCCTTTCGGAAGTTCCTTTACAAAGAATAAAAAAAAATCCTTCCGATCAGTTTTACATGGCTTTATTTTTTCAAAGAATGGTCAATTATCGAGTCCCTAGGTTTGATTCGAATTACGTATACCTGTAAGATGTACCTAGGATCCTAGATAGAAAACGGATCTTTGTCCATCCGACCATGAATCTAGGAAATAAAATGAGGAAAAATTCATCTTTCCAAATGGTTATCTCGTGCGAGATGACCTCGTCTAGCGCGAGATTTTATTTGCAGAACGTGTGTTTGTGATTGATAATCGATGTGCGCTCCCTCCTTGAGTCAAAACTCCGTCTCTAATAAAAATAAAACTTAAAAAAAAAATCACTCGTGAGGTAATTCTAACCATCGTCCTTTTCTCCATCTAGGATCGTTTGGGGCTAGTATTCTAAAAGGCGTCTCGTTGGGATATCTCTAGTTCATCTCTAAGGTCGTCAAGCTCCCTTAACCTCTCCAACGGTAACAATTCAATTTCTTTCCAACACGATGAATCCCGAAGCACTCAAGAAGGAAATTGAGGATCAAAGGACTCTATACGAAGAAATGCTACAAGCACAAGCCGATGAAATGGAGGCCCAATTAGAACTTGAAAGGAGAATTCAAGCCGGAGAAATGAAAGCCATGGTTGATGAACTCCGAGCCATGAAACTACAATTGGCCGAATTAAGCTCGAAGAAGAAAGAGAATGGGACCTCTTCCGATGATGAAGTATCATACACTAAGAAGGCTAAAAGCCACCGCAAGCACAAGAAAAAGATGTATGAGCCTAGCTCATCATCTTCCTCCTCTGACAATGAGAGTTATGCTTCTAAGAAAGAAAGAAAGGAGGAAAATAGAAAGGCAAGTGAACCCCTTGCCATGGCAATGCTAGAAAAGAAACTTGCATCCCTCGATGTGAGCAAGGGAGCCTCTCTCTCTATCGACTATGACGCCCTTCGTCAATCCATGTCAAAGCTTCCTAGAAAGTACAAGACACCCGACATTGCCAAATTCAACGGCACTACTTGTCCAAAAATCCATCTGGAAACCTACTCTTGGGCCATGCTACCTATGGGTGTCGATGAAAACTTGCTAGTTCAATACATTCCACAAACCCTTGACGGTGCCGCTAGAGATTGGTACATGACACTTCCACTCTCCACAAGGCTTAATTGGCCACTCGCCAGCGTACCTTCCAAAAGCAATTTGAGGACAACTCTACTTACCGTACTACTAGAAGGGACCTTGAGCAAACCAAGCAACTCTCAAATGAATCATTTGGAGACTTCGTCAAAAGATGGAGGACCAAACTAACTGAAATCATTGATAGGCCAAGCCTAGACGAATCAATGTCTCCGCAAAGAGTACCAAGAAAAGCTTGTCGGCAATTACTTACCTAGTCTCCTCGAACTCCATAAATCGGGCCTTAGAATTGATGAATTGATCCGTCTTAGAAAGAATTCAGAAAAGGAGAATTGTCCAACAAAGGGGAGCACCGGTCGTACCTATCATGATTTTGGTGGGGCTACTCTTAAGGAAATGTTCGATGATCTAGTAGGCCAAGGGAAACTGAAGCCAATGGAAGACTATCATCCTAAGAAAATGAGAGAAGATTGGGACCATGACAAATTTTGCGATTACCATCAGTTTAGTGGTCATGACACCAACAATTGCTACAATTTGAGGGATGCCATCCAAGACTTGTACGAAGCCGGCAAGATCAACTGAAGCATCACCTCCTTGGGGCTCCGATTGTCCTCTCCCTTTTTCCTTTGAAAAAAAAGAAAAAAATATAGATTAGGTCAACTTCCTAGTATGTTCTCGAAGAGTCATTCTGTCATTCTAGTCCATCTCTATCCTCTCTAGTTTGTATCAAGTAAACTATCGAGTCTGTTTCGAATTTCCTTATCAATAAAAGTTATCTCTTTATCCTAAACACTTTCCCAAGAGTTGTTTTGCTTTATGAGTATTATTTGATCCATGCTGAATAGTGGACCCTCATTCCTTAAATCGTCACGAAAAATAGAACTTCTAAACAAGTTTGAAATGAAAACTATTCTTAGAAGGCTTAAGGCTAAACATTGCTCATGTTGAAAGTCGAAGGTCAACAAACGAAGAAAGCCAAAGGCGCTGCTATCAACATGCATCCCAAGAAGAGTGGGGCTACTCAATTCATGGCTTTGAGAGTATAAAAATAAATAAAAAGCTCGCTAGGTCGAAACTCCTCAAATCATCCTAGGCAAAAAATAGAGCATCAAAAAAAAAAAAAAAAAAGAAGAAGAAAAACTCTCAAGCCTTCATCGCCCAACAACAAGGATAGAATTTCAACAAAGGCAAGAAGAACTCTCCCACAGAGAAAAAGAGTCAAATGATACCAATGAACAAAAGAGGATTCCTCAACATCCTCTTACAATGAAGTCTGAATGGCAACACAAATGAAGAAAGGCTTTCAACATCAATCCATAAAGAAAAAATGTTTAGACTTAAGTCGTACTAATGATTGGCTCTCTCTTTCAAACTCGTTAAGAAATTTCTAGATGATGCAAGGTCCATTAAAAGTAGAACGACTTTTCTAGATCTTTGAGCCATATAGCGTTCTTTGTTGAGTCTAGGGGCTTCCTCTTAGCCATTCTCATACACACTCTTGAAATCCAAGCATCAAAACTGGGGCTTCCTAACCTTTCTCCCCCAGTCAATCTCTACTCAAACTCTCAAGAATAATCAAATCTGCATTAGGAACTTTCCCCTTTTTGCTTCTCACTCTCATCATTAGAGAATGCACTTCTCCAAAGAGTCAATGCTTGGATCACCTTCCAAAAAATAGAGTCCGTCTCTCCTCAACTAAACTTGAGATCTCGTCTTTCTCCATAATGAGATTCTTCCAACTGAGTCACCTTCGAGTAAACATACTTTTCAAAAAAAAAAATGGCTCGCTAGGTTGAAAACTTGTAAAGAGCGGCCTAGGCAAAAGTTAGAGGACACAAAAACAAAAGACGCAAAAGAGATGCCCGCTAGATTGAAAATCCGAAAGGGCGGTCTAGGCAAAAACCAGGGTGCGTCACAAAAAAAAAATCAAAGGAAAAAAGGAGGGGATCCTTCTTCAATTCATGTAGCCTCACAAGCCTATTCGCGAAGTCATCTACAACATACACGAAGTCTTGGGGCTTGGTGTCAAGAGAAGCTTTGAAAAATGCGCACTTTGGATTAGGCAGCATAAATTCTACATAGAAAAAGCCATTGGAGTGGTTTGGACCTTGTTCAGTCAATGATCATCACATGAGAAACTTGGGGCTTGACATGAAAAAGTCCTATGACAACGAAAGAATTCTTAAAGTATCCTGAACCTTAGCGTTGAACTTGGGTTATCAAAACGAAATCCTATTAGACGATTGTCTCATTCGATCTTTAGATGGACCTCACGAGTTGGTCTCCTAAACCAAAATCTAAATCACACAAATGATTTTCAATTCTCACATAATAGAACTCATTCTCCCCGCTGATTCTTGGAGTCGAGTGCACATTGATCGTCTTGAACAAACAAATGCTTAAGTGAATATATGTTGTTATGCAAATGCTTTCACTAACTGTAAGTACGCCAATCCAATTCGCGATCCCTTTTCAGATGCATTTTAATTGATAAAATAGCATTTAGGGGCATTTTGGTAAATTCCCGGTCCATCCCGAGACTTCCGGAAACATTTCATATGTTTCTCGCGAAGGAAGTACCTTTTTGTACTTTGCTCGAGTTAAAGGACCTAGAGAGAATAAAACTGTTTTGGACTTTTTGGGTATTACCTAGAAAGGTTCCAGAATCAGTTTTGATGCCAAAAATGGTTATGGTCACCTTGTGTCACGCGACAACTCGAAGCATGGAAAGTGGTTACGTTACGTCGTGCGACACAAAGTGACCATAGGCTGCAACTATAAATAAGACCCTACCCCTCTCAGTTTTGGATCCGAATTTCACCTCCCTAAAGCTACTCTGCCCAAATTACGCCAGAAACTCTCTCTCTCTCTCTCTCTCTCTCTCTCATACCAAAACCACCCAATTCCCCTCCAATTTCCTCACCTCTCACCCCTCTTCAACCCAATTCCCTCTCAACTTCCCTATACACTTGAAGCCCCTGAATCCAGCTCTCAGGTCGTGCTCAGATCTCCATCTCGAAGTTGAATTGAAGACTCCTACACCTAACTTGGTGTAAGAGTTGAGGACTACAAGGGTAACACTCTCTCCTCTTCTCTCTCTCATTCATTTGTTCTAATTACTCTCTCTCCTTCTCCACTTGATAATTCGAGGCAGTTGATAATCAGGCTCCTTCTGCCTCGAATTATCAAGTGGCAACTGCCATCTCTCTGTTTAAATAGCTTATACTTGAGTCCAATTGCTTGATTATGATGTGATTTGCTTGGATTTGCAATTTGGACATCAAGGGAGTGTGGATCTTCCATATCCACACTCCTTTGATTGATTCGTGTTTAACTCGTATTTTTCTTACTGTTTCCGATATAATTGTTGTGTATTTGTTAGATCTGCATCTCAGTTTGTGAGGTACCTGCAGATGGTAAATGTATGTCACGCGACACATGTGGACATGAGGAGTCCTGTGTCACGCGACATGTCGTGACCATCTGCAGGGACCATATTTCAGTTGTAGCTTGTTTTGTTCAGTTATTTTAGCATTTAGTTTCATGTTCATGTTGTTCAGTTCCTAGATCTGGTTTTACTTGATTCATCTGGAGATTTGGTGATTTGTTTGGTTGTGAGCCTCTGCAAGGTGACCATTGATGTCACGCGACATATCGGGACAAGGGAGTCATATGTCACGCGACAGATGTGATCCTTTGCAGAGGACCTATTTTCTCTTGTAATCTGTTTCTTGTTGATGTAAAGGGACGTGGCCTCCCAGAGTCAATGGTTTACAAATTGTATTTCCCCTTGTTGATTAATAAAACAAATCAATTTAATGCATTTCATACATATCTTGTCATACACACTTTGCACACACATTTGGATGATTTAAATGTTGAACAATTGAAAGACTCGTCTATGGACGAGGCATGTTGGGTGAACTCTCGGTTCTTCCCAACACGTAACCTGACCCCCGAACCCATTTTCTCTCTAAAAAAAGGTTTTCAATGTTTCCTCTTAAAACGGCGTGACGACTCCTTATTTTATTTTTTTCGGCGAGCGCACATTCAGTGGCGACTCCGCTGGGGACTTGAAACTAGTTTTTCAAAAGTGGGTCAGACTTTCGTGATTGTTCAACATTTATTCCATTCACTTGTGTGTGCATTGTTTGTGACATCATATGTGTATAAATGCATCTTATTGCTTTGTTTTGTTCCCTCCCCCTTTCTTGCTTCCTGTGTATTGTGCTGTTGCCTGGGGCTTGGAGCTGAGTTATTGCATTTGCTTGGAGGCTGGGGCTTGTTATGATTCTTTGGTTCAGATTCTGGATGTGACCTCTTCTGTCACGCGACATAATATGCCATGGCTGTTCTGTGTCACGCGACAGAAGTAGCCAAGTTGCAGGATTTGATTTTTTTGTACATGTTGTGATTGTGGGGCAGTCCCCCATGATCAATATTGTTGATCCTTGATTATTGTATCTCTGTGGGGCGTGTGTGTGTTGTTTTTCCTTTATCACCCCTTTTCAAAAAAAAAATAATAAAAAAAAATCGTTTTCGCAAATAAAGGAATATAGCCATCCCGCACACTACACCACGTAGATCTAGACCCTCGGGTGCGATTAACGGCATCGCGGACGGTGATAATATTCGCCTACGTTTGAGCGTCTAATGTCAAACCTATCCCCCTAGTGCGTTATAGGTGGCACCACACATTTAACCTTACCCAAACGGTTGGTTTTTGACACGACATTTTTCAAATACACTAAAATGAGTTGTTTCAAAATTCTTAATAGACTTTCGTACCTCCTCCAAACCCTAGCACGTGTGGGCATGTTGCCATCGCAACATGATTTCACGAGAGGACATGTCGTTCCCACGGCATGTTCTAACGAGAGATCATGTCGCTTTGTCAACGTGCACCGACGAGAGGTCATGCCGGATTTTTCCTTGAAATTCTTCAGGAATACCCGTTATGCTGCCCAAATTTCTCCAGAAATTGGGGCTGCTCGTCCGTCCCATAAATGCTTTGGTTTTATTTAGGTACTATTGCCTATTATTATTTTTGAACCAATACATTTGGTGTATTTGTGGATGATGTGTCCATAGGTTCCCCCGAGGTCTAGATTGCGTGAAATAAAGGATTAGCCTTTCCCAACCGTTCATAGGACTTAAAAGATACTGATTTTTACTTGAAGATTAATAAGTGTTGCACGAGTCCGTCTCCTTTCCCGCTCTTCCCTCTCCCGTACCATCTCAAAGTTCTCTACCCTCCGTCTATACACACTCTCACCTCTTCACCTTTGCAAGACTACGGCAAGTTGGGTGTGCGCTCTCGTTCCCGGCGCTCATTGGTCTACATTCCCGAGGCGAAAGCAGCAAGTGCCCGAGTGATCGTCCATATGATTCAGAATTCAAAATGCTCGGTGCAGAGAGGATTATGGCCCACAAATCTGGAAGCTCATATCCCATGGGTCAGCAGCAGAGTGTAAAAGTTGTGTCCATTAAAGAGTAGAGAGCTACCCTTGAAGATATTCTTCCTCGCAAGCGAGAGGCCCGGTTGCTTGCTCAGATTACGAAAGCCAAGGAGAGACGGCTTGTGAAGGACAAAGAGATCGAGAAGGGTCCTCACCACACCAATGCCAACAATGCTCTCCATCCCATCCGAAGTTGATGCAGTCGATCAGTCCTCGTAGGTTCTAGAATGTCCACTATCGGACATGAGTCTGTCGAGTCCAAGTTGGACCAGTTTTGCTTTGCAGTGATAAAAATCTTTGTTTCTTTTCTTGCTAGACTCGAGACATCACTAGCACACCTGCGTTACACTCGATTGAAATGGTCTTGTTCCAAATGATCACTTGTGCTGCTCACCGACTAATGCTTTGAAATGACTAACGTTTGAATTGATCGGAGCGAGAAAATCGACTGATATCCTTCCCAAAGTGGGGCTTACCAATTTCCCACCTCGATTCCCATATGCTCACATACTTTCCTTCGTCTTCGCTATCTCGTTGCTCGATGAATTTGCACGGATCTTCCTCGAAGTAAGCCTAAAGGAAACAATGAAGACTCAATCTCGTTCAGACTATCCGGTGGAAACTGCAGTTGAAACCTTTCACCCTTAGGAAAACCATTACCTTACCCTCACTAAATAATATCCCTTCATTTCAAGATCGGCACGCTTTTGAAACCCATTCAGCCATCACCAAAAAGAAGAGGGACTATCCTTGAGGCTCCCGCGATGCAAAAGGAGATTGACCGTCTCCAAACTCGAGAACGACGAAAACTAATGATCCATCCTGGGGACTAGCTGAAATCCTCCTCTCAAAAGAAAAAAGAGAGAGACGAAAATACAAAAAAAGAGAAGATAAAACAAAAAAAGAAAAGAAAGAGAGCCTAGTACCCAGTGATCCTCTCAAAGGCAAAAGTCAAAGGATCCGGTCGTTACTCAAGAGGAGTCTCAGAGTGAATAAAGAGACAGCATGGATGTCCCCTCACCAATACCTCTAACCAATTCCGGCCATCCTCTCAATTTTAGAGGATATTCCTAATACCTTGACCAATTCCAAGCCGTCCTCTCGATTTTAGAGGACATTACCATTACCATTACCATTACCCTTACCTTTGCCTTTAGCCAAAGCCAAAAGATTGACCTCTCATTCTTAGAGGCGTTAAAGATATAACCGCAGATTTCCCTCGCCATAGAAATCCCAAACACATCCCCAAAAGCCAACCTCTCATCTTTAGAGGTCCAGTCAATAAAAAGCCCAGCCGACCTCTCGTTTTAAGAGGTCATGATATCCCGAATTACCCAAAGACCGATCGAAACCCCGAGACCTGGGCCGCAGTTCCTACCGGGTAGCAGTTTCATTCCAATATCGTCGAGATCTAAATCAGATTATTGCTTAAAGCGGAGCCAAATCCATCCCGGCTCAAAGGACCGTCAAGCGAAGATTGTGCAAATTCCCTCCGTTCATTTGATGTTATGTGTGAGCATATTTCATTTCTCCTCCGCAAACACCTGCCGTGAACGTCCCACTGGGGCTTCACATCCGTGTCTCCCATCGACACTCTAAGAGGACACGTACTTTCAAATCTCAAAACCTTCCCAAAAGTCCTCAGATCCTCGAATTCCAACGTTCATTCTTCATTCGGGATAAACCCGAACTACGATGACCTGAGCTCCTCGCCATGGGGGGTAACGTAGGCAACCAGAAATGGCCCGGTTACAAATACGAGCAAATCTCAGAAAACCTGATCTCCTCAAGGGCCGTCTCTATACACAGATCCTTCATTCAGTCTTTCCAAATTTGATCTCGATATCAGTGGGTTTTCTCCTCAGGATTAATGAAAATATTTGCTCATATCGGCTTTGGCAGTTGACTAACCCGAACATCAATAAAGGGTTTTAAGCAGCTTTGTGATCATCACGAATAAGACAGGTTTTCAAGTGCCTCGACAAGTCTTCTCTTTATACATAATAGGAAGATAGAGCTAAACACCGTTTCGGTCGGCAGGGGCTTCCATACACTATCCCACACCTTGCGATGCTTATACTCTCTCAAAAGAGTCAAACCAAAAGCGAGAGTGTCATACACAGATTCGGGATCTAATCCCACTTTCGAAAGATACGCCCCTGCACACATACACCTCCGAGTCTTGTACAGCGACTGATTGACTGCGATTTGAAATGATGAATTGCCTCTGTGGCCACAAGATGACTCTGCCTACGATGAAGCTGCATGGAATGTCCTCAAGCTGGGGCTTTGGTTAAGGTATCCCTCCGGCTCTCCTTACCCGATTCCCTCCAAGATTGCTTTGCGGCTGTCAGCGGGGCTTCGCCAAGCCGGGATCGCTCTTTGCCCCCTCTCGTCTTCTTTGTCTCAGACGCGCGATGCACTCTGTCCTCACCAGCAATGGACCTGCTGCAATCTGTACTCTTGGGAGCGTCCCCGACTTGCCTAGCCGCGCCATATCATTTTTCCACCTCACGGGAGAGGGTCCACCTCATTATAAACACTTTCGTTCCATACACAATCCCTCATAGCATCATGGCTACCTACATATCTGCTCATCAAGCCGTGCAAAACCCTCCCTACTTCCTATTCTCCCCAGCTGAGATGGACTTGTTTAACAAAAGATTAATAATGCATAAGCAAGAGACTAATAAAATGCAAAGTGCCTAGTAGTATTGTGTCTCCCCCCGCAGAGTACGATAATCAAGTGATTATATTTTGATTGTGAGGATTGCCCCTCAGATCACAATCTTGGACAAGGATTCCAAATCCCGCAGGTAGCAGACCCCGCCTTTATCAAAAGGCTCAGAACTACGAATTGGCTTGATTCCCTTTTTAAGGGATACGTAGGAATCCTTTCTCCAAAGGTCCAGCCATCCGATTTCACCAGCATCATATGAAAGAGCCCCAGTTGCCTCAGCCCCCAAGCAGTGCTTGTCAAAGAAAGAAGAGCTCCAGCTGCCCCTAGAATCCAGACAATAAAGCTCACCAGCCTTGACTACTTCAAAGACTATTTTGCAAAGACCGCCCCGTGAACGACCACCCAGCAAGCGTCGACAAGTGGTAAAGGTCCCTCCGGCAGCCATGATTACAAGCAGTAGCATGAGATCCCTCCGGCAGCTACACCTTCCCAGCAGGACCAATGGTAGCATGAGACCCTAGACAGCTACCTCCCAACAACAGTTATAGCCTAAGACCCTCCGGCAGCCATATCTACCCCCGCAAGTCCAATGATCAACGGAGCTGCACTGAATCTCAAAGATTGCCCCTCAAAGCAAAACCGGGATGGAAAAGTCCGCGCCTACCTGAATCTCCCAGAGCACGTCAAAAATCATTAGCCCCACCGTCAGCCGTCAATAAGAATCGCTGCCCAGCAAGTAAGAGTCCCTATCCCTAGCAGTAGTAGCATCAACCCCTCCGGCAGCTACACCTATCCCCAGCAGTAGTAGCATCAACCCCTCCGACAGCTACACCTATCCCCAGCAGTAGTAGCATCAACCCCTCCGGCAGCTACACCTATCCCCAGCAGTAGTAGCATCAACCCCTCCGGCAGCTACAGATTCCAGATTCCAGGTCCAGACGCCTCAAAACAGTCTCTCTACCAGGTCCAGATGCCTCAAAATAGTCTCTCCACCAGGTCCAGACACTTCAAAATAGTCTTCCACCAGGTTCAGACGCCTCAAAACAGTCTTCCACCAGGTTCAGACACCTCAAAACAGTCTCCCACCAGGTTCAGACGCCTCAAACAGCTTCCATCGAGGTTCGGACGCCTCAAACAGTCTCTCCATCGGAGTTCGAGACGCCTCAAGCAGTCTCTCCATCAGGTTCAGACGCCTCAAAACACTCTCTCCACCAGGTTCAGACGCCTCAAAACAGTCTTCCATCAAGTTCAGACGCCTCAAAACCGTCTCCCCACCAGGTCCAGACGCCTCAAAACAGTCTCCATCAGGTTCGGGACACCTCAAAACAGTCTCTCCATCGGGTTCGGACGCCTCAAAACAGTCTCTCCATCGTTTAGATGCCTCAAAGCTCTCCCATCGGGTTCGGACGCCTCAAAACAAGTCTCTCCATCGAGTTCGAGATGCCTCAAAAAGTCTTTCCCATCAGGTTCGGACGCCTCAAAACAGTCTCTCCATCGAGTTCGGATGCCTCAAAACAGTCTCCCATCGGGTTCGACGCCTCAAAACAGTCTCTCCATCAGTTCGTACGCCTCAAAATAGATCTCCCATCGTGTTCGTACGCCTCGTAACGCTCTCCCATCGTGTTCGAACGCCTCAAAATAGTCTCCCATCATGTTCGGGATGCCTCAAAACAGCTCTCCCCATCGTTCGGAAGACGCCTCAAAACAGTCTCACACAGTTCGGACGCCTCCAGCTTCCCCATCAGTTCGGGGACGCCTCAAACAGTCTCCCCACGGGTTCGAACGCCTCAAAAATAGTCTTCCCCACTGTGTTCGGACGCCTCAAAACAGTCTCCCCACCAGGTTCAGACGCCTCAAAACAGTCTTCCATCAGGTTCAGACGCCTCAAAACAGTCTCTCCATCAGGTTCAGACGCCTCAAAACAGTCTCCCCACCAGGTACGGACGCCTCATATTAGTCTCTTTGGATCAGACACCCCCCGAATAGTCCGAACTACGATTTGGCTTGATTCCCTCCCCGGGATACGTAGGAATCCTTTTCTCAAAAGGTCCAGCCATCCTTTTCCCCAGCTCACCGTTTAGCCCTCCGCTTCATTCCCCAGCCGCTCATTGGGATTGGGTCTTATTTTATCGACAACCTCACTTCTTCCATAAGTGACGTTGCCGAGGGGCTCTGTAAGTACGCCAATCCAATTTGCGATCCCTTTTCAGATGCATTTTAATTAATAAAATGGCATTTAGGGGCGTTTTGGTAAATTCCCGATCCATTCCGAGACATCCGGAAACATTTCATATGTTTCTCGCGAAGGAAGTACTTTTTTGTACTTTGCTCGAGTTAAAGGACCTAGAGAGAATAAAACTATTTTGGACTTTTTGGGTATTACCTAGGAAGGTTCCGTAATCGCTTGGCGCCAAAACGGTTATGGTCACCTTGTGTCACGCGACAACTCAAAGCATGGAAAGTGGTTACGTTACGTCGTGCGACACAAAGTGACCATAGGCTGCCGCTATAAATAAGACCCTACCCATCTCAGTTTTGGATCCGAATTTCACCTCCCTAAAGCTACTCTGCCCAAATTATGCCAGAAACTCTCTATCTCTCTCTCTCTCATACCAAAACCACCCAATTCCCCTCCAATTCCCTCACCTCTCACCTCTCTTCAACCCAATTCTCTCTCAACTTCCCTATACACTTGAAACCTCTCAATTCAGCTGTTGATTCGTGCTCAGATCTCCATCTCGAAGTTGAATTGAAGACTTCTGCACCTAACTTGGTGTGAGAGTTGAGGACTACAAGGGTAACCCTCTCTCCTCTCTCTCTCTCTTTCATCTATTCGTTCTAGTTACTTTCTCTCCTTCTCCACTTGATAATCAGGTTCCTTATACCTCGAATTATCACGTGGCAACTGCAATCTCTCTGTTTAAATAGCTTTTACTTGAGTCCAATTGCTTGGTTGTGATGTGATCTATTTGGATTTGCAATTTGGACATCAAGGGAGTGTGGATCTTCCATATCCACACTCCTTTGATTGATTCGTGTTTAACTCGTATTGTTCTTACTGTTTCTAATATAATTGTTGTGTATTTGTTAGATCTGCATCTCAGTTTGTGAGGTACCTGCAGATGGTAAACGTATGTCACACGACACATGTGGACATGAAGAGTCCTGTGTCATGCGACATGTCGTGACCATCTGCAGGGACCATATTTCAGTTGTAGCTTGTTTTGTTCAGTTGTTTTAGCATTTAGTTTCATGTTCATGTTGTTTAGTTCCTAGATCTGGTTTTACTTGATTCATCTGGAGATTTGGTGATTTGTTTGGTTGTGAGCCTCTGCAAGGTGACCATTGATGTCACGCGACATATCGGGACAAGGGAGTCATATGTCACGCGACAGATGTGATCCTTTGCAGAGGACCTGTTTTCTCTTGTAATTTGTTTCTTGTTGATGTAAAGGGACGTGGCCTCCCAGAGTCAATGGCTTACAAATTGTATTTCCCCTTGTTGATTAATAAAACAAAGCAATTTAATGCATTTCATACATATCTTGTCATACACACTTTGCACACACATTTGGATGATTTAAATGTTGAACAATTGAAAGACTCGTCTACGGACGAGGCTTGTTGGGTGAACTCTCAGTTCTTCCCAACACGTAACCTGACCCCCGAACCCATTTTCTCTCTAAAAAAGGTTTTCAATGTTTCCTCTTAAAACGGCGTGGCGACTCCTTATTTTATTTTTTTCGGCGAGCGCACATTCAGTGGCGACTCTGCTGGGGATAACATAGGCAACCAGAAATGGCCCGGTCACAAATACGAGCAAATCTCAGATGATCCGGTCTCCTCAAGGACCATGCCCGTACACTGTTCATCTTTCCAAATTTGATCTCGATATCAGTGGGCTTTCTCCTCAGGATTGATAAAAATATTTGCTCATATCGGCTTTGGTGGTTGACTAACCCGAACATCAATAAAGAGTTTTAAGCAGCTTTCTCCTCAGCTTTGTGATGCTTATACTCTCTCAAAAGAGTCAAACCAAAAGCGAGAGTGTCATACACAGATTCGGGATCTAATCCCACTTTCGAAAGATACGCCCCTGCACACATACACCTCCGAGTCTTGTCCAGCGACTGATTGACTGCAATTTGAAATGATGAATTGCCTCTGTGGCCACATGATAACTCTGCCTGCGATGAAGCTGCATGGAATTTCCTCAAGCTGGGGCTTTGGTTAAGATATCCCTCCGGCTCTCCTTACCAGATTCCCTCCAAGATTGCTTTGCACTGTCAACTGGGGCTGAGCCTAGCCGGGATTGCTCTCTGCCCCCCTCTGCTGCTTATTGTCTCAGACGCGCGATACACTCTGTCCTCACCACCAATGGACCTGCTGCAATCTGTATTCCTGGAAGCGTCCCCGACTTGCCTAAGCTGCACCATCCATACACCGTCACTCATACACTTTTCAAATCCTTGGGAGAGGGTCCATAACCCATGCATCCACCCCATTACAAACACTTTTGTCCTATACACAATCCCTCATAGCATAATGGCTACCTACATATCCGCTCATCAAGCCGTGCCAAACCACTACTTCCCTATTCTCCCCAGCTGAGATGGACTTGTGCAACAAAAGATTAATAATGCATAAGCAAGAGACTAAGAAAATGCAAAGTGCCTAGTAGTGTTGTGTCTCCCCCCCCCCCACAGAGTACGATAATCAAGTGATCATATTTTGATTGTGAGGATTGCCCCTCAAATCACAATCTTGGACAAGGATTCCAAATCCCGCAGGTAGCAGACCTCGCCTTTATCAAAAGTCCCAGAACTACGAATTGGCTTGATTCCCTTTTTAAGGGATACGTAGGAATCCTTTCTCCAAAGGTCCAGCCATCCGATCTCACCAGCATCATATGAAAGAACCCCAGTTGCCTCAAATTTCAAGCAAAGCTTGTCAAAGAAAGAAGAGCTCCAGCTGCCCCTAGAATCCAGACAATAAAGCTCACCAGCCTTGAATACTTCAAAGACTATTTTGCAAAGACTGTCCCGTGAACGACCACCCAGCAAGCGTCAACAAGTGGTAAAGGTCCCTCCGGCAGCCATGATTACAAGCAGTAGCATGAGATCCCTCCAGCAGCTACACCTTCCCAGCAGGACCAATGGTAGCATGAGACCCTAGACAGCTACCTCCCAACAGCAGTTATAGCCTAAGACCCTCCGGCAGCCACATCTACCCCCGTAAGTCCAATGATCAACGGAGCTGCACTTAATCTCAAAGATTGCCCCTCAATGCAGAACTGGGACGGAAAAGTCCGCGCCTACCTGAATCTCCCAGAGCAAGTCAAAAGCCATAAGCCCCAACGTTAGCCGTCAATAAGAGTCACTGCCCAGCAAGCAAGAGTCCCTGTCAGCAGCAGTAGTAGCATCAACCCCTCCGGCAGCTACACCTATCCCCAGCAGTTATAGCCTAAGACCCTTCGGCAGCTACACCTGTCCCCAACAGAACCAATGGTAGCATGAGACCTTAGACAGCTACCTCCTAACAGCAGTTATAGCCTAAGACCCTCCTGCAGCTACACCTTCCCAGCAGGACCAATGGTAGCATGAGACCGTAGACAGCTACCTCCCAACAGCAGTTATAGCCTAAGACCCTCCGACAGCTACACCTATCCCCAGCAGTTATAGCCTAAGACCCTCCGGCAGCTACACCTATCCCCAACAGAACCAATGGTAGCATGAGACCTTAAACAACTACCTCCCAACAGCAGTTATAGCCTAAGACCCCTCCCAAGCCTACACCTATCCCCAAAGCAGCAGTAGCATCAACTCCTCCGGCGGCTACACCTATCCCCAGCAGAGTAGCATCAACCCTCCTATAGCCTCTGATTCCAGTTTCGGAGTTCGTACGCCTCAAAACAGTCTCCCATCAGGTTCAGACGCCTCAAAACAGTCGCTCCATCAGGTTCAGACGCCTCAAAATAGTCTCTCCACCAGGTTCGTAGACGCCTCAAACAGCTTTCTTCCACCTGTTCGACGCCTCAAACAAGTCTTCTTCACCAGGTCCGGATGCCTCAAAATGTATCTCTCCATCGTTCTCGACGCCTCAAAACAGCCTCCTCTACTGTGTTCGAGATGCCTCAAAATAGTCTTCCACCAGGTTCAGACGCCTCAAAATAGTCTTCCATCAGGTTTAGACGCCTCAAAACAGTCTTCCACCAGGTTCAGACGCCTCAAAATAGTCTCTCCACCAGGTTCAAGATGCCTCAAAATGTCTTCCACTGTGTTCGACGCCTTCAAAATGCTTCTTTCCACCAGTTCGGGACGCTTAAAACAGCTTTTCCATCGGAGTTCGACGCCTTAAACAGCTCTTCCACCAGTGTCCAGACGCTTTAAATGGGCTTCTTCCACTGTGTCCAGATGCCTCAAAATGCTTTCTCCACCGGGTTCAAACGCCTCAAAATGCTTCTCCACCAGGTTCGTATGCCTCAAAATAGTCTTCCACCAGTTCGCACGCCTCAAAACAGCCTCCCATCAGTTCGTACGCCTCAAAACAGCCTCCCATCGTGTTCAGACGCCTCAAATGGGCCTTCTCGCTGTGTCTAGACGCCTCAAAACAGCCTCTCCATCGAGGTTCGAGACGCCTCAAAAACTCTTCCACTGTGTTCAGACGCCTCAAAATCAGCTTCTTCCACTGTGTTCGGACGCCTAGTGCTTTTCCACCAGTTCGTACGCCTCAAACGATCTCCCGCTGAGGTTCAGACGCCTCAAAACAGTCTCCCATCAGGTTCAGACGCCTCAAAAAAGTCTTCCCATCAGGTTCAGATGCCTCAAAACAGTCTCCCCACCAGGTGCGGATGCCTCATAATAGTCCCTTTGGATCAGACACCCCCCGAATAGTCCAAACTACGATTTGGCCTGATTCCCTCCCCGGGATACGTAGGAATCCTTTTCTAAAAAGGTCCAGCCATCCTTTTCCCCAGCTCACCGTTTAGCCCTCCGCTTCATTCCCCAGCCGCTCATTGGGATTGGGTCTTATTTTATCGACAACCTCACTTCTTCCATAAGTGACGTTGCCGAGGGGCTCTGTAAGTACACCAATCCAATTCGCGATCCCTTTTCAGATGCATTTTAATTAATAAAATGACATTTAAGGGCGTTTTGGTAAATTCTCGATCCATCCCGAGACTTCCGGAAACATTTCATATGTTTCTCGCGAAGGAAGTACCTTTTTGTACTTTGCTCGAGTTAAAGGACCTAGAGAGAATAAAACTACTTTGGACTTTTTGGGTATTACCTAGGAAGGTTCCAAAATCAGTTTTGGCGCCAAAAACGATTATGGTCACCTTGTGTCACGCGACAACTCGAAGCATGGAAAGTGATTACGTTACGTCGTGCGACACAAAGTGACTATAGGCTGCAGCTATAAATAAGACCCTACCCCTCTCAGTTTTGGATCCGAATTTCACCTCCCTAAAGCTACTCTGCCCAAATTACGCCAGAAACTCTCTCTCTCTCTCTCTCATACCAAAACCACCCAATTCCCCTCCAATTCCCTAACCTCTCACCCCTCTTTAACCCAATTCCCTCTCAACTTCCCTATACACTTGAAGCCCCTGAATCCAGCTCTCAGGTCATGCTCAGATCTCCATCTCGAAGTTGAATTGAAGACTCCTACACCTAACTTGGTGTAAGAGTTGAGGACTACAAGGGTAACACTCTCTCCTCTTCTCTCTCTCATTCATTTGTTCTAATTACTCTCTCTCCTTCTCCACTTGATAATCAGGCTCCTTCTGCCTCGAATTATCAAGTGGAAACTGCCATCTCTCTGTTTAAATAGCTTATACTTGAGTCCAATTGCTTGATTATGATGTGATTTGCTTGGATTTGCAATTTGGACATCAAGGGAGTGTGGATCTTCCATATCCACACTCCTTTGATTGATTCATGTTTAACTCGTATTGTTCTTACTGTTTCCGATATAATTGTTGTGTATTTGTTAGATCTGCATCTCAGTTTATGAGGTACCTGCAGATGGTAAACGTATGTCACGCGACACATGTGGACATGAGGAGTCCTGTGTCACGCGACATGTCGTGACCATCTGCAGGGACCATATTTCAGTTGTAGCTTGTTTTGTTCAGTTGTTTTAGCCTTTAGCTTCATGTTTATGTTGTTCAGTTCCTAGATTTGGTTTTACTTGATTCATCTGGAGATTTGGCAATTTGTTTGGTTGTGAGCCTCTGCAAGGTGACCATTGATGTCACGCGACATATCGGGACAAGGGAGTCATATGTCATGCGACAGATGTGATCCTTTGCAGAGGACCTATTTTCTCTTGTAATCTGTTTCTTGTTGATGTAAAGGGACGTGGCCTCCCAGAGTCAATGGCTTACAAATTGTATTTCCCCTTGTTGATTAATAAAACAAAGCAATTTAATGCATTTCATACATATCTTGTCATACACACTTTGCACACACATTTGGATGATTTAAATGTTGAACAATTGAAAGACTCGTCTACGGACGAGGCGTGTTGGATGAACTCTCGGTTCTTCCCAACACGTAACCTGACCCCCGAACCCATTTTCTCTCTAAAAAAAAGGTTTTCAATGTTTCCTTTTAAAACGGCGTGGCGACTCCTTATTTTATTTTTTTCGGCGAGCGCACATTCACTAACCCTCTTGCAGGAATTAAAGTGCGTAAAGCACGTCAAGTGCTTACTTTCAAGAATTTAGATCAAACATGTTGAATATTTGGATTTCGCTTACCATCTACCTCCCCATATGTCAATGTATCCAATTAAGTGCGTCGAGCATCTCTTCAAGCGTCAAGCATCCATTGTGTCAAGCAACCATCGCATCAAGCAACCATTGCGTCAAGCAACCATCGCGTCTAGCAACCATTGTGTCAAGCAACCATCGCGTCTAGCATCCATCACGTCAAGTGCCATTGTGAATGTGTGCCCAAATTTTGTGGATTCACGTGAGTTTGAAGACATCCGATTTAATTTGAAAAACGGAGTCGCCACGCCATTTTGATTTCCTCAAAACTTTGAAAAAAGGATTTATGGGTTCGGAGGTTAAGTTACCCCTTGGGAAGAACGGATCGTCGTTCACTCAAGGTGCCTTGCCGTAGCAAGTCTCCCTAGATTCCGTTTATCTTGCTTGCTTGCGTGCTTTCTTGTGTGCTTGTGTTTGAATAAAAGGGGAGGTAATGTCCCAAGTTGTCTTCCGTACGTACAATCCATTTATTGGTTGTCGCTCGGGATTTCTTGGATTTTATGTATTCGGGATTTTGATCCCGTCCTCATCTTGGACTTGTGATCATCACTTTTTAACCTCGGGACTTGCGTGATCGAGAGAAGGATTCTCTTTTATAGTCCAAAATGAGGTTCTTTAGGAAGGAGTGACCTTAGCCCATCAATCCTACACCTTAAGATGATTGAGCTTATATATATGCTTCATGCTCGTCTTAAGTGATAATCGGAGATATAGGGTTCAAGGTTATCCCTTTCTAAAGAGATTATGGCACCTTTTATGGAAGAAACGATGTAAAGATAGGATCTTTACACCGGTCCTTTCCGAAGGTTGCTAATGAGGACATGGGGGAATGCATGTAAAAATGACATTTTTAGTGAAAAGATGACATTTTTGGTTTGCAAAGGATGCTTTTGATTTGCAAAGGATGCTATTTACGTAAAGAAATGATTTTAATGCAAAGGATGCAACTTTATGTGGAAAAATAGCATTTTAGGTACAAATGATGCATAAAGATGTTATTTTGAAGGCAAAAGGAAGCTACTTTGATATGAAGAAATGATTTTGAATGCGAAGGAGGCATTTTTATGTATGAAAATGAGTTTTGGGTGCAAAGGATGCAATTTTAATGTGAAAAGAGATTTTGAGAACAAAGGATGCAATTTTTATGCAAAAGATGCCCTTTTGATGAAAAAGATGTTCTTTTGATGCAAAGGATACTACTTTAAATGAAGATATGCTATTTTAAGTGCAGATTGACATCAGATTATAGCATGGTAAGAGTTAAAATCAGATTACCAACTGTACAGATGAAGGTTCTGCAAACTGGCTTAAGTTGTCGCGTGACATAGGTTGCCTATGTCGCGTGACATACTTAGCCACTTGCAGAGACCTTAACAACTGGGATTTGCAGAGGCAACAAGGCTTTAATATAGCCAAATTACTTCACTGATAGATCTCAAAAAACATGTATATGAGCATTTCAAGGGAGTGTGGAAAGGTAAAAGCCAGATTACAAGTGAAAAGATGAAGTTTCTGCAAACTGGCCAATGTTGTCGCGTGACATAGGTTGCCTATGTTGCGTTACATACTTAGCCACTTGCAGAGTCTTCAACAGCTGGGATCTACAGAGGTAACAAGGCATTAATATAGCCAAGTTACTTCACACATAGATCTCAGAGAGCAAGTATTTCAATAGTGAACACTTCAAGAGGGTGTGGATATGAGGGATCCACACTCATCTTGAGTGTTCATGCAAGAAACAATGCGAAGCCGGAGCTTTTACATGAAATGGTATGCAATCAGATGTGGATCTAGGCAATATGATACTAAAGCATGCAACTTTAAACAGGATATATCATTATTAACACACTTAGCATATAGATCTCATGTATAATGAAGATAGGGAAAGGAAAAGGGTAGAAAAATCGTTACCCTTGAAGACCACGACTTCCTATATCAAGTTAGATATAGGAGCCTTCAAACAGCAACCTCCGGGGACTGAGATCAAGCCTTGGTTCAATGAGAACCTTTGGTTCTTGATGTGTGTGGGAAGTGTGTGTGAGATTGGTTGTATGGTGGGTGATTTGTGAGGATTAGTGTGTGTTTTGGGGGATATGGGAAGAGGGAGTAGGCTTCTGGGCATATTCTCTGTAGAGGGGCACTGAGGAGTGAAGGAGGAGTGCCTAAAATGAGAGGTGAAGGCCTCTATTTATAGGCTGCATGCATGGGCTTAGTATGTCGCACGACATAACAAGCCATAACCGTTTTCCTTCTAGAAACATGCAAGGTGGCAAGCTTCTAGAAGTCTTCTTGGCATGTTATGTCGCACGACATAACAAGCCCCTTCCAGTTCCTTCTAGAAACATGCAAGGTGGCAGTCTTCTAGAAGGGAATTTTGCATAAAAGAAAAACGCGTTTCTTTCATTCCAAGCAGACCCTTCAGCCCTTAAAAGGTTCGGAACAATTCCGGAATTGCTCCGGAACTCCAGGAAAGTCTGGGGAATTGCCGGGAAACTTGTCGGAATTGCCGGGAAATTTAACTGGAAGGCATGAGCCAGATTTGGGTACTTACAGAAGCCCCTCGGCAACGTCACTTGCAGGGCGAGTGGGGTTGTCGATAGAAAAGGATCCGATCTGGCGAATGCCGAGACGGATTGGGTGACCAAGTTGGTCGAGTGGCTGGACCTTTTATGAAAGGCTACCTACGTATCCCGGAGGAATCAAGCCATAATCGTAGTTCGGAATCCACTGGGGAAAGGGGTGTCATATGTGACGAATTGGCTGAACCTAAAGTAGGCTACCTACGTATCCCGGAGGAATCAAGCCAGACCGTAGTTCAAACTTTTACTGAGTCGAAATGTTATTCTTTCATCTTGGAATAACGGAGATCGAAAGAGAGAGCGAAATGTTATTCCTTCATCTTGGAATAACGGAGATCGCGAGAGAGGTCGAAATGTTATTCCTTCATCTTGGAATAACGGAGATCGAAAGAGATATCGAAATGTTATTCCTTCATCTTGGAATAACGGAGATCGAAAGAGAGAGCGAAATGTTATTCCTTCAATCTGGAATAACGGAGATCGCGAGAGAGCGAAATGTTATTCCTTCAATCTGGAATAACGGAGATCGCGAAAGAAGTCGAAATGTTATTCCTTCAACTTGGAATAACGGAGATCGAAAGAGAGCGAAATGTTATTCCTTCAATCTGGTATAACGGAGATCGCGAGAGAGCGAAATGTTATTCCTTCAATCTGGAATAACGGAGATCGCGAAAGAAGTCGAAATGTTATTCCTTCAACTTGGAATAACGGAGATCGAAAGAGAGCGAAATGTTATTCCTTCAATCTGGAATAACGGAGATCACGAGAGAAGTCGAAATGTTATTCCTTCAACTTGGAATAACGGAGATCGAAAGAGATATCGAAATGTTATTCCTTCAACTTGGAATAACGGAGATCGAAAAAGAGCGAAATGTTATTCCTTCAATCTGGAATAACAGAGATCGTGAGATGGATTTTATAAAGAAGTATGAATGACTCAATAATTTTTGTAAAGAAAGTGGGACGTACCCTGATAATTTTTTGTAAAGAAAAGTGGTAAGTACCCGATAATTTTTGTAAAGAAAGTGGGACGTACCCTGATAATTAAAGAAAGTGGGACGTACCCTGATAATTTTTGTAAAGAAACGGGACGTACCCTGATAATTTTTGTAAAGAAAAGTGGGACGTACCCTAATAATTTTTGTAAAGAAAGTGGGACGTACCCTGATAATTTTTGTAAAGAAAAGTGGGACGTACCCGATGATTTGATTATTTGAAAATTGAAAATGTAAAGGGCAAATAAAATGAGCCACAGGGATAAATTTGAAAAATAGGCCACGGGGGCACTAGAGGGAAAATTGGATTGGAAATGATTGAAAATGCCAGGGGAACAAAGGGTAAAACAGGCCTATGGGGGACAAAATTGTAAAATGGAGCCTTCAGGGGCAAAATTGTAAAAATCAGCCACATGGGCTTAATATGTCGCACGACATAGTAGGCCATGTGGACAGTTTATTTAAAAATTTGCACAGTCATCATTTTGAAACTCAATTGAAATTGAGAGGGAGGCGACAACGAGAAGAGAGAGAGAGAGAGCAAACCATCAGAGAGAACTCGAGAGGGATCGAAAGAAATCAAACATCTCGAGTCTGATTCAATTGGAGAAAATGCCTCCTAGATTGCGTCCGACCAAAAGGGCTCCTCAACACGCCCAGTTAGCTACTCGACGGAAAGGGGTGCAGAGGAATCAAAGGCCGTTTCTTCCGGAAGCTCAAAGAGGAGATTTCTATCCGCAGCTCGATGAGCATACCTCGGATGTCGGGAAGAAAGATGTGGTACGTAACCTAGGTTTTTGAAAATTTTTGATTTGGGTGAAATTGATTTGTTCTTTCAGACTGCAACTATGAATTGACATGAATTGGCATGTGAACATTGAACTAATTGCATGAACTAAATGCATATTCTACATTATATGATTTAACCTACTTTTATTTGAAAAAAGGGTGAGATGGACTCAAAGGGAAATAACAATTTTGATGTACTAATGCTTTTTTTGTAAAGAATATGGGACGGATCCAAGGGAATAGGGATGATTTTTATGTAAAAGTGAGACGGACTCAAAAGAATAACATTGATTTGGTGAAAAGATGAGACAGACTCAAAAAGAAATAATAGTTCTTTTGATAAAAATTGGGACAAATAATGAGATATGATGGACATTGGGACAGACCCAAAGAATGATTTTTATTGTGCTATCATGACATGTATTTAAGAGCAGAATGATATTAAATGAGATATTCATACCTATGATATGTTTACATGTAGGGATTGCGCACCAGAGGTTCCCGAGGTGATTGGCGGTATGGGACGGCTTGCCGAGGCGGCAGAGCAGATATATTCGCCTAAGGGCATGGTCTACGCTGTGGGGCTGGGGCGATTCTTTGAGATGACGAAGGCCATTGGAGACACTCAGAGGAGTGTGGATCTGGTGAGGGCGTTTAGAGAGTTTTGGTGGGAGACCAGTCATTCATTCCACTTCTCTTGGGGTGAGACGACTGTCACACCGTACGATTTCGCGGTCATCACGGGATTGCCTTTTACGGATGAGCCACTCTATATAGATGAGCCTGCACAGGGAGCTGAGCCCCAGCCTATTGCCGATGCTGATTTTATGAGTTTGCTTGGTTTCGTTCCCCAGATCAAGAAGGGGAATGGATATGAGTTGGGTGAGCTACATGGATTGATTGGAGAGCAGAGTAGGGACTACCTTGTGGTTGATGATCCTGTTGAGAGACGGCTGAGAGCCGAGAGATTGGCGAGAGCTTTCGTATGGGTGGGTTTCTCTGACATGGTGTTTATCAAGAGCGCATCTACTGCCCTGATTTCACTGCAGGAGCTTTTGAGAGCCTGGGATGCTGTGGGGAATCTGTCCTGGGGTGAGGCCGATTTAGCCGAGATGTATTTGGCTCTAGATGACGTCAGCAGAGGGAAGGCAAAGTATTTCACCTGCTGTCATTTGGCTTTCGAGGTATCTTGACTTCTTTACTTTTGCACATTTCACTCTATCGTTTTTTTCCTGTTTTGACTTTTCCTTCTTATTCTTTTCAGGCTTGGGCCTTCGAGTATTTTGGCTGTTATGCATGGCAGATCCAGGATGAGTTTCCTGCCACCACTTTTCCTGCTCTCAGACGGTGGACGAAGAATGCTAGGAGACAGACTAGGACACCGGAGGGTTCGAGGTGCAGGATTACGGCTTAGTATCATGATACACTGACATGCTTGAGAGGGACTCCCCAGAGGTTGAGTTTGTTCCCTTGGACTGGCCGTTATGGCGATTTGGACTTGGATCATGCTGCACACTTGACAGAGTGTCGCAAGCTGCTGGTGGGTTTGTCTGGAGATGCCCTATACTTAGGAGAGAGAGTGTACAGACAGCATGGGCCCAATAGGCATGCTCGGATCCCTGATGATCCTCCAGCTAGGATGTGGCTGCCTCGCCAGTTGGCGAATGTAGATGCTTTGATCGTAGGCATGGCAGCACATCTCTTTACATGGGATGGGGATTACACATTGTATGTGGCTAGGCATCTTCAGTCCCCACAGGTCAGAGTTGGCTATGGTGCTCAGGGTGCGGGACCCTCGACTAGCCATGTGGCTAGACCTCCTTTGCCTCCGACTTTCATTGATTATCAGGGTGGTGGTCGTATGCGACGAGCTCCTATTGATATGTCACAGACTCATCCTCATATGGTGCTCCCGCGAGGTTCTAGATTTGTAAGTACTGCTCCTTACGTCCTTTGGATTGCTTGCATCTCTTTTTGTTATCAATAACTGCATTTTGACACTTATTATGTCTCGCATTGTAGCAGGTATCGGCCCAGGCTTACAGGCATTTGACCAGGGCTTACACCGGCGCTGTGAGCATGATTGGCAAGCTCCAGAAAGGTATGAGCTTTTCGAAGAACCAGTGCCGGTCACAGGGTTCGATCGATATCTCTCCACCTGGCCAGCCGAGAAAGAAGAGGAGCCGCTCTGATGACGTGGGCACCAGCGGGGGTATTAGTGGACCGACGCCTCGGACAAAGAATCCAAATGTGCCTCTTCACGGACCAGTTGAGATTGATGATGATGATGATGAGGATGGTGGGGCTGAGACAGTCACAGATTATGAGCTTGATTATGTTGTCATCACTGAGCTTGACGACTATTATCGCATGGGGACCGTAGCCTACGAGGCACCTTCTGACGATCCTGATGACGAGCCTGAGGAGGCTGAGGATGACGACGAGGATGGAGATGATGGTTCAGGAGATGATGAAGAAGATGATGGAGAGGATGATGGAGAGGACGATTCAGAGTAGCCCCCTTCCCCCCTAGATTATTATGACTCTTTATTTTTTTTTTGGTTATTGTACCCTTTTTGGGAAAACATATCATGTTATTCTTGCTATGCACACCTTTTAGACTTGGTCTATTTTGTATGTACATTGTTATCCCTTTTGTTGCACGCATTTATGAAATGGTGGTATGGTAACTAGCTTGAATTGGATGAATTGAATGGATTTTTGGCTTGAATGGATTTCTGGCTTGAATATGTACCAGGTAGATGAATGCATGGGTGTACACGGGGTAAATGAACCCTCCCCTATGCATTTGAGAAGTGAATGACTGATGTTTGCAGCTTATTACAAGTCGGGGAGTGCCCTGGGGGAATACAGCACACTGCAGATTACTGATGTTGGCTTGCTATGTCGCGTGACCTAATAAGCCAAGTGGCCAGTTTTGTCGCGTGACATACATAGCCTGAACTGTGCTTTTCATACCCTTTGGCATTGGACTGGAATTGCCAACATAGGTTGGAATTAGGTGACCAAGGAGGTCACATACTTGATCCCACCAGGGCAATAGCAAAGAGATATTGGTCCCTTAATATAAGAATGGAAACGGGGTGACCTAGGAGGTCAAACGGCCAATCTTACTAGGAATGTGCCAAATAAAAGGGGTGACCAATATGGTGAGATAGTTGGACGTTTATGAAAAGCTATCTTACCACGGAGGAAAGACGAAGAAAGAGGGGTAACCATTGCAGTCAGATGGCTATACCTTTGCGAAAAGCTTACGCACCATTGAGGAATGGGGAAAGAAAAAAGGTGACCAAAGTGGTCGGATGGCTGAACCTTTATGAAAGGCTACCTACGTATCCCGGAGGAATCAAGCCTTGGTCGTAGTTCAAGCCTCGTCTAGACAGTTAGGAACATGTCTAGGATCCTTGAGGTTTTGACGATTAGTGGAGGTTATCACCTGAGGAAGCTAAAGCTTACGTCACTATAGAGGTAGCTACAGCTGGAAAACTTGAGCATACTTCTTAATCTGTGATAGAGGTAGCTAAAGTTGGATTTTTGACAATTAGGAAACTGTCGCCTGGCGTTATCTCGTTATAACGGAAGTAACAGAGGCGCTTTCGAGAGAAAATGCTATTATTAGCAATTGGCACGTTACTTGAGCCTAGGGGCGATTTTTTTTTTCTTGGAAACATGGTAGGGACTGGGTCTGGATGTACATATGGAATGTGTTTGGAAAATTGTTTAAGACGGGTTTCAAGCCGGTGGGGTCGTATTCCTTGGGTGCGGACTGAACTGCTATTGTTGCTGAGATGTTGTCAACGTGGACTGGAATTCCCTCTTGGGCTGAGACTGGGTTTAAAACTCGGATCTCGATGAATGTTCCTCTCTCACACTCTGGCATTTGAAGCTGATGCTAACAGGCTTTTACAACCAAAGACTAAAGCAGATGTCAAAGTGACCAAACCTCTCTTCTAGGGATGGATGCGACTTATCGGAGCCCCGGTCTGAGGAAAAACTTTCTGCAAAGCCCCATGAAAGATCCTTTCACTGGCAAAGCCCCGGTTGGATGAACTGAGTAGGCAAAGTCTTAGGTTTTGAAGAAGTGACTTAGTGAAGCCCCAATCTGATGACCTAGCAAAAATCCTAATATGATTGGTACTGCAGAAATGATCCTGAGGTTGATCTGAACAAAACTGAATCCGTCTAGGGACCTAGTGAAGAACCCGATGCGAACCCCAAAAATGGCTAAAGAAGCCCCAGTTTAAAGGAATGCTTTGACAAAGTCCCAACCTTGAAGAGTTTCGAGGCAGCCCTAATGCGAATTGTAGCAGAAGAGGGAAAACCTATCCTTCTCTCTCTTTTTTTTTATTTTCTTTAGTCAATCAGTCAACCTTAAGAAGATGTGAAAGAAAAGATTCTCAGAAATTTATACATGCAGGGGCATATTTTTCGAAAGGTGGGAATAGATCCCGATTTTGTGTTATTTCGATGGCCTTATTCGATGTAGGCACAAAACTCGCTTTGGGTTTGACTCTTTTGAGAGAGTATAAGTGTAGAAAGGTTTGTAAAAGTGTATGGAAGCCCCTGCTGACAGAAAATCAGTGTTTAGCACTATTTTTCCTAAGATGTAGAAAAGGAAGACTTGTCAAGACATCTGAAAACTTGTTTTATTTACAATGATCACAAAATTGCTTAAAACCCTTTATTGATGTTCGGGTTACTCAACCACTAATCTCGATATGAAAAAACATTCTTATTAATCATGAGGAAAAAGTCAACCAGTGTCGCGGATCAAGGTTGGCTGGGTGTGAAAGAAAGCTTTGTGTACAGGGAGGTCATTGATGAGGCCGGGTTTTCTGGGATCTGACTGTGTCTATGGGAGAGGTCATTTGATGAGACCGAATTCTCTGGGATTTGAATATGCTTATGACCGGACCATTGCTGGTTGTCTACGTTCCCCTCATTGTGAGGAGCTCAGGTTTCCGTAGTTTGGCCTTGGCCGGATTGCTTTGGGAAATGGGATTTGTGGTTCCTTTAGTGGAAAGGTTTGGATGAGAAGACTGGATGATGAGGCGTGGGCCTTGGGATGATTCCTTGACCAAGTCATTCTTGGACGGCTGCTTCAATTGATTCCTCTTTCATTGGGGGAGAAAGGATTTGCACGTGCCTACAGACTTATGAAATGCTTCTAGCTTTGCTTTGACTGCCCCATCGACAACTTTCATTCTCTGAGCTTTGATCTTGCCTATCCGTCAAGCTTTTAATGGGCGGTGCTGGGTCTTTGGCCTCATTTTCTTTTATTTTTATGTGCAACCCTGTTTTTTGCCTAGACTGCCCTTTTTTGGGATTTTCAGCCTAGCTGGGCATTACTATTTTTGCACTAAGATTTTTTTTCTTCTCCTTTTTTATTTTTTTTTTTAATGTGCAACCCTGTTTTTTGCCTAGACTGCTCTTTTTGGAATTTTCATTCTAGCTGGGTATTACTCTTTTTGCACTACATTTTTTTCCTTTTTTTTTTAATTTTCTGAAGCACCTGAGGGCCAAGGCGAGCCCCTGCTTGAACATTCTTGATACCCTTGAGGTCTAAGCCAAGCTCCTATGTTGTTGTCGACATGGGGTCAATCTTTCGAAGCTGAGTGGCCTCTTGTTGTTCCTTGATGTTGCCGCCGTCGTTGACTTGGTCAAGATGAAGGTGGGGTCATGATTGGAAAAGTGTATGGCTTGATGGAGGCCTTTGGTGGGGTAAGGAAATTGTATGGGAAAGGCATTAGTTGACTTTCTCACCCTGATTAATCAGAATGTTAATTATTTCGAGAGATTATTTGTTGAGCAATGCAAATGATCATATGAAATAAAACCATTTCATTAAATGTAATGTAGGTGTGCAAATGATGTCTTAAGTCTAGCAAGAAAAGAAGAAGACTCTTTTATAGAAAATTGAAGATTAATTACAATGTCCGTGGAGGACTTGATTGAAAGAGAAAAGTACTAGAACCTACGAAGGTTGACTGAGAGACTATATTTTTTTTTCTTAGTCTTATTTAAGGATAAGTAGACCCTAGTCTAGCTACTTTTCGCTGGTTGGACTGCCAGGGAGCTTGAGCTTTCCTTCGTAGATCAACCATTGAATTTCTTTCTTCAGATCCAAACACTTGTCTGTCACGTGACCATAATGCTTGTGGTACTCAAAGAATTTGGTCCTGTCAACTCTACCTGGGTTTCTTGGCTTATAATTCTCGAGAGGTGTGAGAAGGCCTCGTTTCACCAAATCGCCAAAAATTTTGCTCATGGGCATCCCAAAATCATGCTGACGTTTCTGACCTTGTACCTCCTGAATCGACCTCTTACCATAACTTTCTGTTTTTGGCCCATGGAGGTTCTCAAGCTTCCCATCTTCTATCAATTTCTAGATCCAATACCTCAAATAGCTGCAATCATCAGTGTCGTGCCCAGGGTATTGATGGAAAAGACAATGCTTAGACTCATCCAACTGAACGTTGGGGTTCTTGGGCTTCCAATTCTCCAGTGGCTTTATCAGCTTTTCCTTCATTAGTTCTTCCAGAATCTTGCTTAAAGGCATCTCCGCATTGTCAAAATGAAGGGAGCGGAGTTTTTGGGAGACATTGTTGTTCTTAAGACTTGGATTTCCATTGTCCAATTGGTTTATTTGTTGGATTTGGCTGAAGGAGGCTACGACACTCTTTCCTTTGTGAGGAACTGGTGCTGAGCTGGGTACGGTTGCTGTCTGGTGTTGGTGGCATTGGGTTAAGCTTGGTGGAATCATTTCCTTGCCTGGTTCGACATCTTGGATCAAGGGAGTATTGATGAGGTCAAGCTTCTCTTGCATCTGTTTCACTTGTTCCATCAATATTGCCACATGGGGGTCAACGGGGACTCTCGAGTTACTGGAAATCGCAACAGGACTTGTATCGGCAGAGGGAACCATAGTAGCAGACTGATGAAACTGACGGCTGAATTCATTAAGTCCGGTAGGTGACAGCTGAAAACTTGAATCATCCTTTGGCAACTCGTGATTGCATTCAGGTGGGTATAGTGGCTTCAGAACATAGCCACTTAGCTCGAACTGATTATGTGAAGCTGGAGTATAGACTGGCAGGTATTGCTGAAACTGGGGAACAGGCGGGGTGAAGCCCAATCCGTTCTGAGGAGCTGAGGGCGATGGAGCCCTGATGAGCTGGGATGTTGGAAAGGACTGAGGAGGAGTGGTCCTTGGCAAGGGATTGCATGTGGATGGGGGAAGGTATTGGCTGTAGGATGGAAGGTTTTGGTTATAGGATGAAGGGACTGAAATCACTGTTTCTGAAGTCTCATCTTCGACCACTACCAGAGAACTGTTCGACTCAACTGTTACCTGAATTCCATGACGACGGAGTGCGTCGATAAGCATGGCTTGCTGTTCCTCATAAACCTTATGGTCATTTTCCAAAGCTAGGACTAACTCTTCCTTCCTAACCATCTGATTTCCTGCACCCTCACCGCTTTCTGTCAAATCTGCCATTCTGACTCAAAACTGACGATTCTGGCGAGCTATCTGAGGATTCTACACTGACAAGCCTTTGACCCGGTATTCTCACCCACTTCTTTCTCGCTGCGGGAAAGGGATAGGCAAGGTTTAGACTCGGGGATAGGTAAGGTTTAGACTTGAAGGTAAGTGTTTGGACTGAAGGCTCAAGTAACATGCACTTATCGTTTAAGTTTTACTCAAAACATATTTTCTCCTAATTCTAATTGATCAGAAGAGATGAGACCTTGAAAGGTCAAGATTGAAAATTGGGGATCGGACCGAGGAGGTCTCGACTAGGGATTTGACCGTGAAAGGTCGAGATGGAAAAATTGGAAATCGGACCGAGGAGGTCTCGATTAGGGGTTTGACCATGAAAGGTCGAGATGAAAAATTGGAGATCGGACCGAGGAGGTCTCGATTAGGGATTTGACCATGAAAGGTCTAGATAGGAAAAATCGGAAATCGGATCGAGGAGGTCTCGATTAGGGATTTGACCATGAAAGGTCAAGATAGAAAAATCGGAAATCAGACCGAGGAGGTCTCGATTAGGGATTTGACCATGAAAGGTCAAGATAGAAAAATCAGAAATCGGACCGAGGAGGTCTCGATTAGGGATTTGACCATGAAAGGTCAAGATAGAAAAATCGAAAATCGGACCGAAGAGGTCTCGATTAGGGATTTGACCATGAAAGGTTGAAATGGAAAATCGGGGATCGGACCGAGGAAGTCTCGATTAGGGATTTGACCATGAAAGGTCTAGATAGGAAAAATCGAAAATCGGACCGAGGAGGTCTCGATTAGGGATTTGACCATGAAAGGTTAAGATAGAAAAATCGAAAATCGGACCGAAGAGGTCTCGATTAGGGATATCAGAGATAGGAAAATGCAATTATGATTTCGTTAATTGTTCAAGTTCACTTAAAACAATGTCTTTTATTTATTCCTATTTGGTTGGAAAAGGGGGTTTGCCCTTCTTTTTCGCAACTACTCTAGATCCTGGATCAGTGGGTTCCGTCACTACGTCTATAAGCCCCTCGTATTCCACCTGTATTTCGACCTCCCAGGGTGGATAGCCCCGGGCGAGGGTCCTATAGGGCACGCGAATCCCACCGACCGAGAGAAAAGAACGCTCCTAATGGGTCTAGCGGGTCATAGGAACTTTTAACGCACGAGCGATGCGAATTATAGTCAAGGCAATACCGGGAAAGTCTCGTCTTTCAGCCTTGATAGAATTTCGGCAGAATTTTGATTGACGTTTTGACTTTTCGGTAATGTCCGAGAAGATAATAGGCATGGGTCGGGCGGTAAAAGCCGGATGACACAGTGTCACATTGTACTTCGTTGCATACGCCGTACGTGAGTCAAAATCGAAGTCAATGCCGGGTCAAGATCTTGCCAATTTTTTTTCTTGTCAGAATTTTGGCAGAGCTTCGCTTGAGCGAAAGATCTTTGGAAAAGACTCGGTCTTGACTCTTACGCATTCCGTGCGGGTCAAGGTCAAGGTCAATGTCGGAGTCAAGATTCTACCAATTTTTCCTTGTCGGAATTTTGGCAGAGTTTCGCTTGAGCGAAAGATCTTGACTTCCGTTATGAACTAAGGCTTGACCTTTACGGGGATATGCAACTGGGCTATATGACACAGACTAGACCAAAAACCAACCAAAAGTCACGGTTTTTTGAAACGTGTGACACGGACTGTGCATTGGTCGACACTGGCTGCCATGGGGAGTTTGGGATGATTCCGTGCGCGCCCGGGAGCATCGTAAGGCTGTCCGTGGCTGCGGTGATAAACCATCCCGGGTTTAAAGGGACATGCGTGCAAAGTGTACAGGATATATAAGGTGCGCGTAGTGTGCGGTCTCCTAAAAATGTTCCTTTTTGAGTTAAAACAGAGATTTTCATAAATGTGTTTTAAAGGAATGATTTTTGGGACGGGGGAAAATGCAACAGTGTGAATGTGTGCCCCAAATTTCTGTGTGTTTTTGGAAATTCACGCGAGTTTGAAGACATCCGGTTTAATTTGAAAAACGGAGTCGCCACGCCATTTTGATTACCTCAAAACTTTGAAAAAAAGGTTTTATGGGTTCGGAGGTTAAGTTACCCCTTGGGAAGAACGGATCGTCGTTCACCCAAGGTGCCTTGCCGGAGCAAGTCTCCCAAGATCCCATTAATCGTGCTTGCTTGCGTGCTTTCTTGTGTGCATGTGTTTGAAAATAAGGAGGGAATGTCCCAAGTCGTCTTCCGGACGTACAAACCATTTGTTGGTTGTCGCTCGGGATTTCTTGGATTTTATGTATTCGGGATTATGATCCCGCCCTCATCTTGAACTTGTGATCATCGCATTTTTGGACCTTGGGACTTGCGTGATCGAGAGAATGACTCTCTTTATAGTCAAAGATGAGGTTCTTTAGAAAAGGAGGGTCCTTAGCCCATCAATCCTACACTTTAAGATGGTCGAGCTCGTATAGATGCTTCATACTCATCTTAAGTGATAATCGGAGATATAGGGTTCGAAGGTGTCCCTTTCTAAAGAGATTATGAAACCTTTATGGAAGGAACGATGTAAAGATAGGATCTTTTACACCGGTCCGTTCCGGGGTTACTAATGGGGGAATGGGGGAAATGCATGATAAAAATGACACTTTAGTGAAAAGATGACATTTTTGGGTTGCAAATGATGCATTTGATTCAAAGAAATGATCTTTATTGCAAATGATGCATAAAGATATGATTTTTATGCAAATGATGCATTTTTATGAAGAAATTGGGATTCATTATGCAAATGATGCATAAAGATTGCATTTTGAAAAGCATATGATGCTAGTTTATGGTAAAGACATGATCTTTAAAGCAAATGATGCTTGGAAAAGGTATTTTGAATGCAAAGGATGCATTTTGATTAAAAAGATTTGATTTTTATATGCAAAGGATGCATAAAGATGACATTTTTATTAGAAAATGGGGGTTTTAGGTGCAAAGGATGCACCTTTATGGGAAAAGACTACATTTTTATGACAAATGATGTCTAATGCATGCAAAAGGGGAAGGGGGAATATAAAGATGTGATCTTTAATCTACGAAGTCCCAAGCAATATAAAGGCAATGCAATGAGAAATTTATAAAGCTATTAGGATGCGAGGTTAGGGCGTGCGAGGTTACCAATGGCTTCCTTCTTCTTTGGATGGAGCTAGGAGGAGAGGTTGATCTTGGATCTTCAAGGAGGAGGGAGGTAGCTTCTTGGCCTTCTTCTTCACCTTCTTGGACTTCCAGCAGCTCCTTGGGAGGATTTCTTCGTAATATGAGAGATTGATGCCTTTTGTGGATGATTAAAATGGGTAGAGGAGGGCTCTATTTATAGGCAGTCTGGAAATCGCCAATGAGGCCGTGCGGCTAGGGACCGCGAGCTAATGCAGCCGTGCGGCATTATCCACAATGACTCAGCATTTCTAGAACCATGCAAGGTGGCAAATTCTAGAAACTTCCTCCTAATTAAGAAAAACGTGTTTCTTAATTAGGAAGGCTCCCTTTCAGCCCTTAATTAATTTGGAACTGTTCCGGAATATTTCCGGAACACTAGGAAGGTCCGGGGAATTACCGGGAAACTTACCGAAATTGCCGGGAAATTTAACCGGAAGGCATGAGCCAGATTTGGGTACTTACAGAAGCCCCTCGGCAACGTCACTTGCAAGGCGAGTGGGGTTGTCGATAGAAAAGGATCCGATCTGGCGAATGCCGAGACAGATTGGGTGACCAAGGTGGTCGAGTGGCTGAACCTCTGGAAGGCTACCTACGTATCCCGGAGGAATCAAGCCAGGCCGTAGTTCGGAGAATAGGATCCGCTGAGGAATGGAGAAGAAAGCGGTCTCTTCTTTGGGGAAATAGAAGAGAGAATGACCTAGGAGGTCAAGCAATTGATCCTGCGGGGATATGCTAGAAGTGACCAAGGTGGTCGGATAACAAAGTCTCTTATGAGGGACTACTTCATCAGTGAGGAGTGACGGAGGAAAAGGGTGAACAAAGTGGTCGGATGGTGGACCTTTTATAAAAGGCTACCTACGTATCCCGGAGGAATCAAGCCTTGATCTTAGTTCAAGCATCACTAGATAGTTAGGAACGATGTCTAGGATCCTTGAGGTTTTGACACTTAATGGAGGTTGTCACGACATTATTTCATTCCAACGGAAGCTAAATCTTACGGCGCTATCTCTTCTTGACAGAGATAGAGGGAGCTAAAGCTGGATGACGTTATTTCTTTATGACGGAAATAACGAAGACTAAAGCTTACGGCGCTATCTCTTTTTGACAGAGATAGAGGTAGCTAAAGCTAGATGGCGTTATTTCTTTATGACGGAAATAACGGAGACTAAAGCTTACGGCGCTATCTCTTTTTGACAGAGATAGAGGTAGCTAAAGCTAGAAGGCGTTATTTCTTTATGACGGAAATAACGAAGACTAAAGCTTACGGCGCTATCTCTTTTTGACAGAGATAGAGGTAGCTAAAGCTAGATGGCGTTATTTCTTTATGACGGAAATAACAGAGACTAAAGCTTACGGCGCTATCTCTTTTTGACAGAGATAGAGGGAGCTAAAGCTAGAAGGCGTTATTTCTTTATGACGGAAATAACGAAGACTAAAGCTTACGGCGCTATCTCTTTTTGACAGAGATAGAGGTAGCTAAAGCTAGAAGAACTTAAGTATACTTCACTATTCGTGATAGAGGTATCTTAAGTTAAGAAGAACTCAAGCATACTTCACTATTCGTGATAGAGGTAGCTTAAGTTTAGAGAACTTAGCATACGTCACTATCCGGGATAGAGGTAGCTTAAGTTTAGAGGAACTCGAGCATACGTCACTATTCGGGATAGAGGTAGCTTAAGTTTAGAGGGACTTGAGCATACGTCACTATCCGGGATAGAGGTAGCTCAAGTTGAGAGAACTTAGCATACGTCACTATTCGGGATAGAGGTAGCTTAAGTTAAGAGAACTTAGCATACGTCACTATTCGGGATAGAGGTAAGCTAAGTTTAGAGTTTTGACAATTCGGAGGTTGTCACCTAGCATTATCCCGTTATAACGGAATTAACGGAGGCGACTGGGGAAGAGAGCTTAATTGCTTAGGAGATAAGGGATATCTTCTGAAAAGGATGTTATCTTAGTTAAAAGATAACGGGAATTGCATGCCCAAGTGGAAGGTCCAGGGGCAGGATTGTAATTTTCTGCTCAGAGCGAATGAGGCCGCCCGGCATGAGATGGAGAAAAAGAAGCCGTACGGCTAGAAGCCTGATTTTTCCAGATTATTTAAAATCAGATTTGAACGGGCCATTGGCATTGTGTTGCCGCCCAAGAACGCAGAGAGAGAGAGAGGAGGAAGAGAAATTTCGAATTTCTTCAATTTCCTTTGCTTCTATCGATTGGAATGGATCCGGAGGGCAATCCTATACCGAGGCAAGCAAGAAGAAATATCTCCGCGGCCGCTCGGAGGAGAAGAAAGGAGCTCGTGCGAACGGAAAGAAAGTATGACTTTCTTACGCCTCCGTCGGAGCTTTACCCGGGGAGAAGAGAGCACAAATCGACGAACCCGCGTCCGGTTGGGGTAAGCATTCTTATTTGGCTCAAATCCGTCGATTTTGATTGAATTTTGAATGACTTAGGGCTTGACCCGAACTTAGGAATTTTCTAGGATTTTCCTAGGATTTTTGAATGACTTTGAGATATTGATGAATAACCTATGAGGCTAAGAACATGCAATGTGCAATTTATTTGACAAAAATAATGAGAATGACCCACTTTTTTCTCGAAAATAAAGTAAGAATGATAATTGTCTAAAGTGAGACGGAGTTCTTGCATGTGCTAGAACTAAGTCAAAATATTGAGAAAATATGATTTTGGAAGATTAAAAGGATTCATGCATGCCATTTTTGAAAGAATAATGCTTATGTGCAAAGAATTGTGAAAATTGTGCTTTAGGAAAGCAATGGGACTTGACATGACGCGTTTCAAGTGATGAAAGACGTTTTTTTTTTATGCAAATGATGCTAGAAAAACTTTTGTGAATGCTTTTCTTTTGAAAAAATATGTGCACTTTTGTGAATATATGCATGCTTTTGAAAATGAGATGAAGGGCTGACACATTTCTTTTTCTTTGTGCTTGTCTACGGGAGAACAAGTCTAGAGGACCATCGAGAGATTGCGGTCAAGCTTTGGCGAGAGGATGCCGGATTTCGAGAAGAATGGGGTGAACCCCAAGGATTTGGTGAGGGCTACCGGCTGGATTCGTTCGTCGAGGCTATCGGCGGTGTTCATATCACCTCTAAGAGCAAGGGCTTGATCCGGGCCCTTTACGAGTTACGGTGGGATAGCACCCATAGCTTCCATACGAGTTGGGGAGAGGCGACGGTGACTCTGCCGATTTCACGGCTATTGCGGCCTACGGTTCACCGGGAGGCCCGTGACTTGGAGAGACCATATTACCGAGGAGTTTCAGAATTTGGTTGGATTTGAGTTGATTCCCAAGGGGCAGGTATGGAGACACGGAATGTCGAGGTGGCGGTTCAGCTGCATGCGGAACTTTCTTTGCTAATGATGTGACCGCCCGCGGTGGCTAGAGCTTTTGTGTGGTTGATGCTATCGGTCACCATTTTTGCTAGTGCAGGACACGGCCATGACTTGTCTCCTTGATTCTTTGGTTGATGTGGATGGGATAGGGACGGTCTCTTGGGGAGAGGCCGGATTGGCGGAGCTCTACTTCTCCTTGGACATGTACAGTAGTAACAAAGGCTGCTTCGATGGGCGCTTCTCATTTGCCCTTGAGGTAGTCTCTCTTTCTTTTCTCTTTTCTCTTTTACGTCTTGAGACTTTTATGAGAGAGAGAATGACCTTTTTGATGTTTTGAACATGCGGGCACAGTTACGCGAGGTGATCGGGTTCTTTCCTTGGAACCGGCGGAGTGATATCACCATTTTCCACTGCTATGGTTATTTGGAGGAGATGCGAGGAGATAAGTTCACGGGAAAGACCCGGATTACCTTCGATTACAAGATGGTGAAGCCGATCATCAACGGGGATGGGCACGATGGAGTGGACTTCTACCCTTGGGGCGGTATCCAGGAGATCTTCTTTGGGAGAGGCCATTGAGGCGACGAGGCGAGAGGAGATGGCTCGACGGGGCGACATGTGATGTCATATATTTGGGGGACCGTTTCTCGAGCGGCATGGCCATGTCCCTCCATTGGACGCCATTACTCCTCGGGATCCTCCCGGCACGGATCTTTGCGGCCCGGGGATTGGCCGGCGGATGAGATTGAGAGATACCGAGGAGGTATAGGCTGCGAGGAGTATTTTGACATGGATACCCCCTACGTTGTGTTTGTGGAGCGGCGGCGAGGACGCCACGAAGCTAGTGAAGGCGGCGGTCACTCGGGGATATGGGGAGGATGAGCCTGCGGCCGCCGATCCCTCTGCGCATCTGTCCTATGTGGTCCACGGAGTTCCGAGGAGGATGAGGATTCTGTCCCCCAGCTAGGGAGCCCCGGTATACCTTGCCGCTGGCAACCTTTGTAAGTATACTTTTAGGGTCTTATTCCCTTTTCGGCTTTGATTTTTACGCTTTTTGCAATTTTACGAGATTTTACGAGATTTTTCGAGATTTTTCTCTTCTTTTCTCGGAGTTCCGGCTCGCACCTATGATAGTTGGTCGGGCGAGAATAGGGGCTGGAAGGACATGTGCGGGTCCCTTACGAGGAAGGCGGCTGCGCTTCAAAGCGGCGGCGGATGCACGGGAGCCGGGCGCAAGAGACGGCATGTCGGGAGCACGGCGTCTACCTCATCGGCCTCGGAGTACTCTTCCGGTGCCATGCCTCGGGGCGGGGACCCAGCGGCGACGTGCAGGCGGTGGTGAGTATGGGCACGATAATGTCCATTTGTCGACGTGAGCGACCGGGAGGACTTGATGAGGAGGCTAGCGTCTATGAGGCGAGCAGTGATGAGGAAGGGGAAGAATCAGAGGCCTAGGAGGTCTCTAGAATGGATTTAGGAACAAAACAAACAATTAACACATTTGATGCACATTTTGTTTATTTTTTGGTTTATTCTGGCGCCGATGGGGCGAAGACATTGTATTAATGCTTTATTTACTTTTCTAATTTATGCTTTTTAATTTGCATATTACCTGAGCCTCGGGGCAGTTTTTGCTTGGAATTGGGGCTGGCTGGGCCAAAATGATTTATAATGGTATATAAATGCTTGAATGGCTTACGGATATGTTTTTGTACGGGTTTTGGTTGAAAAAGTGGGGTGAAAACTCCCTTGGGCAGCAACTTGGTTCTTTGCAGAATTTTCTGCGAGATGGCTAATGTGGCCGTGCGGTTTTGTCCGGAAGGGCAAATGAAGCCGTGCGGCTCACGGTTACATGCGAAGCTGGTTATTTTACGAATAAAAGCAAGGCTTGGCCATTTCATTTCATTTTCAACTCAGACTTGTCCCAATTGTGCCCATAGCACATTTTGGACCTAAAAGCACCATCTTTGGTCATTTTGCGATGGAGAAGCCCGTTAGATTGCAAAGGGAAGCGAGACCGTTTTACGTCCGATCTTCAATCTTGGGTGAGACACAACTTCCAATCTCATAGGGGCTGCTTGATTCTTCCTTCAAGATCAAGTCTTTATGGCATTTGAGGGATCTCCCGCCCGATTGGGACCTTTTGAGAGCCGCGGCAAAGTTACAGGACGTCAGGAGACATGTTTCTTGCTTTTCTTACAACGAGATTGTCCCGACGCATGAAGACTTCCGAGCCTTGATTGGGGTCCCGAGATTGAGGCTATATCTATTCCGCTGATCGGAGACGCGCCGGTGGCGGTAAAGCTTGCATCTTTTACGCGAGATTCCTTTGGGGGAGGCGAGAGGATGATGGTAGCCCGGACGGGATTGACCTTTCGATATCCGGGCGAGGTTTGGGTCTCCGGATATGGCTGCGACCACGGTGGCTATGGACGCATTTATCCTTTGCGTATTCTACTGCTCTGTTCACCGGCGAGTCCGTGGGGATCTGTCATAGTGGTCTCTTGGACATGGTTAGAGGCTGCGAGTGCAGGAAGGATATTGTCCCGCTGGTTTTGGGAGAGACATTGCATGGGATTGACGGGATGGCTCGGGAGACCATTTCATGAGATCGGGAGTCATGTCTTGACCTTATGGGCTGCGGAGAGGCTCGGGGCTTTGCCGGGGGCTTTGCCGACTCGGTGCCCTTGGGTGATTTCTCGGAGAGGTGCACCTAGGCAACGAGGACCGGGGTAGGCGGGAGGCGACGATGGCTAGGCTATCCACTTCGGACATCCGTTGGTGGATACCTCATTGGAGGTTGCGGACCCGGGAGGATATTTCGGGAGTCTTATCTTTGTGAGGGTTCCGGGGTTACTGCTGGTCGTCCTTCTACATTCCTGCTTAGTATCCGGGCGGTTTGGGGCTTTACGGGAGCCATTGAGTGATTGGGAGGACATTCGCACCATGGAGGTGGTGTCATTGGATATGAGGGATCCGGCCCGGCTTCTCTTTCTTCTCGAGGGCTTGGACATACGCTGCTTTCCCACCCGGGGCTATCTTCGGGAGCGGGAAGAGTACCATCTTGACCCTTTGTCTACTTGGGTAGTACGAGAGGGAGATGGGAGCGACTCGGGTCATCTTGGAGGAGAGACGTCGAGCTTTATTGGGGGCGGCTGTGACTCGAGTAGGACTTTGAGGAGGCGAGGCTAAGGCGAGTCGCCATAACCGGTCGGGTGACTTGGTCGGAGACATGGAGGCTCGGTACAAGAGGTTGTCAGAGGTCGCTCCTTTGGCGAGGCTCGAGAGGGAGGAAGTGCGGACTCGTGCTCGTGTAGAGAGCACTTATTGACACGGGTTTGGTGGAGGCTCCGGTGAGGATACCGGAGGTCGGGATGAGGGATACCGAGCATCATAGATAAAAAGAGGAAGAAGACTCGACGGGGCCGAGGAAAAGGGAAGAAGACCAAAGAAGACTCGGCGAATGACGGCGACAAATCTTTTCTTAGGATCTTCTTATTGCCATTTTGCAAACACATTAGTTTATTTAGGCATTTTATTGTATTTTAGATCTTTGTAGCGAGGTTAGCGAGTCAAGAGGTAGGCCGTGCTTGAACTCATCAAGAAGTTTTTAACTTGTAATGAACAAGAAATATTATCTTAGAAATTAATCAAGACACATTTCATGGAAATTCAAATGTCTTATTGATTGGGACCCGTTTTATGAAAATGAAATACCCTTTATTATTTAGGACGCACTTCATGGAAGCTTGATTGTCCTTTTTATTGTTTAGACCGAACCATATATGGCTAGCCTACGTTCCCCTTTTACAAGAAAGACTAAGGGGCTCGGGTCTTCGTAGTTCATTACAGTGAACTATATATATATTTTTCTTTTTTTTTTTATGTGCAACCACTGTCTTTTGCCTAGACCGCCCTTTTTGGGGTTTCGGCCCTAGTGGGCATTACTCTTTTGCACTAAGATTTTTTATGTGCAACCACTGTCTTTTGCCTAGACCGCCCTTTTTGGGGTTTTCGGCCTAGTGGGTATTACTCTTTTTGCACCTTTTTTTTATTTTTTTTTTTTTCTTTTAGACATAGTATCTTTTGAGCTTATCACCGTTATTTGGGTGGACAAAGGGATTGCCGTCCAGTGCGCAAGCTTCATGGCTCCTCCCGATAGTATCTTACGCACCACATAAGGGCCGATCCAAACGGGTTCCCATTTTCCCGGGGGTTGTCTACGGTAGGGGCTTCACTTTCAATACTAAGTCACCCTCTTTGATGTCTACGGCCTTGACCTTTTTATCAAACGCTCACGGCCATCCGCCTCTGGTAGGCTCGGGTGTGTTCCATGGCTTTTAGCCTTCTTTCATCAAGCGGGGCTAACTCATCATGCATTTGCGCAACCATTCTACTTCATTGACCTGTTTTCGGAGGACCCTTAATGACGGGATTTCCAACTCCACTTGGTAACACTTGCTTCCATCCCGTAGGTTAAGGCAAAAGGAGTTTCTCCTGTAGGCTGTTCGACGAGACGTTACGTAGCCCCGAGTGCCAAGTGCGGCTTTTCGGGCCAATCACGACCACGGGTGGCCATTTTCCGGATGATCCGTTCGAGCGTCTTATTAGCGGCTTCCACGGCTCCATTAGTCGAGGTGCATACGGAGACGACTTGTGGCGAAGTGATTACGGGTTACGACGGCAACCTATCGCAGTCCCCTTCAAAGTGCGACCCAGTATCGGAAATGATCTCGTTGGCCACCCCATATACGCACATTATGTTTTCTTTGATGAATTGGGCCACTTTTACGGAAGTGAGGACCTTGTAAGACTTGGCCTCTACCCACTTGGTAAAGTAGTCGATGGCTACTAGCACAAATTCATGTCCATTGCTTCTGTAGGGGCTATTTTCCCTATCACGTCAATACCCCAAGTTGCAAACGGCCAAGGAGTCGTCATGCAATACGAGGTCATGAGGCGGGAGATGGTTGAGGTTGGCAAACCGGCGCACTTGTCGCATGCTCGGACGTGCTGGACACAGTCTGTTTCCATGGAAATCCAGTAGTAACCCATTCTGAGGATCACTTGCATCAGGGCTCTGGCATTCATATGAGGACCACAGGGACCATTGTGGACTTCGGTCATCAACTCTTTGGCCTTTTCTTGAGTGACGCACAAGAGGAGTGGTCCTTGGTACCGCTTCTTGTATAGGTTGCCTCCTAGAATGACATAATGGGAGGCCAACCTTTTCAGGGCTTGCAAGCTCTTGGCTCTGACACCTTCTTTTGGTCTACCCTCTTCGTCTCTGAAAGCTGACTCTCCATCTTTGAGGAACTGGTAAATTTGATTGTACCAGGGTTCCTTTATAGGCTCGGGTCCCAGGTCTACTTCACAACAGAAAGCTGGGGCTTCTCTTCTACCTACTCGGAAGGGTTTTATGGCTTTTCCCTCGGGGATCTCTACCAATGAGGCTAGAGTAGCTAGGGCATCTGCGAATCTGTTCTTTTCCCTTGGCAAGTAGTGGAAGGTCACTTCTACGAGCTGTCCGATCCAACTCCTCCATATGGGCATGATACCGCTGCGAGGTTAGGGTCCACGATCTTCCACTTGTTGGAAACACAGTTGATGATCGAGTGAGTCTCAGTAAACTTCTAGCTCCTTGACATTCCTTTCTAAGGCGGCTTCCAAACCGGCAATGCGGGCTTCGTACTCGGCAACATTGTTCGTGGCGGGGAAGTTCAACTTGAGGGCTATGGGTGTATGCTCATCTTTTGGATCGACCGGTAGCATCCCGATACCGTTTCCTCTTTTGTTAGCGGCTCCGTCAAAGAACAATTGCCATCGGTTTCGGGCTCATTGCAAAGATCCCTTCATGCAGGAATTGGGGTTCGGGCCCTCTGTCTTCATTCTTGGGAAAGTTTGCCGGGTGGTCGACAACGCTTGACCCTTGATGGCCTTTACGGTCACATAGTTGATGTCGTACTCTGCTAAGAAGAAGGACCACTTTGCTAGACGCATCGAGAGGGAAGGCTTATCAAAGATGTATTTGATGGGGTCCATTTTTGAGACCAAATTCACGGGGTGGGCTTGCATATAATGCTTCAACTTGCCGACTACCCGGACCGATCTGCCACGGAGTCTTTTCACATCTTGAGTAATTGAGCTCACTTCCTGCGGCTTCCGGTGACAAAGTAAATGGCATTCTCTACTGAGAGTCTTTCTTTTCTGAGCAAGCATAGCCCCAGCTGCCGTATCGGTGACGGTGAGATAGAGCGAGAAGAGGTTTTTGTCTATGTGGGGGCATAGTAGGAGGATGTACCAAGTATGCCTTGATGCGGTCAAAAGGCATCTGGCATTCTTCGGTCCATTACGTGTCTACGTTCTTCTTCATGAGCTTGAAGATGGGCTCGCACATAGTGGTCAGCGATTGGCGAAACGGCTAATGTCTGCGGTTTTCCCATAAAGCTCTTGACTTACATGCAGGTCGAGGTGGCCTCATATCCATAATGGCTTTGATCTTTTGGGGGTCAACTTCGATACCTCGCTCAGTGACCATATACCCAAGCACTTTTCCCCTTGTCACTCCGAAGGTGCATTTAGCGGGGTTTAGTCTCATGGAATGTTGTCTCGGCCTCTCAAAGAACTTCCGCGGGTCAACAAAGTCTTGCCCGTCCTCGCCTTTGGAGTGGATTATCATGTCGTCTACGTAGACCTCAATCTCCTTGTGGATCATGTCATGAAAAAGCGCGGTCGCTGCCCTTTGGTAAGTAGCCCGGCGTTCTTAAGCCCAAATGGCATCCTTTGTATAACGATAAGTTCCCCACGGTGTGGTGAAGGCATCTTTTCTTGGTCTTCCTCGGCCATCTTGATGCGGTTGTATCTGAAAGCCATCAACGAAGGATTTGACTTCGTAGTTAGCGGTGGAGTCCACCGGGATGTCTATGTTTGGCAAAGGGTAATCGTCCTTGGGGCTGGCCTTGTTCGGATCTCGGAAATCCACACGGCGCACCTTCCCATTGGCCTTGGTGACGGTCACAATATTGGATAACCATGTCGGATATTCGATGACTACGATGAATCCTACCCTTGATAGCTTCTCAATTTCTTCTTTGACTGTAGAGACCATTACGGCTTGATCTTCCTCGGTTTACATTTCTTGGCTTAGCATCGGTGCTAGAGGGATTACGTGCTCTACTATCGAAGCTGTCTAGCCCGGCATATCCTGTATGACCATGCAAACACGTCGACGTATTCCACTGGCGGATCGATCGGTCTGTCCCGTTGACCCCTGGAAGAAGTTTCCGATCTGTGTCTCTTTAGGTTCCTCGACGGTACCCAAGTTCACACTTGTCAAAACCTCCTCGGCGGCTTGGGCCCGGTTTTCCTCTTTTACGAAACACCTTAAAGATTTCTTTAATGTATTGTTCATTTAGTGTGTTTGCATCTTGTTCAAATGATTCATTATTAAGCGTTGTTAAGTTTTGAGTTAATTTATCATTTTGTTAAGTTGGCAATAAGAGGATACTCGAAAGATCTGTCATTTCATTCAAAATAAGGGGAAAGATGACATCGATTACATTTTGATAGTCCTCGGGCGTGAGGCCTTCGGATGACTCGGAAGGCCAGGAATTCAAAGATTCTGACTCGGCGAAGACAACGGGGTGTTTGACACAAGCCAGGTTGAGAAGGACGAGTACCAATCCAAGCTCCGCTATCATTTCTTTGTCGGCTGGCTATCGGTCTGAGAACGTCTCCCAATTCTTCAACGGCATCTCTGTCTTAGTTACCAAAGTGCGGGGATCAAAAGGATTTTCACCACCGTCTCCAATTACGGCAACTATCTCATCATACGAGATGAAGTCGATCAAATGCGGGATCTGTGCTTCTTCATCAAACAAGCGTAGCAAGCCCCGCTCATTGTCTTCACTATTGGCGGCTTTTATCGGTGATCTTCGGAAGAGCTAACTCGAAAGCGGAGAAGTCCATTACCACTGGATCTTGACTCTTTGGCCATTGTATGCGAGTTTCCTTTGAAGACATACTCGTTACGAACGGTAGTGGTAGCCCCGGGAATGTACGGCAAGTCAAGGAACATTCTTCGAACGAGGATTGGGTGGCTTTCCCCTTACTTTCTCAAGATTTTCCGAGAAGGGTTTTACGCAAGGAGATGCGGTGATCACTTTTATCGTATTGTGTCTCGCCTTTTGTAAAGTAATGGGTCGGGGATAAAGCGTAGGGATGAAGTTTGGACCCCTTTATCTTTTACGCCATTCAGAGAATTTGGTTTGTACCCCAAGCGTATACGGTAGTCTGTTCCTTTACATCGATGATGGTATTGCGACCACTGAAGTCTTCTACCCAATCCAAGTCACAGGAAGATAACCCATTTTTCTCATCATTCTCATGGCGGGAGGGATTTTATCGGAAGTAGTAGTGAGGTCGGTGCAACACACTTGTGCTTTGGAAGGAGCTACGAGAGAATCTGTCAATGCCCGACCCTTCGTCATCATGTTTGATTTCCAATATCGGGATGTCTCAGTCTTTGGTTCCTTCTACCGTGACACTTTGTCTCCATAAATGGTGGTGATAGTACCATCATTTGGTGAAATTTGGCCTTATTTGGTGCAAAGTAGAGGCTACCCCATTTATACTGGTGGATCCGGGGCCGTCCCAGTAGAGCGGTAAATGAAATCGGAATATCAATCACTTGAAAATCAACGTCCATGACCTTTTTCCGAACCACGGCTTGAGAGTAGCAATCCCCAAAGCGATCGTGCGGTGGAGTCATAAGCCTTAATAGTCGACTAGAAGGCTTCAAATCGGTTGGTTTCAAGTCCAATAAGTCCATCATCTTGGGCGGCAAGACATTCATTGCGAGACCCTCCATCGACTAATACCCGTGGCAATCGACGCTCTTCTAAGCTGGCGTGATGTAAAGAGGTTCGTTATGACTAGCCCCATACTTTGGCGGGTCCAAGTCGGTGAAGGTAATGATGTTTCCGTAGTGGATACTTCCAATCATTTGGACGACCTCATGCAGGGTGACATCTATGGGCACCGTGGTCTTGGCCAAACTTTCTTCTAGCTTCAACTTATGAGGGTATGAAGAGGTTAACGGGGACCACAAGGAGATATTGGCTTGGGTACACTTCAAGCGAGTCAACCTTTGGATCCTCTTTGTCGGAGTACGGCTTTTCTACTTCCGGCTTATAAGGCCTCTTATCTGTCTTTGGCTCAGAGACGGCATTCCTTTTGTCACCCTTAGGCTGCTCAATACTCATCTGTCCGGACCGAGTCATCACATAGACATTAGATTTTCCCGGGTCATTATTCCCTCTTGGAGGATTACATTAGCTCTTTCAAAGTCGGGCGGGCTCTTGCGGCGTATGGCCAATTCTGGCGATTAATCGATTAATGGCACTCTGGAGCGTAGGCTGCTTCTCGAATACGATCCCAAGTTAACGGCTTTCGACCTTCTCGGGGTTACGACTCTACGATTGGCTTAGCGGTTGGTGGTTTCGGCTTTACCTTCTCCGTTTAGAGCCTTCACGGTCTCATTCAAACTTTTCAAAGTCAACATGCAACGGGAGTTATCACCTTCGGGGTTTGGAGCACAGCGATGGCTTTCTCATCCGGGTCCAACAATTTTTTCAACGAGTGGGATCACATTCCTCATCAGCTTTGTCAAGCATGTCCCTTCTTTCTCTAGGGGTCGGCCTTCGCGGCATCTTTGACATTGGCCAAACATTTTACGAAGTGAGAAATTCCATCATCAATAAGGATTTACGCGGGGTCAAACCTCATGGCGGGTTTACGTTCTTCCTGTCGGGAAGGTTTTACGGGCTTTTTGGCTTACGGGCTAACCACTCTTCTCTTTGTTCCTTAGGCACTTCGGCCAGTGTCTTCATCGGTATCACTTTGCGGTAACTCTCGCGGGAACTTTCGTCTTGACTCGATGACCAATGAGGGCAAGCGAGTCGGGATACTTGACGCCATATAAGAGGTATCTTGGACTCCTCCTCTGACTTGGGAATTACCAAGAAAACATCGTTGTCGTCACAGGACATAAAGGGGACTGGGGTCGCCTCGAGACTTAAGACTCTTTCCAGGGCATCCATACACTCTTCTTCGGACAAGGTCTCAGGAGTGACTACTAACACCGTAACAGAGTCTACTCTCCCTGATGAGAGTTTGGCTTCCGCGATGCTTACGTTTTCCAGATCGGTGGGTGGAGCCCACTTTCCTCTTTCAGCTAGGGCTTCAATTAAATCCCTCCATTCACCGACCAAGTCTTTGTAAGGAGTATTGAACTCTAGGATGTAGGACTCATATACTGCCTCATCTAAGCTAGCATCTTTTTCCTTTTCCGAGCCTTCACACAGGCTGCAAATACACTTTGAAGTGATTTCATCCCCTATTCCGGGTCTGTGGTTTTCTACCTCATCTTGCCCTTTGGGTTTCACTTCTGCTGACTCCAAGTCCATTCCTTCTACTGAACTGTCATCATCACTGTAAATCCATCCATTCCTATTCTCATTTCCGACTGATTCTTCACTACCACTGTCTGAGAGATAGGCAAATTCACAGGCGTTGACGAAATTAGAGAGGTCAGGGTGGTACTGGGATTCCAAAGTAAAGAGATTTGGATTAGGCTGAAAGGAGGGAAAGAGTCCCACGGGGGGATGCAAAGGCTGTGAGGGTGTCGGGACCCTGACGGCTCGGGATGTTGGGGAAGACTGAAAAGGGACAGTCTTTGGCAAAGGATTATATGTGGATGGAGGAGGGGATTGGCTATAGGCTAGCTCTTCTTCCCTAGTCATCTGGTTACCCAAACCAGTGCTGTTCTCTGTCGAATCGGACATTCTGACTCTCTGGACTGACCAAACTGAGGATTCTGGCGAACTGTCTGAGAATTCTGCGCTAACAAGTCGCTGACCCGGTGTTCTCACCCACTTCTTTCTCGCTGCGGGAAAGGGATAGGAAAGGTTTAGACTCGGGGTAGGTGTTTAGGCTGAAGGCTCAGGCAATATGCAAATTAGAATCTTCCAGTTTACTTAAAACAGTGTCTTTTATTAATATCTATTTGGTTGGAAAAGGGGATTTGCCCTTCTTTTTCGTAACTACTCTAGATCCTGGATCAGTGGGTTCCGTCACTACGTCTATAAGCCCCTCGTATTCCACCTGTATTTCGACCTCCCAGGGTGGACAGCCCCGGGCGAGGGTCCTATAGGGCACGCGGATCCCACCGACCGAGAGTAAAGAACGCTCCTAACGGGTCTAGCGGGTCATAGGAACTTTCAACGCACGAGCGATGCGGATTATAGTCAAGGCAATACCGGGAAAGTCTCGTCTTTCTGCCTTGATAGAATTTTGGCAGAATTTCGCTTGAGCGAATGACGTTTTGACTTTCGGTAATGTCCGAGAAGATAATAGGCATGGGTCGGGCGGCAAAAGCCGGATGACACAGTGTCACATTGAACTTCGTTGCATACGCCGGGCGTGAGTCAGAATCGAAGTCAATGCCGGGTCAAGATCTTGCCAATTTTTCCTTGTCGGAATTTTGGCAGAGCTTCGCTTGAGCGAAAGATCTTTTGATTTGTTGGCAAAGACTCGGTCTCGACTCTTACGCATTCCGTGCGGGTCAAGGTCAAAGTCAATGTCGGAGTCAAGATCTCGCCAATTTTTCCTTGTCGGAATTTTGGCAGAGTTCCGCTTGAGCGAAAATCTTGGCTTCCGTTATGAACTAAGGCTTGACCTTTACGGGGGTATGCAACTGGGCTATATGACACGGACTAGACCAAAAACCAACCAAAAGTCACGGTTTTTTGAAACGTGTGACACGGACTGTGCATTGGTCGACACTGGCTGCCATGGGGAGGTTGGGATGATTCCGTGCGCGCCCGGGAGCATCGTAAGGCTGTCCGTGACTGCAGCTGGAACCACCCTCGGGTTTGAAGGACGTGCGTGCAAAGTGTACAGGATATATCAGGTGCGCGTAGTGTGCGGTCTCCTAAAAATGTTCCTTTTTGAGTTAAAACAGAGATTTTCAGAAATGTGTTTTAAAGGAATGATTTTCGGGACGGGGAAAATGCAACACGTAAGCACGTAAATTTTCTGGGAGCCCCAGTCAGTCATGGAGCTGAGTAGCCCCAAGCTGCTAGGACTGCCAGATTAACCATGATTTTTCCTGGTGGAATTAAAGCACTGAGGTCGCCCGGTCAGAATCCAAGGAGGATTGAGCCGTACGACTGCATGGATCAATTTTCCAGGTTCCACTCCTTTTGCTATTTTTCGGGTTGTTTCCCGTTCAAAGTATGCACAGATTCCAAGATGCAAATGATGCAATGCAAGGTAAAGAAAGCAAGCACGATTAATGAAATCAGCGACGGGAGTCTAACCCGCTCAAAGGGAAAAGCTTTCTTTTATTTTTATTTTTTTCAAAAAAAAAATTTCGAAAAGGGATACTGGTACGTGGGATTGTTAAACCACCGGTTATCCCAACTCCCACATCAGGGAGTGTACAGGAAGGGTAAGTGGTTTCCACCTATATACCGAGTATCAATTTTTGTTTTGAAAATAAAAGCTTTTCTCCTTTGGGATTTCCCCAGCGGAGTCGCCAAACTGTGAATGTGTGCCCCAAATTTTTGTTTATTGGAAATTCACGCGAGTTTGAAGACATCCGGTTTAATTTGAAAAACGGAGTCGCCACGCCATTTTGATTACCTCAAAACTTTGAAAAAAAGGTTTTATGGGTTCGGAGGTTAAGTTACCCCTTGGGAAGAACGGATCGTCGTTCACCCAAGGTGCCTTGCCGGAGCAAGTCTCCCAAGATCCCATTAATCGTGCTTGCTTGCGTGCTTTCTTGTGTGCATGTGTTTGAAAATAAAGGGAGGGAATGTCCCAAGTCATCTTCCGGACGTACAAACCATTTATTGGTTGTCGCTCGGGATTTCTTGGATTTTATGTATTCGGGATTATGATCCCGTCCTCATCTTGGACTTGTGATCATCGCATTTTTTGGACCTCGGGACTTGCGTGATCGAGAGAATGACTCTCTTTATAGTCAAAGATGAGGTTCTTTAGAAAAGGAGGGTCCTTAGCCCATCAATCCTACACTTTAAGACGGTCGAGCTCGTATAGATGCTTCATACTCATCTTAAGTGATAATCGGAGATATAGGGTTCAAGGTTGTTCTTTTCTAAAGAAATTATGAAACCTTTATGGAAGGAACGATGTAAAGATAGGATCTTTTACACCGGTCCGTTCCAAGGTTGCTAATGGGGACATGGGGGAATGCATGTAAAAATGACATTTTTAATGAAAAGATGACATTTTTGGGTTGCAAAGGATGCATTTGATTTAAAGAAATGATCTTTATTTGCAAAGGATGCATAAAGACATGATTTTTATGCAAAGGATGCATTTTTATGAAGAAATTGGGATTTGAATATGCAAAGGATGCATGAAGATTGTATTTTGAAAAGCATAGGATGCTAATTTAGGATAAAGATATGATCTTTAATGCCTAGGATGCTTGAAAAAGGATTTGAATGCAAAGGATGCATTTTTATCATAAAGATTGAATTTTTACATGCAAAGGATGCATGAAGATGATGTTTTTATGTAAAAATGGGGTTTTTAGGTGCAAAGGATGCACCTTTGATTCAAAAGATTACATCTTTAATGGCAAAGGATGGCTAATGCATGCAAAGGGGGAAGGGGGTATAAAGATATGATCTTTAATCTACCAAGTCCCAAGCAAGATAATAGCAATTATATGAAAATGCAATGAGCAATTAGGATCACATAAAGCAATTAGGATGCAAGTTTAGGGTGTGCGAGGTTACCAATGGCTTCCTCTTCTTCTTTGGACGGAGCTAGGAGGAGGACTTGATCTTGGGATCTTCAAGGAGGAGGGAGGTGGCTTCTTGGCCTTCTTCTTCACCTTCTTGGACTTCCAGCAGCTCTTGGGAGGATTTTCTTCGTATTATGAGTGTGATGGTCTTTTTGTTGTTGTTGAAATGGGTAGAGGAGGGCTCTATTTATAGGCAGTCTGGATAAGGCCAATGAAGCCGTGCGGCCAGAGACCTTGAGCTAATGCAGCCGTGCGGCATTATCCCTTGTGACTCAGCATTTCTAGAAACATGCAAGGTGGCAAATTCTAGAACTTTCCTCCCAATTAAGAAAAACGTGTTTCTTAATTGGGAAGCTTCCCTTTCAGCCCTTATTTGTTTTGGAACAGTTCCGGAATATTTCCGGAACACTAGGAAGGTCCGGGGAATTACCGGGAAACTTACCGAAATTGCCGGGAAATTTAACCGGAAGGCATGAGCCAGATTTGGGTACTTACAGGACTGCAACTGAGACCACTCCGGGTTAAGGGTTGTAGTGTGCAGTGTATCCGAGGCAGCAGTGCGCGTAGCGTGCGGTGTAACCGAGGCAGCAGTGTGCGTAGTGTGCGGTGTAACCGAGGCAGCAGTGCGAGTAGTGTGCGGTCTCTAAAATTCTTTTTCTGAGTAAAACAGAAGTTTTTAAAGAATTTTAAATGTATGCACAGATGTATATTGATGCATTTTTTTTATTTTTATTTTTTTGTAAAATAAAAAGTAAAGCACGTGTACACACACACAACAGTTAAAGAAAGGGGATCGCCGGTTTAACTCGAAAAGAGCCGGGACACCTTGGAAAGACCAGGCAAGGCCTCGGAGTACCACGAGGGGCCTCAGAGTACCTCAAGAGTGCCTCGGGGCAGCGCAGGAGCGTCGCGGGAGCGTTCGGAGAGGCTTCGGAGCACCACGAGGGGGCTCGGAAGGCCTCGGAAGGATCCGAAAGGGGCCGGGATTGCCCCGAAGGGTCTTAGAGGGGAGCCTGAAGGCTAAGGGAGGAAGAGAGAAGAGGGAGGTGTGTAAAATGAGGGAGGGGGAGCCCTCTATTTATAGTGCCAGAAAAATGCAAAGAGGTCCGTACGGACCTCCCATGTTATCCAGAATTTTGGTTTTCCTCGATTTGAGGGAATATGTGATGATGGTGAATATTCTGGAATTATGATGTCCCCTGTGCAAAGAGGTCCGTACGGACCATCTTGGCATGCAAAGAGGTCCGTACGGACCAACCATGCATGAGGGTAATCATTTTCTCCGGGATTTGAGGGAATATTGTGGACTTTAAGGGGATTCAGTAATTATTAAAGCAAAGAGGTCCGTACGGACCACTTATGCTTTTCCAATTTCCTGAAAATTCCCAAAAGGTCCTTTTATCCGTTTTTATCCCAGAAAGGCCCCTCCCTTGGTTTGGTTGAGGGTTTTGAGAGGGTTTTGAGTGCCATAGGTCTTCGAGACTGTGTTTGTGAGTCTGCGGTGTTTCCTGTGTGCTCGGCAGAGGGTGATCCAGATTGGGGTACTTACAACCGGCAGATGATGTTGTGCTTGATGAATTGTGCAACCTTTCTGGCATTCAGAACTTTGTAGGAGGCGTCCTCAACCCACTTAGTGAAGTAGTCGATGGCTACTAGGACGAAGCAGTGTCCGTTGGCTCCTATGGGTGTGACCTTTCCAATCACGTCTATCCCCCATGTAGAGAACGGCCAAGGAGAAGTCATAGGGTACAGCAAGGAAGGCGGCGCATGCTGAAGATTGGCGTGTATCTGACACTTGTGGCACTTCTTGACCATTTTGGTACAGTCGGCTTCCATGGTTAGCCAAAAGTACCCTTGTCTGATGATCTTTTTGGCGAGCATATTTCCGCTCATGTGGGTTCCACATATGCCTTGATGAACGTGGTCCATTATTTCTTGGGCCTCTTCCTCGGTGGCACAAAGGAGGTTTCCTTGGGAATGCTTTTTGAATAGACGGCCAGCGGTGATGACGTAATTAGCAGCCAACCTCTTAAGGGCGATCTGAGTCTTCGGGTCTGTCTCAGGTGGGATGGTTCCATCTAGGATGAAATGCCAAATGTCATGGTACCATGGTTTCTCTTCGGAGTTCCCAACAGTGGCACATTCGGATAACCATTTGTCTTTGCAGTCATGGAGATCTATAACGGCGCAGTATGCAGGAGTTGCACGTCGTGTTATTTTGAAGGGTTTGACTGCTTTTCCTTTAGGGATTTCGACCAAAGAAGCAAGTGTGGCTAATGCATCCGCAAACCGATTTTTTTCTCTGGGGAGGTAGTGGAATGAGACATCTTGGAATTGTTGCGCCAACTCTTGGAGATGGGCACTGTATCTTTGAAGGGTTGGATCTTGTACCCTCCACTTCTTCAATGTCTGATTGATGATCAATTGGGAATCCCCGAATACCTCGAGTTCAGTCACGTTGCGTTCTAGAGCTGCCTCAAGTCCCGCGATGCAAGCCTCGTATTACGTGGTGTTGTTGGTGGCGTCAAAGTCAAGACGTATTGCCGGTGGAGTGTAGATGTCGTTAGGGTCTACTAATAACATTCCAATGCCGAACCCTCTCATGTTGGCTGCGCCATCGAAAAATAATTGCCACTTATTTTCGTCTTCTATACTTATGATGTCTTCATCAGGGAATCGTGGGTCTTCCCCCTTCACTTCAACGCAAGGAAATTTGGCCAAGTGATCTTCGAATACACTCCCCCTGACGGATTTCTAAGTGACATAAGTGATATCATATCCCACGAGCATGAAATACCATTTAGTCAGTCTCGAAGACAAATTTGATTTGTCTAGGATATATTTCGGTGGATCCATTTTTGCAATGAGACGGACCGGGAAGGCTTCCATATAGTGCTTCGGCCTTTGTGATACCCAAACAAGAGCGGCACGGGGATTTGTCTAGTGGAGAGTAGTTGGTTTCTTTGCCTTGGAATGCTGCGGGTGACGAAATAGATGGCATTCTCTGTGTGGGAGGCTGGTTTGTTCTTGAGCGAGCATAGCCCCTAATGCGTTGTCTGTAACCGTGAGGTACAACTTCAAGGGCTTCTCCTTGTGCGGTGGAACCAGGATAGGTGGGAAGTCAAGTAGTGCTTAACTTCCTCGAATGCTTCTTGACATTCTTCGGTCCACTCTTGAGGTGCATTTTTCTTAAGTAGCTTGAAGATAGGGTCGCACATTGTAGTCAGTTGATTGATGAATCGGCGATATATTGAAGTCTGCCCATGAATCCCTTTACTTCTCTACGTGTTCTGGGTGGAGGCATGTACGTAATGGCTTTTACCTTGGCGGGATCTGCTTCTATGCCACGCTCTGTGACCATGTACCCTAAGACTTTCCCTTTGACCACTCCGAATGAGCATTTGGCGGGGTTGAGCCTCATCTTGTGCTTTGTCTCGATCGATTGAAGAATTTTCTGAGATCTCTGAAGTGTTGACCATCTGTCCCTTTTGAGTGAATAATAATGTCGTCCACATATACCTCTATTTCCTTGTGGATCATGTCGTGGAATAGGGTCGTGACTGCTCTTTGGTATGTAGCCCCAGCGTTCTTGAGACCAAACGGCATGACCGTGTAGCAGAACGTTCCCCAAGGTGTGGTGAATGCTGTTTTGTGCTGATCTTCCTCTGCCATGAGGATTTGGTTATACCCTGCGAAACCGTCGATGAAAGAGCGGACTTCGTATGCAGTTGTGGCATCGACCAACATGTCTATGTTCGGTAGCGGGAAGTCATCTTTAGGGGATGCCTTGTTCAAGTCTCTGAAATCAACACAGACCCGTATTTTCCCGTTCGACTTGGCTACTTTCACTGTGTTTGCTAACCATTCCAGATATTCAATCACTTTGATGAACCCTACATTCAAGAGCTTCATGATTTCCTCTTTCACTTGCATCGACCATTCCGGTTTGATTCTGCGTAGTTTCTGCTTGACTGGCTTGGCGTTGGGTAGCAGTGGTATCTTGTGCTCTACAACTGACTGATTCAACCCAGGCATATCTTTGTAGGACCAAGCGAAGACGTCGAAATATTCTCTGAGGAGCTGCGTCAAGGTTTCTCTGTCTTCCCCCTTAAAGAAGCTGCCGATCTTTGTTTCTCTGGGGTCTTCCGTTGTCCCAAGATTAACCGTTTGCATTTCCTTATCGTCAACGGGGCCATTCTTTCCACAACGACCTACTTGCTTAGCTAATTCTTTTAAGATTTGTTCGTTTTCTTGATCTATCTCATCGTATGATTCATTATTAACGTGTTCGTTATATTGATTATTATTAGTTAATTCATCATTCACGATGTTAGCAATCTCAGGGTACTCGGAAAGATCAAAGTTTTCATTAAGGAAGTAAGGGAATACATGTTCAGCCACTGCCTCGATTTCCTCTTGAGTGAGTTCATCGGAGGTGGAGCCTGCTTCTAATGTAAAAGCTACGGGGCCTATCTTCTTGCGGGGATGGGGAGTGCAACCAAGCTCTTTGATCATGAAGTCTTCACCAACAACTGGTCCTCCGGTGACGTGCCAGTTTAGAATTGGCTCATCACATTTCTGTATCAGTTTTGTGTAGTCAGTAATTGGAGCGTCCCCCTTGGATATTGCATGGATCTGGCTGTCTTCTAACCGGCCCAGGTCTTGGAACTGTCGCAGCATGTCTTCTCCCAACACAAAGTCCCATTCACTTGCCATTTCTGCCTTCGTGACCCACAAATCATTAGGGATTAGTGGGACGGATTCTGTTTCACTTGGAGAAGCATCGCAGTCGGTGATGATTTCAAGGCCCGATTGGCGCTTTCCTTTATCATCAGTCCATGGTTTTGAAAAGATAAAGTAGGGAATACTTTCCCCTTCTCGAACAAAGTAGCCATTGAGTGTCTTTCGATATGGCTTGAGGTTGGAATTCTTGGCCTTTGGGTCATCGCAGCCTTTGTAGGTGGTTCCTTCCCCCTTGATTTGAGTGAAGCCCCACTCTTCTTTGTCATCTTCATCGTGGATGGAGATGATGTATCCTAGACCATGCTTTGTGTGAAGTGGGGGGACCGGTGGGGGTTCCGTTATCCCTTGTAAGTGCTTTCCGAGCCCCAATCTAGGAAAGTACCCTTTTGCTAGCATCATTCTCCAGACAGGAAGGCTTCCGGAAAACTAAAGTGCCTTGGAGTAGTCATTTTCGTTGCAAGTTTCTATGACATTCACAGTGCTTTCTTTCTCGATCAAAGAATTAATCAGAATTAAAAAGGGAAATGCTGACTAACTATTATTGAAAAGCAAACTTGATACTCTTGCCCACAAATGAGGATTTTAGGCAAGTAGTACCCAACTAAGCTAAACTAGACTATTAATTGTTTCTCTTGCAACTAAAAGTAACTAACTGAAAAGAAAACAAAAGATCTCATGTCTCTAACTCTTCCAACTTATGGCGCCTCCGCTGGAGCGGTTTTGATGAGGCCGCTGTCGAACAAGTCTTGGATTGCGTTCTTCAAGTTGAAACAATTGTTGGTATGGTGGCCATGGCACTGATGGTAATAGCAGTAGGGGTGTGGGGCTTGGCCTTCCCTCTTAGGTATGTATCCTTCCATTGGCTTCATCTTTCCATCCTTGTGAAGGCTTCTGAAGAGATGACCGAGAGGGATATTTCCGATGTCGGTGAAAATCCTTCCCTTCCTTCGCTTAGCCATTTGATTATGGAGGTCTCGAATGTGGTTCTCATAGTGTTGCACGAAGACGTTGTGGCGAGACTGGTATTCTTCCTCCATTTGCTCTTTGAGGTCACGGTAGAGAGTATTGAGGAAAAACTTGACCCTCTCATCAATGTCATCTTCAATGTGGGCTTCAAGGTTGATACACTTTTGGGTCATTGTTTCGAGTTCTCTCTTGACTTCCTCGAGCTCTTCAATCAGTATCTTTGTCTTTTCAGCTTGGATGGATTCTTCCATGTGATGCCACGAGTCGTTGTCATTAATTTGCTGCAGGGCTTTGGCAAGTTGAGTTTTGATGTCACTTAGCTCCTCTTGCACGGACGATCGTCCACTGTCGGAGTCACTCTCCATCTTCCGGAAATCCCTAGCAATGCGGGTAGAAGGCAAATCAAAGGCTTCTCTCCAACCCTCAACATGCTCCATTTCAGCGACAAGGGACTTGGTCATCTTTCGCAAATCGTCCTCGTCGAGATCTTTCTGAGTGACGAAGTACCTTTCTGTAGACATTGTGTTGGGAGTCTTGAAGTTGAGTAGCTTCGGAAAACTGACAGAAGAGATGCAGATATCAGGATCTAGCCCCAACGAGTCGGAAGCAGGCTCAAACGGCTCAGGCTCAAATTCAGCAAACAGAAGCATTATCCCGCGCGAGATAAGTAATCCCGCGCGAGATATTCACACGGAAAGTCGATTTTTATTTAGACCTAATTTTTGGTCGGAACGGAAAGTCCGTTTTGAGGGTTTCTAAGGCCTTTATCAAAACCTAACGACTAAGCAATCAATCCGATTTTTGTAAAACAAAGCCATGTAAGATCGTTTTTCGAAGGATTATACATATATGTATTTTTTTCAAAGGGACATTCGAAAGGGTCATTCCGAAGGGATTTTTTCCGAAGGGACTTTTCCGAAGGGACTTTTCTGAATCCTTCTTTATTGTCAATTTTGCATGGCTTTATTTTGGTCAAAAACAAGAAAAGATCACCGAGTCAAAACCGACCGGTCACGGAGTGATCCTAAAAGGACAATCTACATGAGTATGTGGCGATGCAGGGCTGGAAGGCTAGGCTCCCCGCGATATGACAATCTAAGTGGATTGAATACGCGGAGTGGGATTGTCCAACTTCGGAGAGACCGGCGACTAGGTGGTTACCGTCATCCGTCCTTAGTGTGGGTCCCGGGTTTATAGAGGGTATGCAGTGCAATGACAGTTATAATATGAGTGCGCGTGTGTGAGAGTCAATCTAGGTGATAGAGTAAAATAGAGAGTTTTTTTTTTTTTGAAAAATCAAAAGGAAAACAGATAGTTGCCGCACCAAGTGGTTGCCTACGTTTCTTCCAAATTAGGAAGACTCAGGCCGTCGTAGTTCCACATAAAGAGAGAGAAAGAGAGATAAATATTTCAATTTACAACTCCCGAATCCCCAATGGACCGGACTTTAATTAAATAAAATCCAATCGCACGCAGTTTATAAATAATAATCAATTATTTAAAGGAAACGAAGGTTCGAGTTCTACACCTTAAGGGAGGCCTTAAGATGCGGGAACTCTGCAGATAAGGAATTCTGGGATCCCCCTTGCTTGTTCGGCTCTCGTCTTGGACTATGAGACAAACGGGAGAAACCAGAAAACAACCAGATTGCCGAAGCAATATCTCGCGCGAGATATGATACCTCGCCGCGAGACAGCCTCATCTGAGAGCAAAAAATTCGAATTTACAGAATTTTTGAAAACCTCTCTTTTAATTTTGACGCAAGTTTAAGCCTCTTAATTTTAAATCCCCAGCGGAGTCGCCACTGTAGCGTTGTGAGGAAATTTTTTTTTATCCTTTTCATTTTTGAGTCGCCACCTATATTATTCGATTGGAGAAAATAGGAAAACCATTTTGAAAGAGATTTGGGTTCGGGGCTTAGGTTATGAAATGGGTAGGTCAAGGAGCATCCATTTCACCCAATCCGGAAATCGGTCTTGCTAAAGAAAAGAGAGGTTTTCAAAAGAAGAGAAAAACGATTTTAAATATTATAAACAAAGGTCCATTTAACGGGGTTAAACGGAATGTAGGATCGATTGCTTCGAGACCATCTCCATGATTTGGAGAGGCTCTAGGCCGATCCTAGATTCTATGGACTTATACCACTCTAATAATCAATTAGAAAGGGATTTAGGGGTTACCTTGCGTGAGGTGATTTGGGCAGAGTTTCGATTCAAGTTTAGAATCGACTCTTGACATGGACAGAGCTTCGCCTCGGTCCTTGACTTGGAGCTTGATGTTTGTTTATCAACAGGGTTGACAAACAAACTATGAGGTAAGTTTTTTAGGGTGATTTTGCAGGATTCTTTCAGGGAAAGAAGCCAACAAAATGTGTGTGTGTGTTGTGAAAATTTGCGGTCGATTCCGGGGGTCTTCAACCTTGGAAGTCACCAAGTATTTATAGGGAATGGATAGGAAGAAGTGGAGAGGTAAAACCCTATCAGATGGTTCTAGACTCCAAATCTTATTGGTTGGCCGGAGAGATAAAGTTTTATCCCGAAAAGAGGTTGAAATCGACGAGGGAACTGTCGTCTGCAATCTGCAGAGGGGGGATATCTCGCGCGAGACACGCCATCTCGCGGCGAGATATTGCTCCTGTGGACAGTTTTGTCCTTTCCTCGTTATCTCATATGCAGTTTAGTCCCAAACTAACGGTGGTTAGTCAAAACTTAACGAAACATGACGAAATGGTGGATTTCTACTCCTTGACTCAAAGCGAGACTTAGAGTGGTGTAAGTATGCTCTGATGTGTTCAGAATGGGGTGTCTACACCCGCACCCTCATCAAGCATCCAGCAATGCCACTGAAGAATTGGGTAACTTTCACCGGACCAAGGGCAAGCCAGGCAGAACTGGAAGACAAGCTGGGCCCGCACCCACATCTCCCTAAACCCGGTCTCAAACCCTCTGGGTCAGTCCTTGCAGAGTCCAGTCCCCTGAGTCGTCCAACGGCCTTACGCCGGAAGACTATGATAATGTAGCCAACCATGTATTTCCATTCTTGTTCAATGAAAAGTTTGACCTTTCTGAGTATCCTCTCATTGCCACTTTAACAACTGATAAGTTAACAAACAACTTAAAAGATGTTAATAACTCAATTGATAAAGAAGCAGACACATTAAACGAACAATACATTAGAGAAGTTCTCGAGCGTGTAGTTGACCAAGAGGACAACCGGGCCCAAGCTGCCGAAGAGGTTATGACTAAAGTGAACACAGGGTCGGTGCAAGAGCCTAAAGAGACACAGGTGGGCGTTTCTTCGCCGATGCGCAAAGGAAGCCCTGATAGACCTCCTCCGGGAGTATGTTGACGTGTTCGCCTGGTCATACCAGGACATGCCAGGACTCGATCCCTCGATCGTGGAGCACAGAATTCCCCTGGATCCAGGATCCAAGCCTGTCAAACAGAAGCTGCGCAAGATCAAGCCAAAGTGGTCCTTGTAAGTTAAGTAAGAGATTGAGAAAATGCTCCGAGTTGGTTTCATCAGAGTGATTGAGTACCCGACTTGGCTCTCCAACATCGTGACGGTCACCAAGGACAATGGAAAGGTCAGATCTTTGTGTGGATTTCCGGGATCTCAACAAGGCCAGCCCTAAAGATGATTTCCCATTGCCTAACATCGATATCTTTGAGTCGATACCACGACAAATTTCGAAGTAAAGTCCTTAAGCCATGGACGGGTTTGCTTTGGATACAACCGGATCAAAATGTCCGAGGAAGATCAAGCCAAGATGCCTTCACCACTCCGTGGGGACATACTGCTACACGGTCATGCCGTTCGGTCTGAAGAACGCTGGGGCTACTTACCAGGGGGCTGCAACAGCCCTCTTCCATGACATGATTCACAAGGAAATCGAAGTATATGTCGACGACATGATCATCCACTCCAGAGGATCAGACATGCAGCACATGACAGATCTGAGAAAGTTCTTCAACAGACTCAGAAAGCACTCCATGAGATTGAACCCTGCGAAGTGCACCTTCGGCGTCAAGCGCGACAAGGTACTGGGGTACATGGTTACAGAAAGGGGTATCGAAGCCGATCCCAAGAAAATCAAGGCCATCATCGACATGAAGCCGCCTCAAACCCTGAAAGAAGTGAAGAGTATCATGGGAAGACTTCAGTACATCAGTCGCTTCATCAACCAGTTGACATCTCTCTGCGAGCCCATGTTCAAACTGATGAAAAAGAATGCCGACATCAACTGGGACGCCGAGTGCCAGACAGCTTTCGAGAAAATCAAGACCTACTTGGTGAATCCCCCAATTATGTGCCCGCCACATGAAGACAAGCTACTACTCCTATATCTGACGATAACAGACACGTCAATTGGAGCAATGCTGGCACAAGAACAAAAAGATTCCAATGTTGAGCATGCAATCTACTTCGTAAGCCGGAAGCTTCAAGAAAGTGAACTCAGCTACTCAGCATTAGAGAAAACTTGTACCGCCTTGGTATGGGTAGTCGGGAAACTGAAACACTACATGCAGTCACATTCAGTGCTCCTGGTCTCCAAAATGGACCCCGTCCGATATCTCTTTGACAAGCCATCCCTGTCAATGCGACTAGCCAAGTGGTCATTCTTCCTGGCTGAGTTCGACATCAAGTACATGGTCAGAAGATCAACAAAGGGCAGAGTCATGGCAGATCAGCTGGCAGACTTCCTAAGAAGTGAACCTAAGGGTCCTGATCCGCAATTTTCGGACGACGAAATCTTTTCACTCGACAGCGCAAACCGCTGGCAACTCTTCTTTGATGGGGCAGCCAACAAGAAGGGGAATGGTATTGGAATGCTCCTTGTCGATCCCAAGGACGAGCACACTCCCATAGCCATCAAGTTGAATTTTGAAACAACCAACAATGCAGCAGAATATGAAGCCTGTGTAGCCGGTCTGGAAGCCGCCCTCGAGCGCAACATCTCAGAACTGGATGTGTACGGAGACTCAGCATTGATCATCAATCAAGTGTCCAACAAATGGAAGACGGTGGATTCTGGCCTCCAAAAGTACCACACGTATATGGAGGAGCTCATTGCTCAGTTCAAGGACATCTCTTTTCATTATTTGCCAAGAGACAGGAACCGCTTCGCAGACGCCCTGGAAACCCTCGCCTCTCTTGTCGAAATTCCCGATGGGTAAGCAGTAAAACCCCTCAGAATAGGCAGACGGGAAACACCCGCCTATTGTCGTGAGATCAAAACAAAAAAAATACAATAAGCATCAATTGCTTGTGTTTCAAAAAACTCTTTTCATTTAACCTACAAATTCATTATGGTTAAAACAATCTTTGATGAGTTCAAGCACGGTCAACTCTTGACTCGCTACACGCTAGCAAAACTACAATAAAACATTAATCTGTTAATGTGTCTGCAATGACAATGGGTGGATACTCTGGACAGCAAGGTCAACCTAGTTTCCCGTACTTGGTCCTTCATCCTTCTTCCCCTTCCCTTTCCCACGGCGAGTGTTCTTCACCTTCACGGGAAATATTCCGGTAGTCCTTCTACCTGGCTCAGGGACCCTTCCCAACGCCTCCGTCAAGCCTGTAGCTGTCAACGTAGCCCTCTCCCTAGCTCTGTCTTGAGCTGCCTCGCTTCGAGCCATCATGGTCGTGCTTCGATTGGCCTCCCGATCAGCATTGGCCTCATAGTCAGCCATGTCATTCCCAGTGCGATTCTGAGGGTTAGCCCCCGCTTCAGTCCTCCTCAAGGTCGAGCTGTCAAGGTAATCGGCGCACCTGGACTCATCCCGTCTCCACAAAATAGCCATATGTGTCTCCCCCATACACTCCTCATACCAGTTCGAATCTTTGCGTCGACGGAACGGTGTCCCCTCTCCGGTGAAAAGAGAACCACGGCAGAAAGGACGTGTATTGCCACCGCGTGTGAGCAGCGCAATAACTTGAAGGATCTTCCATCGCCGGAGATCCTACCTCGAAGGTAGCGGCATGAACTAAACCGTCAATGGCACTGCTCCGGCCGTGCTGTCGCAGCACCAACAATGGAATATAGAAAGACGTCTGAGACAGCCCCGACACTCTGACAACCAATAGACCCTCCTGAGTGGTCCGAGAAGTCTGTAACTTCCAGTGGGGAACCCACCATCTCAAGTGATGCATGCAGAGTTTGGCCATCCAGAGCTCCAACTCAGCCTGATCGCCCCTATCACCAAAGGACGTCGAGGGAAGAACCAAGCGTCAATAGACATTGGTACCTCGGGCATCATCTGTAACCTCTCCCTCAACCACATGGTAAGCATAGCGGGACTCCCTCCCCACATGTATCGGCTACCGATCGCCATCCGACCTATGCCCAGGAACGTCTCGCCCAAGACCAATGGCACTATGTCTCCCCCGTTCCAGCACTGCCTCACCAAGTCCAGTACACTGTGATGGCACACACCCAGGGACGTGAACGTGAACAGAGTAGCGATACCGCACAGAGCAAACGCGTCCCACACGAAGACGCTCCCCTCAGCTCCGGCAAATCTATCGGGCAGCCCCAAAATGTCAACATAATCAGTATTCAATATCAGCGTCCCGTATGCTTCTCCGGCCGAGATACCAAGCAGAGACACTAGCTTCTCAATAGTGGCCATGCCACCAGCATACGGAAGAACTAGCTGTTCCGTCTCAGGTCCTCCCAGAATGGCCCGGAAATCTTCAAACGTAGGAGTGATTTCATTGTACGATAAGTTGTACACATTCCTCCGTACATCCCAGAAACGAGACGCGGCTCTCAAAAGATCCCAATCTGGCATAAGCTCCTTCAAAGCCCAAGCAGATTTCATCCCGTAACAGCCTTCAAAAAACCCCTTATTTTGCCTCGTGTGGTTCCGCACCCACGACTGGAAGTGTTCCAAGTATCGCTCTTGCATCCGAGACGATAGCTTAGGAAAGGGAGCCATGGAAAATGAAGGAAACCTTAGAAACTTGAGAGAATTCAGCTAACTGATCAGAGGTGAATGCTCAGTTCTTAATAAATTGCAAAGCTGAAACTGCAATTTAAAAGACTCTGAAAACTCAATCTCAGTCAGAAATTTGGACTTCCCTTGATTGACTTCACAGTCGGCTCTGCGCCATTTGCTCCTAAATTGGAAGCAATTCCAAACAACACCTGTTCATGCCTTATGAATCTGTGTGCTGCCCCTGGTTTCATTTAACCAATGTCAATATCCCTTCCGCCCCGGGCTCGTGCAACAGTGCAATTAATTAATTATCAGTGCATATAGGCATAATTTTTGACCCGTTCAATTTTTTATGCATGTTTCATATTATTTATTTTTGATTAACCTACTTCCTTATTTGCCGAAAATAAAAGAAGATGATCACAGAATAAATGTGCAAAGAACAGGTTCCGCCCCACGGGCGCCTTTTCAAATACAGTTCAAGTCAAATCGTTCCCGACGTTACATACATTTTGTCTAAAAAAAGCAGTAAAAGAGGACTACTCCGAGTCCTGCTCGTCATCCGAGCACTCGATGCACTGCTCCGCAGCTGCCGGATCCGTCGCAAACAGATAATCCACGAATTCCTCTAGGCGGGAATATGCAAAAGGCCTCCTCGGCGTCTGCGAACTTGAGGACTCTCCCCTCTCGTGCCCCGAGTGCGAAGAGGGATGAGCTCCAAACCCAGCCGTTCCGCCCGCGAACTGGCCAAATCCCTGTTCAAAGTCCGCTCCACAAGCCGTGGGAGCAGGCGAACCTCTCGGCCTAGACGGCCTCGGCTCACGAACGTCCATGCTCCTCCGGGAATTGCACCTCATGAACGCCACGATCCTCCTAGTGTAGGCGGCCCACCCGTCCACCAGTCTCATAGCCTCGTTGTACGTACGGCCTGACACATGCGAACCAGGAAAGTCATCAAAAGGACAAGCAGAAAGTACAGATGCAACATTTGCAGAATGCTACTATCAAATGCAGAAAATCAAAAAAGTGCTCACCGAAGCATTGGGGTCAACCCTGTACTGAGGTCTCGGCTCATCCGGGATCTGGATCACCAGGCGCCTGCGTGAACTGTCCAGCCCCTCGTACGCCAGCCTAGCGCGTGGGAGCGGGAGAACTCGGGGATATCCAGGGCCCTCGCCCTCCCTGTGCTGCACCTGTGGGCTCCTCAGCCTCATCCTCAAGAAAGTCTCATAGTCGGCCCCCGCTATGATGTACTCGGTATAGAACACACCCTGTCTATACCTCTCCAACTTATCCATCGGCATCGACAGAGGATGCTGCATGTGCATAGGAGTATCCACCGGCACCATTGGAAGGGACCCCGGGCCATGCTGACGGGTCACCCTCTCCCCCATATACATAGCGTCGCAATGAAGTCCCACCAGGAGCTTCCGCCGCCGCGTAACCTCACTAGCAACCTGAACCACGCCCATGTGGAACCGACTCCCCCAGGTCAGCTGGATCCGCTCAGAGAACTCCCGGTTCAGGGCCTGGGATACCTCCTCGTACGATAGTCGAGTGCCCACTCTCGATGAGACCGCCTTCTTCGCCCTCTTCTGCCAAACCTGCATGGCAGGGAACAGGGGTCTATACGCCTCCCTAATGTCCCACTGCTGCGGACTGAACACCTCATAGCACCAGACCTGTCAAGCAAATGGAAAGTTATGTCAGCTACAGAGCAGATACATACGAGTACATAAAAGAGACAAGGAAGAGAAAAATACGTGAACTTACATCCAGAGCAAGCGAGAAACAGCTCAGGGAGTTCTCATCTCCCCGCGAGAATCTTTCCAGGGAATGGTAGAGCTCGGCCAGTCCAGCCTCCCCCCATGCATACCCCCTCACAGCATCCAAGTCTGTCAGCGACCCGAGTAGAGGGAAGTGACAGGATGTGTCAGAAGTCGGGAAGAAAGTCGCTGACAACGCGAACCAAATGAACCCTCGAGCCAGGCGCTCCGCGGTCATCCTCAAAGACCCAGCCAAATAATCTGCGATGCCCGTCTCCAGATGCCTCTCCATCGGCCTGTACCGAATGCCTAATACCCTGGCATCGGTAAAACCCAGCAGCTCAGACAACTGCCCCGGGGTATAACCATCCACCCACACCAGCGTGTTGCCATAGGTCGGCAACCCGGTGATAGCAGCAAAATCAGTGGGAGTCACCGTTGCTTCCCCCCATCTGAAATGAAAAGTGTGGGTCGTATCCCACCAGTACTCGCTCAAAGCCACGTACATGGACCTGGCCCTCTGCGTCGCAGCTATCGCAGCTACCGCACTGATGAATCCAGCCAATCCGGAGTCAAGCACCAGCTGCCGTGGACTCCTCTCTCCCTCTCGAGCATCGTTCGGGAATACCTCCTACAGCGCTCGCACTGCCTTAAAGGCTCCCCGACTCTTCTGATTGTGGACGTCAACTATCCCTCGCCCCTGCAGGTGAACAAAGCAAGGATACGTTAAGCACAGAAGCAACGTCAACAGAATGCACGAACGCATGTCAAAAGGATGCAATGCAGATACGGTTCTCATTCATTTCCTAACATATATTTCCATCATTTTGAAAACTCCGTCGAAACCGGAACTTTCAAAGCATTTCAAAAACTCCGTCGAAACCGGAACTTTCAAAGCATTTCGAAAACTCCGTCGAATCCGGAACTTTCAAAACCCTTTGAAAACTCTGTCGAATCCGGAACTTTCAAAGCACTTCTAAAACTCCGTCGAATCCGGAACTTTCAAAACCCTTCGAAAACTCCGTCGAAGTCGGAACTTTCAAATTCTTTCGAACATTTCGAAAATTTACTCTGTCCCGAATTAAAGCTACTTTAATTTTGGAAAATGCATCTTGACATGGAATTTTACAACCAAAATTTTTATGTCATCTACCCATAGTGTCAATTGAACTACATCCTAGTCAATTTCGACAAAGGTTCATAGCAAACTCAAAAGCCCCAATCCGGGCACCAAAATCCCTAACTCATTCCTAGTCAAATTTCTAACATTTGAAGAATGCACATTCTTAAAATTAATGGAATTTGAGGGAAGCTTACTTGTCTCTCGATCCCTCCTTTGGAGTTGTGTTTATCCCTAGCCGGGTAGAACTCCGCCGGATTCAATGGATGAACGTTGGTTCGAATGGTCCGAACCAACCGCGTTCTTTCGTCATCAGTCCTTCCATGACGAGCCATTGGTTCCCAATCACCTTCCATAGCAATTTTCCTTCACAAATCTGAGCAAATCTCACAATTTGGTGTGAAAATTCTCTCCTCCTTTCTCTCTTCCTCGTCGGAAATGATGGTGGAAATGGTTTGGTTTGCGTCGGACTTGGAGCTGATTTGAATCTGGTCAAACTCAGTCCAAGTCCAGCCGGACTCTTAGTGCAATTTAAAAGATTCCTTCCAATTCAGCCCCTCAACTTTTGGCAGTTCCAATTTTACTCCTTTTGGCCCCCAAAAGTGTAAAATTTCCCCCAGTTAGACATTTCTAACACCCCATCCCCCGAGGATAAAATCCCCAGTTAGTTTTCACTAACGCTCGTCTCCAAACGTTAAATTCTCGGTTAGTTTTCACTAACGCTTGTCTCCAGACGTTAAATTCCCAGTTAGTTTTCACTAACGCTCGTCTCCAGACGTTAAATTCCCAGTTAGTTTTCATTAACGCTCGTCTCCAGACGTTAAATTCCCAGTTAGTTTTCACTAACGCTCGTCTCTAGACGTTAAATTCTCGGTTAGTTTTCACTAACGTTCGTCTCCAGACGTTAAATTCCCAGTTAGTTTTCACTAACGCTCGTCTCCAGACGTTAAATTCCCGGTTAGTTTTCACTAACGTTCGTCTCCAGGCGTTAAATTCTCGGTTAGTTTTCACTAACGCTCGTCTCCAGACGTTAAATTCCCAGTTAGTTTTCACTAACGCTTCATCTCCAGACGTTAAATTCTCGGTTAGTTTTCACTAACGCTCGTCTCCAGACGTTAAATTCCCAGTCAACGTTTGACATTCAAACGCTCGCGTTCGTCTCCAGACGTTAAATTTCCAGTTAGTTTTCACTAACGCTCGTCTCCAGACGTTAAATTCTCAAATCCCAGTCGACGTTTGACATTCAAAAGCTCGTTTACATCCCCAGTGACGTTTGACATTCAAACGCTCAATCCCGTCTTCGGACATCAAGTCACAATTCCGTCTCGCGACGTCAAAATTTCTATTGGTTTTTACCAACGTTCATCTCCCCGGCCGCCAGTCGTAAGCCCGATCGTCCCACCTCAGCGGCCATCAAGGTAAGCCCGCACAACAATCCCTCTTCGGCCATCCTCGTAAGCTCGAATACCTTTTCACTCCAGCAAGTGAACGTTCATCTCCCCAGCCACCAGTCGTAAGCCCGATCGTTCCACCTCAGCGGCCATCATGGTAAGCCCGCACAATAATCCCTCTTCGGCCATCAAGGTAAGCCTGAATGCTCATCCCCAGCAGGATTCTAATGAAGAAACGTTGATCCTTCCGAGTTGTTAATAACGCCAGTTTAACACAACCGTTCCCATCATTTGCCACCCTATCCCAGCAGAATAAACCTTGTAGTCAACGTAAGCCCAGCATCCAAGGCACGAACGCCTTCGTCTCAGGATAAACGTATCCTTGTAACACCGGTTTGAGGCGCCACACGCCCTCGTATCCTCGTAACTCCGGTTTGAGGCGCCACACGCCCTCGTATCCTCGTAGCTCCGGTTTGAGGCGCCACACGCCCTTGTATGATCCAGCAACTCCGGTTTGAGGCGCCACACGCCCTCGTATGATCCAGCAACCCCGGTTTAAGGCGCCATACGCCCTCGTATGTTTCAGCAATTCTGGTCTGAGGCGCCACACGCCCTCGAAGGTTTCAGGAATCCCAGGTTCAGACGCCTCATAATAGTCTCCATTCATGTTCCGGTACCTCGCAATGGTCTCATTCAGGTTTAGACGCCTCCCAACAGTCTCGCTCAGGTCAAGGTCCCCACGCGCGGCTCTTTGCACCTACGAACTACGATCGGCTTGATTCCCGCTCGGGATACGTAGGAATACTTTCGCTAAGGGTCCAGCCAGCTGACCGCCCAGGTCTCTTCCAAAGTAAGGAATCCCGATTTGGATCCTTATCTTTTTTCAACGACCTCACCTCCTTCGGAGGAGACGTCGCTGAGGGGCTAACTGTAAGTACCCAAATTCGGATCGTCAAAATCCGTCAGAAAGTTAACCGAAATCTGTTAACTGGCCCGCTCCAGGTTAACCGGAACTCGTTAACTCCCCGTTGCCATGCCAACGAGACGTCCCGAGACTGCCCCGTGCACCCCGACGTCGAAACGTACTTAACACACGTCATCGCACGTGAAAGTACGGATTTTCCTGAAAAACGCACTTTCCGACACTTTTCGGGGGCGTTTCGGACATTTTCCGGACTATTATTTTAAAAAACGGACAAAACCGGGACCCGAAAATGAACTCCCACATGGCTGGTGACTCATAGGACGCGTGGCAAGCATGCCACCTCCCTCTAGTCACCTTTCAATAAAAAATCAAGGCCAAAAAACTAAAATACCCCTGGTATACAGTCTCAGTCCGGCCGGACTCCCTTTGCAGATTTCAGAAATTGCCAGCAAGTCCCTCAAATTTCCAAAGTACCACAAAACCCCCTGGATTTCAGTCTAAGTCCAGCTGGACTCCTACTGAAATTTCACCTATAAATAGAGAGGCTGTCAAAGCCATTTGTAACAACAAAAAATTCACCCCTTTCACCAAGAAACTCACGGCCTAAACTGGTTCTCCCCCTTCCCGAGCCCGGTTTTATCTTGTTTTGCGTGAAAACTCCGTATTTCGATCAAATACGCCCTCCTCCACTCCGAAACACCGTTCCAAACTACTTTTCGTATCCCGTATACACCCCTCGAGCCAAAGGAATCGACCCTAGCCATAGGTATAACTCCCTCTCTCTAATCTCTCGTTTTGTCTCGGTTTACGTGTCAATCGCTACAACCGTTTCGAACAACGTTATTGAAATGTAGACGCCTCCGTCTAACGGGGTCCGATACGTTTTAGTCCCTCGATCCTCTTCTCTTCCCGTAAGAGAAATAATCACGGGTTAAAATGGCGTTCCGACCCCGCTCCGTTTACTTTTTTGTCATTTACAACTCCGGATCGATCGATCCATCGATCGTCATTTACTTTTCTGTTATTTACAATTCCGGACCGTTTGATCCGTCGAACGTCCTTTACATTTCATGCAAATTTACCACTCCGAGCCGTTTTGGCTCGACGATCGTCATTTACAATTCCGAGTCGTTTGGCTCGTCGATCGTCATTTACGATTCCGGATCGTTCGATTGCGTCGATACCTCATTTAAATACTGTCATTTACAAGTCCGACCCGTTTGGATCGTGATAGTATTTACTTTTCAAAGTCCGAGTCGCAACCCGATTCGTTGATTGCAAATCATTTAATACGCTTTTTCCCGTAAAAATCGTTAACAATGTAATGCCCGGTTCAAAACCGGAGTTCGTCCTTCGAACTCTCTTTCAAAATGCGCGAAATGACGTTTGGCATCCAAACGCTCATCTTCAAACTAAAAGCCGACTTTTGACATTCAAAATCATTTAATACGTTTTTTCCCGTAAAAATCGTTAACAATGACTCGCCCGGTTCAAAAACCGGAGTTCGACCTTCAAACTCCTTTTCAAACTCAAAATCGACGTTTGCCACGCAAACGCTCATTTCCGTCTCAAACCGACGTTTGTCATTCAAATGCTCGTCTTTCAAAACAAAATCACCTAATCAACGTTTGACATTCAAACCAAGATTAAGCTTGTCATTCAAGCCCCCATTTTCAAAATACAAACACACACACACGCAGACGATTTCGAGAAAGGTAGAAAGACTCGTCATACGAGGCATTTCGGGTGATCTCGTAATACTCTTCCTGAAACGTAACGTGACCTCCGAACCTAACAATCTCTGGTAATAAATAGCTTTTTACTCGTTTTTGCTACCAATAAAAATGATCCCTTATTTTCAAAGCCTTTTCCCAAGTTTTTGCTACCAATAAAAACGACACCATTTTCACAATAGACGTTTCTCAACGTTTGGGCTCAAAATACAAAATCGCGTGGCGACTCCTCATTTCCTTCCCATGAAGCGAGGTCTCAGACACCAACCCTCCGCGAAAGACAACCGTGTTTCGCGTCCGCGCGAAATCCCGAGTAATTTCAGTTACGTTTCGGGAAGAGTATTACGGATCACCCGAAATTCCTCGTATGACGAGTCTTTCTACCTTTCTCGAAATCGTGTGCGTGTGTGTGTGTGTGTTTGCATTTTAAAATGGGGGCTTGAATGACAATCTTATTCTTGGTTTGAATGTCAAACGTTGATTATGGTCCACTTTGAAAAGACGAGCGTTTGAATGACAAACGTCGATTTTGCGCGATTTGAAAGAGAGTTCGAAGGTCGAACTCGGGTTTTGAACCGGGCGTGTCATTATTAACGATTTTACGGTAAAAACGTATTAAATGATTTTGAATGTCCAAATTCGGATTTTAAGTTTGAAGATGAGCATTCGGATGCCAAATATCATTTCGCGCATTTTGAAAGAGAGTTCGAAGGTCGAACTCCGGTTTTGAACCGGGCATTACATTGTTAACGATTTTTACGAAAAAAAAACGTATTAAATGATATGCAATCAACGAATCGGGTTGCGACTCAGACCTTGAAAAGTAAATACTATCACGATCCAAACGGGTCGGACTTTGTAAATGACAGTATTTAAAGTACGGTATCAACGGAGTCAAACGATCCGGAATCGTAAATGACGATCGACGAGCCAAACGACTCGGAATTGTAAATGACGATCGATGAGCCAAACGACTCGGAATTGTAAAGCTGCAAGAAATGTAAATGACATTCGACAGATCAAACGGTCCGGAATGGTAAATGACAGGAATTTAAATAACGTTTGACGGATCGATCGATCCGGAATTGTAAATGACAGAAATTTAAACGGAACGGGGTCGAAACGCCGTTTTAACCCGAGATTACTTCTCTTACGGGAAGAGAAGAGGATCAAGGGGCTAAAATGTATCGGACCCTGTTAGACGGAGGCGTCTACATTTCAACGATGTTCGTTCGAAATGGTTATAGCGACTGGCGCGTAAACCGAGGCGGAATGAGAGATTAGAGAGAGGGAGTTATACCTATGGCTAGGATCGACTCCTTTTGGCTCGGGGGGTGTATACGGGATATGGAAAGTGGTGTGGAACGGTGTTTCGGGGTGGAGGGGGGCGTATTTGATCGAAATACGAAGTTTTCACGCGAATCGAGACGAAACGAGAGCTCGGGAAGGGGTGAAAAGGGTTTGGGCCGTGGCTGTGGTGATTTTGGGAGTAAATTTTTGTTGTTCTAAATGGCTTTGACAGCCCTTCTATTTATAGGTGAAATTTCAGCATGAGTCCGGCCGGACTTAGCTTGAAATCCAGGGGGTTTTGTGAAACTTTGGAAATTGGAGGGACTTGCTGGCAATTTCTGAGAGTCTGCAAAGGAGTCCGGCCGGACTTGGACTGCATACCACGGGTATTTTAGTCTTTTCTCCTTGATTTTTGATTGAAAGGTGACTAGAGGAAGGTCGCATGCACGCCACGTGTCCCATGACTCACAGGCTGTGTAGGAGTTCGTTCCCGGGTCCCAGTTTTGTCCGTTTTTTAAAATAACAGTTCGGAAATTGTCCGAAACGCCCACGGAAAGTGCCGGAAAGTGCGTTTTTTAGGGAAAGCCGTACTTTTACGTGCGATGACGTGTGTTAAGTACGTTTCGACGTCGGGATGCACAGGGCAGTCCCGGGACGTCTCGTTGGCTTGGCAACGGGGAGCTTAACGGGTTCCGGTTAACCTGGAGCGGGCCAGTTAACGGATTCCGGTTAACTTTTAACGGATTTTGACGATCCGGATTTGGGTACTTACACACCCAAACTAGCAAAACATCCTAACAGTTAAAGTTTTAAACAGACCAACTAAAGTGTTTTGCAACCATCATAAACAAAATAAAAGAAAATTGTTTAGGGAACCACATCACATCACCAAAAAAAATAGAAATTGTTTTAGGACACCACAAACCCAGCCACCAACAAGACAGTGGCAACATCAACCTTCAGGTTCAACAACCTTCAGGTTTCAGTTTTCTTCTTCTTCAAACTCCTCTTCTTCTTCTTCTTCTTCATCTTCCTCCTGATCTCCTTCCCTATCACTTCACCATCACTTGGGCCAGCACTGGTGGTAGCACCTGCAGTAGCACCATCTCCACAAGTTGCAGCAGCAGCAGATCTTCCCCCTTTTTGGGAAGAAATTTCATCAATGAAAGCATCAGTAGCCTGCTTAAGCTTAGCCCATCCCTCAACAAGTCCTCCCATTGCACTTGACTGTTTGTGCAAAAAGTTGAGCACTGTTGCCTTTGGGATTGATGGACCAGTGTTGCCCAAAAGATTTATCATGTTGGACAGAATACTTGCAACATCAGTTCCTGCAAAAGTATTAGGGGCAGCACCTGGGGAAGCACTTAGGATATCACGTGAGATAGCACTAGGAAGAACAGAGGCTGATTCATCAGATTTGTTCCAAGGATGGTCTTTTGTATACCTTTTACCCTTTTTCAGTTGTTGATCAATGGTATAATACTCAAGTTCAGAGGTGAAAACATTTGAGGCTTCAATAGGCAAGGATTGAAAGACTAAAACTTTGAATATTAAAGAAGGATAGGGGAAAAAGCTAATGTTCATTTATTTCTTTCTACCCCATGAGGCTAAGTGTTTGAACACTAATCTTCCAAAGTTAATCCTTAAGTTCTTACCCAATCTGTACAAAACATTCGCATGCTCCAATGTAACAATGGATTCATTCGTAGTAGGGAGCCAATTGAAGATGCATAACTTGTGAAGCACAGAATACAGAGAAGTAAGCCTAGAAGCATGAAGTTTTTCCTTTAAAGGCCAGGTCTGATGTTTGTTGTGTGTGAGCAATTTGACCATTTCATCCCTATTAACCCTAATGCTCTCATCATCTAAATTTGGAAGGCCTAAAACCTTGTTAATCAGGGCTGGAATAAATGAATACACTTTTCCACTTACAAATACCTTCCCAAATTTTTCAGAACCTTCATTATCCAAAGGAGCATGCAGGTTAGCATAGAAATTTCTCACAACACTTTCAACAAACACAGAAGCATGATTATTAGCTTTAAGGAAATTCCTGTCCTTCAAAAATTGAACCATCCCTTCCTTTTCTAACTGACCCTCATCAATGTGCTTTTCTTTTAACAATCTCTTACTCGAATTATTCAACCAAAACTTCATATTTTCTTTCTTGTAAAATTCCAAAGTAAGAAATGGTTTTGGAAAAGCCTTATCCTCTTCATTTCGACTAAGCTCATCACCAAAATTATCACTAGAGGAACGGGTAGGAACAAAGGAGGGGGCAGGTGTTACCTCAGATGATATCCTCTTCTTGGTAGCACCTTTGGTAGCACTCACAGAAGCTTTGCCCTTGCCCTTCTTCTTCTGAAAATCAGATAGAGTTTCCTCATCTTCAGCATCCACCCAAGCATCAAAAGAATCCACCGAAGATTCCTTCTCCTTGTTGGCATCGAAATTCTCATCACTCACATGAGGTGAGGACACATCTAAGGAGCTTTCTGAAACTTCAACCGGATCAGAGGTGGTATTTGATGTTGCTTTAGACCTGATTGACCTAATACGGTTGGAGGACCTCCTCTTTGCAACTTGAGGAGATAGTTTGGATGTTGGAGCTTTCCTCTTCTCTTTTGATTCAGCCGCAATGAGAGTGACCTTAGGAATGCCATGTTCGAATGAGGCTGTGGGGACAGAGGCTGAACAATAGCCATTGTAGGAGGAGAAGAACTTGGTGTAATCATGGGAGAGGTTTCCATGGCTACACGAGAAGCAACGGATGGGACAATGCTTGTGGAGATGTCCATTTGGTCTGTGTGTGAGGGTTCGACATTGGCTTTGGATGGAGAAGCCATGGAGAATTTTTGGAATTTTTGGAATGAATTTTGACCTAGGTTTTGGGAGAGATGAACGGCGTTGAAGAGGGTTTAAAAGGTGAGAGAGAGTAACGGTTAGAGAGAGAGAGATAAGAAAGGAGTTAGAGAGAAAATAGGGGATTAAAGAGAGAGAAATGGATAGGGAACAAACAATTTAATTTAATTTGACAACTTAAACACCCCATCCCATCTAAACCCCTAAAAACCCTCACCATTATCCCTATCCACACATTTTTAATTAAACCCTAACCACACATTTTTAATTAAAACCCCAACAAACTTAAAAGATAAACATGGTTGTAAAAAATAAAATGGAATTTTTTTTTAAGTAAAAACGGAAAATAGAAAAAAATTGAGTAAACAAAATATTTTGTAAAATTGCCCGAAAATAATGAGCACAAAATCAAAATAAATATGGGTTAGTTATTCAACAATGATTACCAAAAATAAAGGAAACTTATTGAAGACGTTTTCAAAATCGTAAACTCTTAAAAAGACTTTCAGATTTTGAAAAATTAATCAACAATATTCCGAAAACAAAAAATAAAAAACTAATATAGCACACACTAATGTGTTAAGGCAATGATGGTAACATGTAGGATAACACATGTGATATAAATCCCCTTGATAAATATTTTCATTTTCAAGCATTTCAAGCATAACAAGCTTAGCTATTTTTAGACACGTAAGGCATAACAAGCTGAGCATTTTTCATGCACATTAGGCATTATAAGCCTATATTCTTTTTAAGTACATTGCTTGTTATAAAAGATCAATACACTTCTTTAAACAAGAAAGCATCGTAGTAACGAGCTCCGTGCTCAGAGATAAAGTGATCTATGCCTTTCAAGTAGGGTACACTGTAGTAGCGAACTCCATGTCCCTAATACTTAGCATAAATCACCTCATACATTCTCATTGGCAAGAGTACATCGTTGCAGCGAACACCGTGCCCCGAGCTCGAGAGAATAGTATGGAAATAAAATGCCTTTGCCTTATATTTATCAAAAAGAAAAATTAGTGACTTTGTCACTATTAAGCATATGAAGGGAAATGATATCAAACATGCTAACCTAAGTAATAACCTACCATAACAAAAAGGTCAGCATGTGCCACGGTTAGAACTAAGCTAACCAGAATGACAGAATATAAAAACAATTTTTTTAAATAAAGAGAAAAATACACTAATATACAAGTGTTACCCTGAGTGATAACAACACCTGGGATAGCACAGACAAACAGACTTAGAGATTACAAAGACCAAGAGATTTTTTCAAACTAGAAAATATCTCGTGGTCTAAGGCTTTGGTAAATATGTCAGCCAGTTGATACTTAGTATCAATATGATCAATTTTAATTAGGCCTTTATCTACCATATCTCTAAGAAAATGATGACGTATATATATATGCTTAGTACGGGAATGTTGAACAGGGTTTTTTGAAATGTTGATAGCACTCAGGTTATCACATTACATAGTCAAAGAATTACTCTCTAGTCCATAATCATCTAGCATATGTTTTAGCCAAATAAGTTGTGAGCAACAACTACCAGCTGCAACATACTCAGACTCAGCCGTGGAAAGAGAGACACAATTTTGTTTACGACTATACCATGAAACTAAATTGTTACCAAAGTAAAAACACCCCCACTAGTACTCTTCCTATCATCCATATCCCCTGCCCAATCCGAGTCGCTAAAGCCAACCAAATTGGTGTTAGTATCCTTACTAAACCAAATCCCTAATTCACTTATTCCCGAAACATATTTAATTATCTTTTTGACAGAATTAAGGTGTGAGACTTTAGGATTGGCTTGATAATGTGCACAAACGCACACACTAAACATGATATCAGGATGACTAGAAGTGAGATAGAGAAGGCTACCTATCATAAAAAAATACAGAGTAGGATCAACATCCTCACCTACTTGGTCTCTGCCAAGTTTAAGAGAAGAATACATGGGGATTTTTGAACTTTTTGCTCCTTCCAACCCAAATAGTTTCACTAGGCTCTTTGCATACTTGCTTTGTGAAATGAATATCCCTTCATTTGTTTGTTTCACCTACAAGCCTAGAAAGAATGTTAACTCACCAATCATGCTCATTTCAAATGTTGATGTCATAGCCTCTACAAAATCTTTTAAACATGTTTGAGAGGTAGAGCCATAGACTATGTCATCAACATAGATTTGAACAATGACTGTTTCTTTGCCATGCCTTAGGATAAATAAGGTCATATCTGCTTCACCTCTTGTAAAACCATATTCAAGTAAGAAAGAGGTTAAGCGACCATACCATGCACGTGGAGCTTGTTTTAAGCCATAGAAGGCTTTATCAAGTCTATATATATGGTTTGGTAGATGAGGATCTTCAAATCCTTTTGGTTGTTCAACAAAAATTTCTTCTTTTAAATAACCATTTAAAAAGGCAGCTTTAACATCCATTTGAAACAAGGTAATTTTTAGATAACAAGCTATAGCCAAGAGGAGTCTTATGCATTATATTCTAGCAACGAGAGCAAAGGTCTCATCAAAGTCAACACCTTCAATTTGGGTGTAACCTTGAGCTACGAGACGAGCTTTGTTCCTTATAATATTTCCTTGCTTGTCAGATTTATTTTTGAAAATCCATTTTGTACCAATTACATTAGTGTTAATGGGACGTGGTACTAAATACCAAACATCATTACGAGCAAATTTTTCAAGTTCCTCTTGCATGGCATGTATCCAAAAGTTATCTTTTAAAGCTTCAGAAATATTTTTGGGTTTTAAGGAGGAAACAAAACAGGAATATTTTACCTTGTGGTATGTGGTGGACATGCACACATACCTCACCATTTCACGACTACTAAAGGGCTCATTATTCCTTGTTCGTACTCCTTCACTTGCTTCTCCAATAATATGAGATGAAGGATGATCTCTTCTGATCCTAGCTGGTGGATCCCTCCTCAAATCTTCATGCACATGAGCATCATCATCAGACTGTTCATCCTTTTCAATTGTTGGACTGGTCTTAGGTGATACCGGAGATGCTACCCCTTCAGTGGCAACACTCTGGTCAGCACCTGGGGTATCACTTTCTTGATTTTGATCCTCCAGTTCTTCCAGCAATATCAATGGAGATTCCTGCACTCCATCACCTGTAACACTTGCCAAGTCATCAAAAACAACGTTAACTGATTCCTGAATGGTTTTTAACCTAAGGTTATAAACCCTATATGCTCGACTATCCTGAGCATACCCAAGAAATATAGCCTTATCACTTTTAGAGTCAAATTTAGCTAAGTAATCCCGATCATTTAGAACAAAACATACACACCCAAATGTATGAAAATAATGAACTTTTGGTATCCTACCGTTCAAAATTTCATAAGGTGTCATTCTAGTACCGGGTCTTAGAAAAACTCTATTGGCTGTGTGACAAGCCTTGTTTAAGGCCTCAGCCCAAAATCTTTCTGAAAACAACATCACACGTGCCATTTCAAGTAAGGTCCTATTTTTTCTTTCAGCCACCCCATTTTGTTGAGGTGTTTTAGGAGCAGAAAACTCATGTTTAATTCCTTTTAATTCACAAAAAGTAAAAAACAATAAATTATCAAACTTCGTTCCATGATCAGACCTTATTCTCATGATAAGAGCACAAAACATGTTTTTGATTTTAGCATGTAAGATCTTAAACTTTTCAAAAGTTTCTGATTTTTCTTTCAAAAAATATACCCAAGTAAATCTCGAAAAATCATCAACTATTACAAAAGTATATCTCTTACCTCCTAAACTGTCTACCTCAACTGAACCCATTAAATCTATATGCAACAATTGAAAATAGTGAGTTGTCCCAGAATACTCCTCATTATGTTAGGTAGCACTATGGGCAGCACGTGTCTGTTTACCTTTGAGACAATCTTCACATATGATTTTCTTAATTATGTCCAAACTAGGTATATCACGTATAGCTTCAGCCTTAATGAGTTTCACAATGTTTCGAAAATGGACATGACCCATCTTTTGATGCCACAAGGTAGCATCATCAACTCTCACAGAATGACACACTTGTTTATCCTTGACAAGATAACAGTTATTACTTGACCTAGTACCAGTCATAACACAGTTATTGGTACAATAAAAAACTTCACAAGTGCTTTTGTTGAATTTCACTTCAAGGTTGTCATCACAAAGTTGGCTAATACTAATTAAATTAGTTACAAGTCCATCAACATGCAAAACATTTTTCAAAGTAGGAAATCCAGGTACATTTAAAATGCCTTTTCCTACTATATTACTCTTGCCACCACCACCATATGTTACACTATCACCTTGAATAGGTTCATATTCTTTTAAAAACATTTTTGTTCCTGTCATGTGATGTGAACAACCACTATCAAAATACCATGAACCTTCAACATTAGTTTTTAAGGCAATGCACACAACATCACATATCAGGTTAGACTTAGGTTTCCACAATTTCCTACTTTGATTCTTTCTCTTCTGACTGGCAGTGATATTTGACGTGCTAGCCAACACTTCAGGTATCACAGAGGAACTGGACTATTTCTTTAAAAGAGTTTTACAATCATTTTTCAAATGTCCAGTAGAGTAACAGTAGTTACATATTTTAACCCTGTCAGAAAGCTTGTCAGAAGACATTAGTTCGACATTGTTTCTTTCTTTAACAAAAACTATTTTATCTTCCTTATTAGCTAAAGTAGATGTAATAGCATTTAAGGACTCTTGAAAACCCATACCTGCCTTGAGTGGTTTGCTCAACCCAAGAATCGCATCCAACTTGGAAGAACTCGTGTTGAGTTTCTTGATGTGGCCTCGGCTAGAGTAAGCTTGGCCTTGACTTTGTCCAGCTCAACATCCTTCTTTATGAGTTGAACTTCCAATCTAGTCAAGCCATCAGTCAGGTCTTGAACCTCTTTGGATAGAGAAACCACATTCTTGTTCTCTTTCTTCCATTCGTCCACCAATTCTTTGCAAAGGTTCTTAAGACCACAAATGAGTTCATCCTTGCTAAACTCCTTACTTTATTCACCCTCTTGTGAACTACCTGCATCCATGTTAACAGAACCCACAAAACAAACAACATTTATCAAATTAAAATTTGTATACCTGTTGGATGATATCTCAGGTGCTATCCCACTTTGGATATCACATGAGGTATCACTGACAGAATTCAAGTTACAATTTGTGACCACCATTGCTGTTTGATCTGAATCTTCAGATTGATTGGTCTCCTCATCCTCATTGTCACTGAGAGAAACCCATATGTTCTTTCCCATCTTCCTTAGAGTGTTAGCACACTCGTTTGAGTAATGACCCCATCCAGAGCATGCATGACATTGGATTGATTCAAGGTACTTTGGATCAGATCTAGATTGATCTGATGATGCTCTCCTTATGGGACCACCTTTCTGAGTAGATGGAAATGTCCTCTTCGGTATTGAATTGTACACCTTGGTTTGTTGCTCTTTAGCCTTCACCTGCACATTTTCTTTGTTAAACTTTCTTAACATAGAGTTATATTTCCTAGCAAGTAAGGCAACACTGGCATCTTCACCTAATTCCTCAAAAATTTCATCATCCTCATCAGTTGAAACACTGGAGGATTGAACTTGTAAAGCAATACTCTTGCCTTTAGAAGCTTCACTTTGCTCAGCAAGGTTTGACTCAATTTTTTTTTTTAAAATGCTCATTAAGGAATTGATGTCCATAGTGGAAAGATTGTGATCCTCTTCTATAGATGAAAGCTTCATATTAAAACGCTCAGGGAGAGTTCTAATAGCCTTTGAAACCAATTGTTTGTTTGTAAAAGGTTCACCTAAAAGTTGACACTCATTAGCAATGTCAAACAATTTTTCAAAATAAGAGGACATGGTATCATTTTCACCCATTCTCAACCTTTCAAATTTGCCAGTAAGACCTCTAAGTTTGTTTTCACGCACACTAGAATCACCTTCACAAAACCTTTGTAAAATATCCCAAGCTTATTTAGCTGTGGAACTATTTTGAACAAGTTTAAAAATGTGCATGTCAACCCACTCAAAAATAGCATTAAGAGCTTTCTCATTATAGTTAGCTAGAGTGATCTCTTCATTAGTCCACTCAGTGTCAGGTTTGACCTGAATATCACCATCCTCATCAGGAGGTAAAATTGGAAGAGAGTACCCATTAACTATAGATCGCCACGCTTGAAGATCAATTGATTTGATATGCGAGCGACGACGAATCTTCCAATATGCATAATTTGAACCATCTAAAACAGGAAGACGTTTTTGGTTTGGATTTGCAGGATCATAAGCCATGACACCTAGACCAAGCACTTAGTATCGTCAAGTGACCTGCTCTGATACCAATTGAAATTGTCACGGCCAGAATCACAAGTGATATCCAAGGTGATAACAGCACCAACGATAGCACTTGGGATAGCACACACACACTTCGAAAATAAAACAATTTTGTAAAAGAGATTGCATCGGAATAAAATTACCAAAATTGTTTTTCTCAAGTTATATAAATATAACTTGAGAGTGCCTCTTAGGTAAGACTTTATAATCACTATAATGAATTTACAAAGCCGAAAATGTTCCCTATGGCTATAACAATTTGAGCTCTATGGAACAAGAGATAAAGAACGGAATCCTATCCTAGCCTTCACACAACTTGATACCAATGTAATCAAGTGCGAAATTACAAGGGAGGAAGGATTAAAAGAACCAAACAAAGAATTATCTCTAAGCTTTCGAAGGTGTGTTTAAATGGAAAATATTGGCATCTATCGGTATGTCTTCAAATGCATCATTCCAAGCATATTTATAGTCTTCAATTACTTGAAGGCTACTCAAATAAACAACCTTGGGGCTATCTTGCACGTTGAGGGAGAGTAGGGAGAGAGGTTGAGGTTGTTCCTTGATTTAAGCACCCACTTCCTCAAAAATAGCAACCGAGTTGATTTAACTCCAAGTCCAAGCTTCAACACCTCGTACTCCCAAGCTTTATCAACCTTGTACTCTTCTTTTATTCAGCAACAACTCCTTGACCAAGTCTCCACACGTTTTTAATTGTTGTTGCCAAAGTAACGAATTTATGCATAAAATGTTATTTATGCATAAATCATTTCCTTCCAAATTTCACACGTGTCTAGCTCTTTCTTCGATCCTATTGCAGTCTGAAATATGAACACAAATCATAGACTATACAGATTATATTAGCACATTAGTCCATTAAATAATAAACAAGAAATATACAACTATATAAATTCCAGTACAGGAAATCATCTGCGATATCACCTGAAATTTGGAAAATCATCTACGATATCACCTGCAGTTTACACTGACAAAAAATCTATTTTGTACCTATGACATTCCCATGAGAGAGTCTAGGTACTAGGGTCCAGACATCATTTTTTTCAAACTGACTCAACTCTTCTTGCATAACCAAAATCCAGTCTACATCCTTTAAATCCTCATTTATGTTTTTGGGTTTAAACTTTGAAACATAACACCAAAAGCTTATCTTGGAGAATGCAGATGAGCAGCTCCACAAACCAGCTAGCTCCCTATAATTTACCTTTCCCTTTTGCCTGGTTTTCACCTGATCATGCACATCTCCCACTACTTGTGAGGTGGGATGATTTTTCTGGATTTTGGATGGGATATCCCTTGATCTATCCACACATCCATCCTTATCACCTTCTGGATTATCATCCTTTTCAGATTCAGAGGAACTGTCCTCTGATTAAAATGTTTGGGAGGATGTGGGAACAAATGTGGGTGCAAATGTGGATGCAAATGTGTCCACATCCTTCGTCACATCATTCTCTGTTTCAGCATTTGTTTCTGTCTAACCTCCCTCTTTATTATTTATTTGCCCCACAACATCTATGTCTGCAGCTTTCCAATCCAGCAAGCAACCTGAAATATCATCCTCAGTAGTTTTGAGGTTAAGATCAAGTGAATCATCAAATACCACATTAGCAGATTCCATAATAGTTTTTGTTTTTAGGTTGAATACCCTATAAGCTCTACTATTAGTGTAGTAGCCCATGAATATTGCTCTGTCACTCTTGGAATCAAACTTGGACAAGTATTACCTATCATTAAGGAAACACATGAAAATACTTTAGAGTAGGTTTCTTGCCAAGAAGGATTTGATAGGGTGTTATAGTGCTTCCAATTCTTAGAAACACCCTATTTCCAATGTGACATACAGTATTCAAGGCATTTGCCCAAAAATTTTTTGACAGGTTTTTGGAACATAGCATAACCTTACACTACTAGAAAGTGGTTGTTTACTGGCAAAATTTTACCGACGGACGCGCTTTGTCGGTAATACCAACGGAATAACAACGATTACCGACTGATTTATAATTTGTACTTGACGGGAACTTCTTTTTAAAATTTTCATTTTTTATTTCGTCGGTAAATGTGAATTTTCCGTCGGTATTACCGCATAATTGGTCCGTCTGTAATACCGACGGAGCGCGTTCGTCGATAATTTCGATGGAGCGCGTCCGTCGGTAATTCGATGTTTAAATTAAACCCTAGCGGCCTCTCACCGTGCCTCACTCTTAAACCTAATCTCTCTCTCTCTCTCTCTCTCTCCCCTCTCCTGTGAAACCCTTCTCCACGCAGAATATCCTTTCGATTTCCTTCTCCTCAACATTAATGAGGAGAACGAGATCAAACACTCAAACCCTAGGATTCTAAATCATGTGGAGGCGCCTCCATACTCCTCTCATAGCTCTCTCCAAATCCCGATCTGCTACTCGTTGCATAGCCATCGACGGTGACGCTTCTTCTTCTGTTGCCTCCTCGGCCCTCCGCCCATCCTTCCATCTTATCAACCGCCACTTCGCTTCGAAATCCGGTAATTTTTATTCCATCATAATCCTACTTTTAATTGTGGATAATTGATACTCCATTAGATGTGTTTGTTTTGATTGCATTGATCAATATAATTTATATTGATTTTTTTTTTTGATATTTTGGTGACAGAGAATGTTGTTTCGAAGAAGAGAGTGGAGGATGTAGTGCCTATTGCTACTGGTCATGAGCGTGAGGAGATTCAGCTGAACTTGAGGAAATTTGTTTTTCAAGATTCAGTTTGAATTGTTTGTTTTTTTTTTAATTTTTTTTGTAATTTAATTGTGTCGCGATTGTTAATTTCTATTTTTATTTGATTTCTGTGTTAATTTATTTCAAAAACATTATTGGATTTGGGGTAAGGAAGAAGATAAAGTTGGAGAGTGGGGGTGGGTGGGTGGGTTCCTGTGAAAGAAGAAATGTTTGGGGTTGGTTTTTATTGGTGTAAGTTATCTTAATGGTGTTGGTCATAATAAAATTTAACGCCATCCGTTATTTTTTTACATTGCATTATTTGAAAAATGTTTGAAAAGTACGTTACACTACACAACCATTAGCAAGTAGTTTTCATTATACGAAAATAATGTCATAGTACGTTGCATATACCATTAATTATTCCGTTTAGACATCGCGCTATTACTTTTTTTTATTAAATATTAATTTAATATATTATAATAGTGACATTAAAAAGTGAAAGATGGAAATTGAATTTCTAACCTTTAACCATCGGGATATCTATCTAAATTTTGTTTAAAATGGGTTGTCTTTAACCATTGGGGTACCTATCTAAATTTCAGATGATGTGAATTGTTTCAAAGAGACTGGTAGGGTTCCTCAGCATATCACAAAGCTAGTTCTATTCTCTACAAATGATTACTTGTCCTTAGGTTCACACCATCATTACTAAGAGATGTTAATGATGATGAAGTTCTTAAAACAAACAGAATAATAATCCATAAGTTGGATTGATACAAAAAAATTGAAGTTCCGATCCAAAAGTGAGAAAAATGAAACTAGAGACCCCTTAGTGAAACATCTTGTAACCAAATTTTCTTTCCAAGAAAAAGTTTAACCTACATTTCCATCTTTTTTGGACTATTATATGTTGTTATCACTAATGTTGTTACAAACATATATTCTCACTAGGCTTTATTTTGTGACTTTTTTACATCAGTTTGAATTATTTGATTTTTTTTTTGTAATTTAATTGTGTCACGATTGTTAATTTCTGTTTTTATTTGATTTATGTGTTATTAGGGACGGAGGATTTTGGAGATAGACTTTCCTGAAGTTCCTTTCGGTACTAAGGTAAAATTTTGAATTATCTTTTGATGTGATCAAAAGTTATGACGTCATATTAATGTGGATCGAACCATTTTCAAATTTGAAATAAGAGAGGTCCATTTATGCTTTTCTTTCATTCATGTACAAAATATTTGAAGTTGTAATCTAGAAACTCTTCAGGAGCAGGAGCAAGTGATATGTGAGATGGAGTGAATAATTGTTTCTAGGACATTGATGTGTTTATGGTGTTTGATTTTGTTTTTTTTCCAGGTCATTGATGTTCTGCATCCAAGAAGGCCTAATGTCTCAAAGGTATGAATTTCGTCCTTGAAAAAAATAACGATATATTATAATTTTGCCCCCTCCCCATTTAAAAAAAAAATTTTGGTATTACACAATAATATTCTATAGTAAAAATAATCTTGACCCCATTTCAAAGTAATCCTGCACTCTGCCACTGATGTGCATTGCCACTGAAGATGATTTTTCTAGATGTTGGATTCAAAGTTCATACATGAATGCCGATAAATCTAAATCTCATTTAACTTTGATGTAAATTAAGATAATTGTGATCATATGTATATACACAGGAGGGGCAACACTAATATTCGATACAGAGCTTGTGAAAATGAACGGAATGGGATCAAATGGAGAAAGCACAGATGAGAGTGAGTTGTGATTCTAAGAAGCCTGGCATGACTTATTATTCTATTAGCTTAGTTCTGGAAGAGCTTTCATAGAGAGACTATAGATAACATAATGTAGTTTTATTTGTACCTCAAAGTTTCTGGAAGTGGATGGTAATTCTTGTTTGATTCTTCACTTGGATAATATGCGAGAGTTGGTTATATTAAGCTTTTTGTTCATCTTTCACTCTTTTTGGCCTGTAAACTTCATGTGGCGTTTTATCATGTTTTTGGTGTATGTTTGAAACAAGTGGGAATTTTGGTATTTGTTTGAACATGTTGCAGGTGGTATTTTTTAATGCAGTATTTTTTTTAAAAAATTCTTTGTAATTTACCGACGTAATTTTTCGTATGTGAATTCTTTTAAAAACTGATAATTGATTTACCGACGAAAAAGTCCATTGAAAATTTTGCATTAATTACCGACGAACATTTCTATCGGAAATCTCTCCGGTGATACGCCGGGCAACCTCCGGCGGGCTACCTTTACTGACGGACAATTTCCGACAATAAATTAGCATTTATCGACAGAAATTTCCGTCGATATTACCAACGAAATATTACCGACGAAATCCGATGGATCATGTCCGTTGGTAAACAACTATTACCGACGGATTTTAAGGTTTACCGACGTATTTTTCCGTATGTAATTGTCCAGTTTCTAGTAGTGCTAGCCATCTGTTGTAGGGTTCTATTTTTCCTTTCTACAACATCATTCTGTTGAGGAGTTATAGCAACAGAGAATACATGAGTAGTTCCTTTGGAGTTGCAGAAGGCAGTAAACATGGAGTTTTCATACTCACTGTCATCGTCAAATCAAATCCTTATAGCCTTACAGCCATACAAATTTTCTGACCCTTTTATACTAGTTTTTGAACTCACCTATGGCTTCAGACTTCTTCCTTAAGAACTTCACCCATATGTACATGTAGTAGTCATCAACACACACAAAAGTATATTTCTTCCTACCAAAACTTTCTACCTCTATAAGCCCCATCAAGTCAGTGTGTATCAACTCCAAACACCTAAATGTGGAGCATTGTTGGACCTTTTATGTGAGAATTTTGCTTGCTTTCCTTTTTAACAAGAACCACAGACATCTGTATTCCTGAAGTTCTATTTTGGGAGGTCTTTTACAACTTTAAACCTTTGAAATTCCTCCAATTTTCTACTGCTAGCATGCCCTAATTTTTTGTGCCACAAATTGACATCATTTACTCTAGAACTTAGGAAAGACAGATTGTCACCAAATTGGTAACAATTATCAGCAGATCTAGGACCTGTAAAGACACATTTGTTATTATTATCAAACACATCACACAAATGTTTATCAAACTTTACATGGAGGTCATCATCACACAACTGACTAATACTTATCAGGTTTGCCTTTATGCCTTCTACATGGTAGACATTGTGCAGCTTTGGGAGACCCTTAACATATAGAGTCCCTTTTCCAATAATTTTTCCTTTTGAACCTCCACCAAAGTTCACCTTTCCCCCATTGATTAACCTATAGTCAATTAAGGCATCTTGATTCCCAGTCATGTGCATAGAGAATCATCTATCAAAATATCAGGAATCAGTGACACTACTCTTGAGGGAAGAGTAGACAACATTTTAGGTAGAACTAGGTTTAGCAACCCATTTTGCTTCAGTTTTTTTTTTTGGGATGTACCTGATGCTTTGTACTAGAATGTGTGCTAGAATGTGTACACATCCTATTATACATCTGAGATTTGTTTACACAGCCAGCCTTTTTATCACATTTTAACTTATAACAAAAGGAATGAATGTGACCAGAAGCAAAGCAGTAGTGACCAATATAGTGCCTTATTCTTGGTCTTTTAGCACTCAAAATGGATTTTACATCGAATTTTGAAACTTCGCTTCTCTCCTTTACAAACTTGGTTTTTTCAAACCCAATACCAGCTTTTCCGGTTTTACAGAGAGCGAAAGCTTCACCAAGTTTTATATTCCCAGTATTTAACTTGGTTAATGTACTTTCAGCTTTTTCAAAATCAGTTTTGAATTTTTCAAGTTCAACCTCTTTCTTGGTTACCAGAACTTCAAGTTTAGAAATTATATCTTTTTTATCATCATTTTCTTTTAAAATTCTAGCTTTCTCATCTTCACAAATACAGAGTTTATCAGAAAGAAGTTTGTTTACCTTGAACAATACCTCAATTTGTCCATTCTTTTTATCAAATCAGTATGCAGCTTTCTGTAAATTTCAAAGAGTTCTTCATATGGAATATCTCTTCCTTCATCATCTGAATCTCCTTTTATGGAGAAACAGTTGAGAGTTAGATTAGATGTATCTTCATATGTGTCCATGGATATCTTCACATCTGAATCCACAACTACATTCTCCTCAGAATCTCTTTCTACTATTCCTGCAAAGTGAGCATTAAGAAAAGAATGGCAGTTTATCATCCTTTTATTTTTCAGCATGGAACATAACTTTTTGGAGATTAGGGCCAAATCCTCATCCTCAATACTTGATTTGCCAATCTCTGAGGAGAGCTCAACCATTTCCTTTGGAACTGCTACAAAGCTTTTGAAGGCAAGGCTTATGGCCTTGTTCTTTTTCCGATCCTCAAGATTCAGCTCAAACAAAGTTAAAATACCAACAATCTTTTCTAAGCCTACAGTGTTAGTGTCATTAGTTTTCTCTATGGCAACAACCTTTATGTTGAACCTTTCAGGTAAGGTCCTCAAGATTTTGCTTACAAGTCTGGCATTAGCGATAGACTCACCAATACTCACTACCAGAAACTGATGTTTTAGCGACGAAATCAACAGCGACGGAAGCATTCCGTCGCTATTTAGCGACGGAAATTATGCTTTAGCGACGGAATAAATTTGGCGCCAAATTTACCGACGGAATTAAATTCCGCCGATAAATTCCGTCGCTAAAAACGAATATTCGTTTTAGCGACGGAATTTCAGCGGCGGAATTTAATTCCGTCGCTAAATAAAATATCAGCGACGGAATTATTCCGTCGCTGATAATTTATTTATTTTTTAATTTTTTTAAAGTTATCAGCGACGAAATTATTCCGTCGCTGATAATTTATTTATTTTTTAATTTTTTTACGTTATCAGCGACGGAATTATTCCGTCGCTGATAATTTATTTTTAAAAAAAAAAAATTAGATTATCAGCGACGGAATTATTCCATCGCTGATAAATTTATCAGAGACGGAATTATTCCGTCGCTGATAATTTATATTTTTTTTAAAAAAAATAGATTATCAGCGACGGAATAATTCCGTCGCTGATAATTTTAATTTTTCTTCTATATACTTTCATTTGTTTTGTTTTTTTTCTATCTTTTTTTCTATAACTTTTTCTAAAAAAACCACTAATTAACAAAGGCTAAAATATTATTTTCTAGTCAATAAAAAATTTAAAAAAAATTAAAAAATAAATATAGGGTAGTCCGTCCCTCTTTTGACTTTTCTTCTATATACTTTCATTTGTTTTGTTTTTTTCTATCTTTTTTTATATAACTTTTTCTAAAAAATCACTAATTAACAAAGGCTAAAATATTATTTTCTAGTCAATAAAAAATTTAAAAAAAATTAAAAAATAAATATAGGGTAGTCCGTCCCTCTTTTGACTTTTCTTCTATATACTTTCATTTATTTAGTTTTTTTTCTATCTTTTTTTCTATAACTTTTTCTAAAAAAAACCACTAATTAACAAAGGCTAAAATATTATTTTCTAGTCAATAAAAAATTTAAAAAAAAAATAAAAAATAAATATAGGGTAGTCCGTCCCTCTTTTGACTTTTCTTCTATATACCTTCATTTGTTTAGTTTTTTTTCTATCTTTTTTTATATAACTTTTTCTAAAAAAAACCACTAATTAACAAAGGCTAAAATATTATTTTCTAGTCAGTAAAAAATTTAAAAAAATCAAAAAATAAATATAGGGTAGTCCGTCCCTCTATTGACTTTTCTTCTAAATACTTTCATTTGTTTAGTTTTTTTTTCTATCTTTTTTTCTATAACTTTTTCTAAAAAAAACCACTTATTAACAAAGGATAAAATATTATTTTCTAGTCAATAAAAAATTTAAAAAAAATTAAAAAATAAATATAGGCTACATCGTTTATTTTGGATTTTAAGGAATGTGTCCCGATCTTGTGAAAATGGTATACGGCTACCTCGTTTATTTTTTTTTATTTTTTTCTACATTCTAAATGACATTTAAAGTGTTTTTCATCTTTATGACCTTCCTCAAAATCCAAATGGAAATTGAGTTACAAATATGTGCCATTATTTAGGGTTCTCAGGGTTTTATGTGTCCCGATCTTGTGAAAATGGTATACGGCTACCTCGTTTATTTTTTTTAATTTTTTTCTACATTATAAATGACATTTAAAGTGTTTTTCATCTATATGACTTTCCTCAAAATCCAAATGAAAATTGAGTTACATTATTTAGGGTTTTAAGGAATGTGTCCCGATCTTGTGAAAATAGTATACGGCTACCTCGTTTATTTTTTTTTAATTTTTTTCTACATTCTAAATGACATTTAAAGTGTTTTTCATCTTTATGACCTTCCTCAAAATCCAAATGGAAATTGAGTTACAAATATGTGCCATTATTTAGGGTTCTTAGGGTTTTATGTGTCCCGATCTTGTGAAAATGGTATACGAAAACCTCGTTTATTTTTTTTAATTTTTATCTACATTCTAAATGACATTTAAAGTGTTTTTCATCTTTATGACCTTCCTCAAAATCCAAATGGAAACTGAGTTACAAATATGTGTCATTATTTAGGGTTCTTAGGGTTTTGTGTCCCGATCTTGTGAAAATGGTATACGGCTACCTCGTTTATTTTTTTTTAATTTTTTTCTACATTATAAATGACATTTAAAGTGTTTTTAATCTTTATGACTTTCCTCAAAATCCAAATGGAAATTGAGTTACAAATATGTGCCATTATTTAGGGTTTTAAGGAATGTGTCCCGATCTTGTGAAAATGGTATACGGCTACTTCGTTTATTTTTTTTTTAATTTTTTTCTACATTCTAAATGACATTTAAAGTGTTTTTCATCTTTATGACCTTCCTCAAAATCCAAATGGAAATTGAGTTACAAATATGTGCCATTATTTAGGGTTCTTAAGGTTTTGTGTCCCGATCTTGTGAAAATGGTATACGGCTATCTCGTTTATTTTTTTTTTAATTTTTTTCTACATTCTAAATGATATTTAAAGTGTTTTTCATCTCTATGACCTTCCTCAAAATCCAAATGAAAACTGAGTTACAAATATGTGTCATTATTTAGGGTTCTTAGGGTTTTGTGTCCCGATCTTGTGAAAATGGTATACGGCTACCTCGTTTTACATTCTATATTATTATTTATTATTTAATTATTATTATTATATAATATTATTTTATATTTTAAATTATTTTTGATATTATTATTATTATGGTCATTAAACAATAAAGATCTTAGTCATTAAATATATCACAAACAATAAAATCCAATAGTCCAAATCCAAAAGCATGACACCCTTTTTTTTAATTGGCTTACAAATTTTCACATGGATTGATCCCCTAATCAATCTGAACCATTAATCATAAACATTCAATACTCTAAATCCATTTTGCAAAAGTATGATACCCTTTGTTTTTATTGGCTTACAAATTTTCACATGGATTGATCCCCTAATCAATCTGAACCATTAATCTTAAATATCCAATGGTCTAAATTCATCAAAACAAAACCATTTCACAAACCATTTCACATTCTTAAATTCTTTTTATCTTTCAATTTATTTACTCAAACACACACACACACACACACACACACACACACACAAACACACAGTCACACACACTCACACTTTCTCTCTCTCACACTCTGTTTCTCTCTCTACTAATCCGGCCACCCCACCAGATCCGGCGACCCTTCAGATCCGGCGACCCTTCCAGCTTCCTTCCCCACGACATCCCCGCCTTCTCTCCATCTCTGACTCCGCCTCCGCCTCCACCTCCATCTCCGCCCCCCCTCCATCCTCGCCTCCATCTCCATCTCCATCTCCATCTCCGCCTCTTCCTCCACCCCGCCTCCATCTCCATCTCCGGCGCCTCTTCCTCGCCCCTCTTCTTCACCATCTTTTTCGCCTCCGCCTCCATCTCCTCCTCTTTCTCCATCTCCATCTCCATCTCCGCCTCTTACCCCAAACCTGTCGTCCCCTCGATTTCGAATTGAAAATGGGTTTTGACAGAAGAAGATGAGTTTTGAAGTTTGAGAATTGAGAATTGTAGTTGAAAGTGGGTTTTGACATTTTTTGATTTTTTTTTTTCAAATTTGGATGGTGGTAGTGGTCATTTGCAAATATTTGATATTTATTTTTTTCTTTGAAAGATTTGTAATTAATTTTTAAAAGATTGTAATAGATGTATTTTGACATTATTAATTTACGTATCTTGATATTTGTAATTGATGTATTTTGATATTTTTCTATAGATGTATTTTTTTTTAATTTATTAGTTTTTTTAAAATATTATAATTGATGTTTTTCATTTTTATCATTATAAAAAAAAATTATTCAATATTGAAAAAAAAAGGATTTAATTTTGACATTTTTGTTTTTTTATTTATTTATTATATTATTAGCGACGGAATATTCCGTCGCTGAAATAAAAATTAAATTAAAATAAATTAAATCAGCGGCGAAATATTCCGTCGCTGAAATAAAAATTAAATTAAAATAAATTAAATTAAATCAGCGACGGAATATTCCGTCGCTGAAATAAAAATTAAATTAAATCAGCGACGGAAATTTTCGCCGCTGATTTAGTTTATTTTAATTTAATTTTTATTTCAGCGGCCGAAATTTCCGTCACTGATTTAATTTATTTTAATTTAATTTTTATTTCAGCGACGAAATATTCCGTCGCTGATTTAATTTATTTTAATTTAATTTTTATTTCAGCGGCGAAAATTTCCGTCGCTGAAATAAAAATTTAATTAAATTAAATTAATTCAGCGACGGAAATTTCCGTCGCTAATATAAAAAATCAGCGGCGGAATATTAATTCCGTCGGTAAAACCAAAATTCTACCGACGGAAATTGAGCTGTCGGAGCAACCGCGACGGGCCGGGTAGCGGCGGACTGGCCGACGGAATTTTTCCGTCGCTGTTTAATTTTAGCGACGGAAATTTGGATTTAGCGACGGAAATTTCCGTTGCTAAAATCTGTTTTTCTGGTAGTGACTCGTGCATTTATTTGAGATCTCATGGATCTTAGCAGCATAGGAGAAAATGTCTTCTACCTATTCCATTCTCAGAATTTCAAATCTATCCATCAAAGTCCTAAGTCTATTAGATTTAACACTTGTAATCCCCTCACATTACATCTGTGTAAGATATTCCAAGCATTTTTAGCAATACACTCATTGGTGATAAGTTCAGATATAAGGTCCTCAAGATTTTCCTCCCTTTATTTAATTGAAACTTTTACAACATTGTTTTGATTGCTTAATCGACTCCACGTAGGACACAAAGTGACAACCTGGTGCCAGCTCAAATGGATTTAACGGAGATTTAGACGGCAAACAGACAAAAGGATGAGATATCTATAAAACAATAGTTCAAGGATTTTGAAGTGAAAAATATTTGTTGAAGGACGAAAAATTGTACTTCTCATAGATTTTATAATTGTACTTTGGGAAAAAAAATTTGTAAACGTTTTTAAGGTAGCTTTAATAGCTTATACCCAATACAAATAAAAATATGTTAAAGATTTATCTAGAACTACATAATGAATTTTAATGAGAAAGAGTATCTTATGAGCAATACTAGAAGAGTTTTTTTTTTCTTTCCATTTAGTCAAATGGAAATTAAAGAAAGTAGAAGGGGTTACTTCTCTATATCACTCCCTCCACATCAAAAAAATAGCATCAAACTTTTATTGATTGTCTAAAACATAAGCATCAAAATCACCATAAATTGTTTTTAAAACAATTAAATTAAATTGAAATGTTTGGCGGGCTAAATGTGATTATTTATTTTTTTTATTTTAGAAAGTTGAGAGCTAGTGTTTGTTAATTTCGTTACCATGGCGGAACACAAGAGTATCATCACTAGGTTTACATGAAATTCGTTTATAGCATAGATATGCTCTTAGAAAAGGTTGGGAAAGTGGTCATCCAAGGTTATATCAACACAATATGTCAAAAGATAAATGTATGGCTATGGTTTAATACCTTGATGGCATGCTCATTTTGTAGATGCCGTATGACTTATATATAATAAAAAGAACGGAAAATATAGAAGCAAAAAGTTATAAGATGGCTACGCTAGCTATCAGGGGCGGATGTAATATAGCTCCAGGAAGTGTAAGCGATGTCCCTGACATTTTGAAAAAAATTTACCCTTGTAGCGGGACGGAGGGAGTATATATATATATATATATATATATATATATATATATATATATATATATATATATATATATATATATATATATATATAATACTAAATTAGAAAGAGGAAGTCCCCTTAAAGGTCCTCTCACTAAGAGAGGTCCCAAAGGAACTTGAAAAACAATGAAGATGAATCATCTATTTATAGTAAATGAAAGATTAGAAAAAGGTAGGACGCATCTATGTGGGAAACACTAAAAATATTTAAATTTAGAGTTGGTGGGAAAAACAAAATTTCATTTGCCTCCAAAAATTTCATGAGGCTTTCACATAAAAATGAAACAAGTAAATGACTCAAGAGAAGTAATGGATTTAAGAAAAAAAATACTAAAGGTCCATTATTAGAAAATATTATAACAAGCTATTATACTTATAAATATTTTTGTAATATTGTTAGTTTTATCATTTTGTTCTTATATTTTTTTTTAATTATACTTATAAACAGTTTGCACCCTATTTTGTTTTTTTTTTTGCACACCCTCACTTAAATCCTAGATACGCCACTGTACGCTATTTTCTTTATTTAATTAAAGTTCTTTATATTTTTTATCTTCTATTGCTGGTCTAAAAATTTAATAGCAATGGAAAAGTGAATTAAAAGGAAGAAAATAAAAAGTTTACAAGCATCTATTTTCGGATTTGACCATGAAAAAAAAAAAAAAAAAAACGCGTTTTGAGACTAATGACCAACAACAACAACCAAGCTAATATTGGCCAAAATGAAGTACATATTGGCCATGTTATTTCCATTTGTATTAATGTAGGATTGATTATCAAGTGGATCTTGTAGGATCACTCATATAATTCTCACAAGATAAAAATTAAATGAACAATTGCCTCTACAGATTCATAAGCTCATTTTCTATAAAATAAAAAGAATTGTAAATATAAAAGTAAACTGTCTTAAGATTTCTATGCTATTATCTTTAATTTATTAAAGTTATTTATGCTTTAGTGCTTGTCAAGAAAATTTAATGGTTATTAATAAATGAACTAAAGGTACGAAAAATAAAAGCTTTGGAAATTTTTAGAATTGACCATGAAAACTAAAAATTCACCAAAACAATGTTTTTAGAATAATGACCAACACGCAACCATTTTTTTTTTTTTTTTTTGCTATATTGAAGTAACAATTGATCATGTCATTTACTCTAAGTAAGTGGAGTTGGTCTGGCGAAAAACGCGTTTCGGGTTTCTTAATATCTAGAAACCTTCAAAATGAATTTTCAGAAACATTCAAAATGAATATCCAGAAACTATTAAATGAATATCCAGAATTACCAAATTGAATATCCAGAAACACACAATTGACCATGTCCAGAAACAACAAAATGTATATCCAGAAAGTACCAAATTGAATATCCAGAAACTTTAAACTGGCAATCCAGAAATGTGTTAGGTGCATATTCAGAAGTATGTGAATGTATATCCAGAAATGTGTTAGGTGCATATCCATAAATTGTTTATTGGCTTTGGTCTTGACCTTGATTTTCTGGATATTCATTTTGAAGGTTTCTGGATATTCATTTTGAAGGTTTCTGGATATTAAAAAATCCGTTTCTCCATACAGTAAGGAGAAACGCATTTCTCCTTAGATTTTACGAAGTAAGTGGATCCTGTAGGATCACTAAATATAATTCTGCCTAAATAAAAGTTAAATGAGCAATTATCTCCATGTGTTCATAAAATCATTCATTAAATCTCCAACTCTAAGCAAGTAAAATAATCTTATACTAACTTTAGTAAAAATCTTTACTTTTGTGCCGAGGCATAAGAGTGAAATAGAAAAGGAATATGTGTAACTTTGCATTTTGACCTCAAACTTTTGCCAACCAAATGAAATGGAAAAGAGACGTTACATTGATTCATTGTGTGCATTCTGTTTCTAGTTCTAATCAACTTCCTTGAGATCGTTGACAAAATGGGCATAAAAAATCGGTCAAACAACATAAGAGAAATCCACTCCGCGCGTGCAATAATTTGAAAAAATTACCCAATGACTAGTCAGTATTGCAATGGCATATTTTTATGAGAAAAAGTCAACGCTTAATACAAGCGTTACTGATGAGATTTTACCACTATTTAAAAGATGAAAAAGTACCGAGGCTTTTTTCTCTAAAATTAAGGTATGTAATAATTTTTAAGTCATATTTTTTTTTTTCTTTTTAATTTTTAAGTCATATGTTCCCACTTACATGCTTATTTATTTAAGGAGTATCTGAACGCGGCACATTCACGAGTAAAGATAACATTTTATAGCGTTGTTCATTGTTTTCTTGGTACATTGTTCTATCATAGATAGAAAATGTGGGAGATTGGTAGTTCTTCTCATAGCAGCCCGGATTTAAGCCTTGGACATGAAATCAATGTGTTGTTGGTTGACCATGACAAGGAATGGCTTGCTAGTACAACCGATTTGCTTCAATTGTGTTTGTACAAAGGTATCATCTCCACTTTGAGAAAATGAGTTAAAACACTTAAATTTAAACCTATATCTGGTCAATTTCTTTCATGCATATTTTTTATTTGTTTTTCTTGTAAATTTCAAGATATCACTATCGTTAACAAGTTTGGACATGTTTTCTTGTTAGATTTTCATTTCATTTGTACTTAATGATATATATTCTGTCTAAAATCTGTGTTCAAATTTTATTTAGATTTAGCATAACCCTTGTATTTCATTTCATTACTTGTTAACTCTTTTATCATATGTGTTTTTATTTGTCATTGTATTTCATGACAAATCTAAATGACCACGACTAGCATTAAATAAGAATATTATTCTTAATTTTTATTTTAAAATTTAATTTTCTCAATGAGCATCATTATTCAAGTTTGGAATTATGTTTGCGAATTAGATATGATGTATCATTTTCGAAAGATCTCTTCTTCGATGATGAATTCATTCATGCTACTGCATCTTAAATACATTAATTTTGAGTGAATGCTCCTACTTATATTGAAGAATCAATCTAAGATATGTAAGAAAATCTTTTTTTTTTCCTTCATATATATATTCCATTGTTACGATCTAATAGATTTTCAATTGTTGAATCAATATGAAGATTAGTTTTAGAAAGTTTTTATTATTTCAAATGCACGAGTAATATTTCATAAATTTTTGGTCAAAGTTTATTAATTTGACCAAGTATAGTCAAAATGAGATTATTTTCCTAAGACAAATGGAGTATTTGACTTTGTGCTTTTTCTGTTCTAACATTAAGTTACCCTCCATTAATGATATACTCATTTGTCCCAAAAAATATAGTCTCGCTTTGTCTTTAATGGTTTGTATAATATCACTTTGACCAATAATTTATTAAAATTTAAGTATTCTAATGAAATTTTTTAAAATGTTATAGATGTTTCATTAAAATGCTTCAATAATAATTTCTAGACTTTCATCGGAATAATTATTATTATTTTTTTTTATTGAAATTTCGGTCAAAGTTTAGTTAAGTTGACCACTAAAGTTAAAGTAAGACTAATTCTTTTTTTACAGGACAATGGGAGTATATTTTTATTTTTAAAATAGAAAAGAATACCATAGACACTTTATTAATTGAAAAGAAATTGAGGTTATTCTATTTAGGCTCATAAAAATAAATGACTATCAATTTGGGGGCGGACATAGTACATTTCAAAATGCATATATTGTCTTTGTATTTGATCTTATCAGAGATATGCAAGACAATCTTGTTTGAAACACATCATTGTAACTTTACGATGAAATCAACCTCCTACTATCTATCCATTGTACTATTAATTCAATTTATCTTTATTTCTAGATCAAATTTATATATCGTATTGTATAATAGAATAAAGGAAGATAAACGAAGTCAATTCATACATGGAGAGAGATAATTGATATGAACGACTCAAGTTTTATTATTAACATTGTATAAATATATATACAACTTAAAAATCACTAATTAAGAAAATATATAATTACCAAAGAAGAAGGAATACTATTACAATAATGAATTATAATAATAAGAAAACTATTACAATAAGGAAGCATAATATATGATTGTGATTTGGTATATCTCTATCATGCCCCTGCAATATGGACGACCGATAGGAGAGTCCAATCTTGGACATAATTCTATGAAGATGAGCTTGGTGAAGTAGCGTTGTGAATATATCATCGAGTTGATCTTTGTTGTTTATTTTACGTCGTAATGACAAAAACTATAAGGAAAAGAGGTAATAAGGGGTGAGAGTAAAATATTGTAGAAGTAAATGACGATAATTTTACGTAGTAATGATGAAGAAGGGATATTATTTTACGTCGCAATGATGAAGAAGGGTTATTATTTTACGTCGCAATGACGGTAATTTTACGTCACAATGACGATGAATTTTGAGTCTTATCGACTACGTCTGACGATTTTACGTCTCAACACGAATTGGGTTTGAGTTTTATTTTACGTCTCAACGACGAATTGGGTTTGAGGTTTATTGTACGTCTCAACGACGAATTGGTTTAGGTTTTATTTTACGTCTCAACGACGAATTGGGTTTAGTTTTCAAAAGGAGATTGAGCGAAGAGCTCGAGTGGGGTGTTAGGGTGGGGCGGCCATTGAGGAAGCAATTTAGGGTTATGATTTAGGAGGTGTTGAAGAATGGGTATTTGTGTGAGTTTTTGTATATGGCTGAATATGAGACTAAGTGAAAAATTTAAGAAAAGAGAAAATTTAGGAAGGTAAGAAATAATACGCAACGTGACATTGAGATAAGTGAAAAAGAAGAAGAAGAATAAAGGTCTAGGGGTTTAGTTGTTCGACTATGGGAGAAGAAGTGTCGAAAGTTTAAGAAAAAAAAAACGTAGAGGGAGGAGGAGAAAGGATTGGTAGAGTGGCGAAAGCGAATGGTGGTGGGTTTGGCGAAGAATTCCTATTATGGATCTATGCACTGATACCATAATAGAATAAAGGAAGATAAACGAAGTCAATTCATACATGGAGAGAGATAATTGATATGAATGACTCAAGTTTTATTATTAACATTGTATAAATATATATACAACTTAAAAATCACTAATTAAGAAAATATATAATTACAAAAGAAGAAGGAATACTATTACAATAATGAATTATAATAATAAGAAAACTATTACAATAAGGAAGCATAATATATAATTGTGATTTGGTATATCTCTATCATTGTACGTCTTATTTACTAGCTTTGATTCATGATTTATTCACATGGTTACTTTCTTTTTTATTTATTTTCTCCATCAAAAGAGATTCACTTGTAGAATACTGTGAGGAAAGTTGGTTATAGTTTGCATCATGGGGCAGGATTGGGTGGTTAGCTAGGTTATTTGTTGTTCTTGTTTTGGTTGATGTTGTTCTGGCTTATATTATACTCTATGATTTATACTTTTGAAACTCAAGGCAAGTGGTAGTTATTGTAAGTAACTAATTGTTTTTAAGGGGTTTAGGCGTTTAGCATGATCAAGTACTCTGTCGTGTGGGGAAAATGGTGTAGTGTGCTCATTCAAAGAATAACTAGTGGCGGGAGAGGTTGCAATAAATGAGTGTTCGTTCAAGGTATAACTAGTGGCCGCAGTAGTTGCAATAAATTAAGAAACCAAGAATTTGAGTTACGCTATTATGCCGTAGACTCTATCTCAAAACAGATACTCCATCCGCCCCACAATAATATAGACTTTTGTCAATGCACGGGAATTAAGGAGGAAGTATTATATTAAAAGTGTTGTGAGTGTGAAAATAAAATAGGAGAGAGAATGAGTGGAGAGAATAGTAAATTATAATGGTGATGTGAGTATTAAAATAATGTAGGAGAGAGAATGAGTTGAGGGAATAGTAAAGATTTCTTTCCATTTTAGGAAATTTATATATTATTGTGAGATGCCCAAAAAGGAAATTTTATACTCCCTCCGCCCCACGTGAATACAAACTTATTTCCTTTTTGGTCCGTCCCACGTGAATACAAACTGCCCAAAATGGAAATAAATTTATTATTTTATATTCACCCTACCCCACCCACTCATTCTCTCTCTTCATTTCCTACCACACAATTTATTCAACCAACTCCACTCATTCTCTATCTTCATTTCCTACCACACATTTTCATTATCTTAATAATATTTCTTAATTATTGTGCCCGGAAAAATGGTTTGTAATAAGGTGGGACGGAGGGAGTATATTATTGTGGGACGGGAGGGAGTATATTATTGTGGGACGGATGGAGTATATGAATTACACATGTAGTATGGTAGGGACATACGCGCGCATAAATTAGTTTGCTTTTACATACTCTTGCTTTACATAAAATTACACATGTACTCCCTCCGTCCCGGATCTATGTGCTCGATTTGACTTTTCACGTAAATTAAGGAGAGAGTATTATATTGAAAGTGTTGTGAGTGTGAAATAAAATAGGAGAGAGAATGAGTGGAGGGAATAGTAAATTATAATGGTGTTGTGAGTATTAAAATAATGTAGGAGAGAGAATGGGTGGAGGGAATAGTAAAGATTTCTTTCCATTTTAGGAAATGTGCACGTAGGTTTGGGACGCCCAAAATGGAAAGTGTGCACGTAGGTATGGGACGGAGGGAGTATAAAGTTGGTCTTCATTTATATCATAGCAAATTATATTGCTTTTATTTAATATTATATGCAGCAATTCCTAATTTACTCACTTCAGTTTCTACTATCATTTATGATGTGTAATTTTTTCTACATATATAAAGGAAAATATATTGTTATAGTAAACATTTGTCTATTTGTAACATATAACTATTGAAGTTTCTATGTTTGTGGTTCTCTTCTAGGAGACCATATTTTGATTTGTTTGTTCTAAACTATTTTTCATAATTACTATCTAAATTGATCCAATACCCATTCCACATATAAGGGATATAACTTACTTCCTGAGTTTGTGTACAATATTACTTATTTTCTCACTCCATAGGATAAAAATCAGCCATTGATCTTCAAATTACTTAAAAGATTAATGATCATTGAATGATTACTTGACCGTCAGCACTTCTAAGATATCTAACTGTACGAATTTGAAAATGCGGTTTTGAAAATAAACTTATTAACCCTTCAAATTGTTAAGAAGAATATGACAAAAGATTATTGCAAAAGATAATTTACATTGATCAATTGTATAAGTATTTATACACAAATGAATTTGTAACTAATATCTAGAGATTTTACAAGAATAAATGGGAAGATATACACAATGCTAAAATCAAGGCATAGAATAACAGGGAGTTACAATTCTGCACAATCTGCAGATTCTGGCTTGCACAGTCGTGCATGTTATTTAGCATAGCCGTGCATCAGTTGCTGATGTTTTTTTTCTGTTTGAATTTGCACGGGCATGCTGTTTTCAAGAAACGGCCGTGCATCTGTTGCTTGGTCTGAAGTTGATTCCTAATATGCCCCTGCAAGATGGACGATTCTTGGATAAGTTCAATCTTGGAGAGTGATGAGATGAATCGGGTTTGATGAAGCGGTTGAAGATGGATGTGTTTCCGGACATGTACGTCATTTCTGAAATTGATTCCTCGCATCCGAGGTGGTGATAGGTTGGTGCATGACTATGATGGAGATGGTGGAGAGGGGTTTCGGTTTTGCCGAGGGTGTTTGAAGGGGGTGTATCAGGGGTTTTCGGCAGAAAGGGTTTGCCGGGGTGGGTGAGGGGGAAGGAAAGATTCGGCTGTGGAGAGGTTTGAGCCGAGGGTGGGGTTTATGGTGATTGCTGGCGGAAGTAAGGGTGGTTATGGCAGTAGAGTTTTTGCCAAGGTGGGGGAAGGAGGGTGAGGGTGTAGAGGGGTTTCGGCTGAAGGGGTTTGAGCCGAGGGGAGATGGCAGGCAGTAGGGTTGTTTGAAGGAGGTGAAGGGGGAGGGGGGGTGCGGCTGTTTAGGGTTTAGCCGAGGTGGGTAGTTTATGGTTTGAGTATTTGGGTGGGGCGGTGATGTAGGGTTATACCGCAAGGGTTATGTTGAGGGAGAGGGTTTTGGCAGTAGTGGGTTTTGCCATGGGTTATTGAAGGAGGTTGGAGAGGTGTTTGGCTGGAGGGTGTTGCCGTAGGTTGTGGTGGAAGGCGGAAGCAATGGTTGTGAGGAGTGGTGGGACGGCGTTAGGGTTTTGCCGCTAGGGTTTGGCGGAGAAGTCCTTCAATGGATCATTTTGCTCTGATAACATGTTAAAGTCTAAGGTTCCACCTTAAAATCAATTGGTGATAAGGGGAGTGGCCCAGGATCTTTATATATTATAGGCAAGGTTTGTCAATTCCCAATGTTGGATAATATCTCTAGCACTCCCCCTCACGTATAGCCGGGCTTTGCCTAAGACTTACAACGTGGACTTATGATAAAGTCTGAGGTTCCACCTTAAAACCAATTGGTTTGGGGTTTTGGTGTTGGTGGTGATGGCGGATGTGGTGGTTAGGGTTTCGACAATAGTGGTTTTCCGAGGAGGATGTGGTTTAGTTGTTGACATTAGAGTTTTGCCAAGGGTGAAGGAGTAGGGCGCAGTAGGTTTTGCCAAGGTTTGGGGGTGGTTTTAGGGTTTCGGCCTAAGAAGGGTTTGAGCCGAGGGGAGTTGCAGGCGGTAGGGTTGTTTGAAGGAGGTAAAGGGGGAGGGGGAGGGTTGCGGCTGTTTAGTGTTTAGCCGAGGGTGTTGAAGAAGGTGAGGCGGCTGTGTTAGGGGTTTTGCTGAAGGTTTTGGTGTAAGAACTGAGGGAGAGGGTTTGGCGAAGAAGATAAAGAGAAAAAAAAAAAGGATTAAGGTTTCAGCAGTGGCCGAGGGTTTTGAAGCAGAAGTAGGGTTTTTGATGTTTGATGGCGGAAGCAAGGGTAGAGAGAGGGTGGGTGTGGCGGCAGAAGGTTTTGCCAAGGTGGAGAGGGTTTTGATGTTTGTGGCGGAAGCAATGGTGAAGAGGGGAGGGTATGGCGGCAGAAGGTTTTGCGAAGGTGGAGAGGGTTTTGATGTTTGTGGCGGAAGTAATGGTGGAGTGGGTGTTTGGTGGCTTAGGGTTTTGCCGCTAGGGTTTTGGCGGAGAGGTCCTACAATGGATCATTTTGCTCTGAAACCATGTTAAGTAGAATATGGCAGAAGATTATTGCAAAAGATGATTTTCATTGATCAATTGTATAAGTATTTATACACAAATGAATTTGTCACTGCTAGAGATTTACAAGAAAAAATGGGAAGATATACACAATGCTAAAATCAAGGCATAGAATAACAGGGAGTTACAATTCTGTACAATCTGCAGATTCTGGCTTGCACGGTCGTGCATGTTATTTAGCACGGCCGTGCATCTGTTGCTGATGTTTTTTTTCTGTTTGAATTTGCACGGGCGTGCTGTTTTCAAAACACGGCCGTGCATCTGCTGCTTGGTCTGAAGTTGATTCCTAATACGAATTACCATGTTTCTAATTTTTTTTCTTCAGTCACAAAAGTTGAAACTGCTGTTGGTGCATTGTCCATACTCTCGGAAAGGATGCAGGAATTCGACCTTGTGCTCGTAGACGTTAATTTACATGACTTGGATGCTTTCAACCTTCTCAAGCTAATAACGAAAATGGATTTGCTTTCCATGTGTAAGAGTGAAAATTATTATTTATAATGTTTATTCATCATTCATTATGCTTTCGCTTTCAAAAATCTGATATATATTCATTAAATTTTGTTTATCGTTTTTAATATGATGAAGTGATGTCTGAAAATGATGATGATGCAATTGTAATGAAAGCACTGAAAAGCGGAGCATTCCTTGTAGTCAGAAAGCCAATCACAGTAGATGTACTGAAGCAATTGAGGCAACATGTGATAAGGGAGAGGTTGCAAAGGATTAATAAGTATGATGAGGAAACAAATGTACTTGGTGATGAAGAGATTAATGGTGAGAGTGAAAACTGTAATGAATTGAAGCAGAATGTGGAAATTACCATTAATGAAGGAGGAAATGCTGGAAAGAAACGAAAGACCAAAAATGGTCTCGCGAAGAAGGGGAGGAAGGGCAGAAAATCAAACAAGGATCAAGAATGCAATTCCGTATCTGAAAACAACAAGGCTCGTAATGCTAGGGTCAAGAGGAAGGCTTGTACCGAATGGACCGAGGAACTTCATGAGAAATTTATGGAGGCAGTCAATCAGCTTGGAGAAGGAAGTATGATATATTCTTTAATGATTTTTTGTTATTCTATTTTTAAATTATTTGGTTTTAAGTAAAAAATTTAGTGAACTCATTTCACTATGCTAATATTCGTTGATTGTGACTTTCTGCGTAAGGATGCTATCCGAAGGAGATACTTGAGCTTATGAATGTACCAGGTTTGACAAGAATGCAAGTTGCTAGTCATCTTCAGGTGCGATTCAACCATATATAAATAATGGATTGTAGGATTTGAAGATATTACAAATGATCAATACTTGTCTTCTCTATTCAATTTTAATGAATAAATATCTCCTCACAATCATGTTCATATTGTATTATAATTTCTTAAATTGAATTCTCATTTTTTTATTTTTTTTTTGGGACGAACAAAACAGCCGTGAGATTTTTTGTATTTCGTTCAAATTTTATAATGTATTTTTATGAAACATTAGCTTATATAAATGCAAGTATTTGTCAATAATCCAAAAGCCCTTTTCTAGTTTTCCTTGTTTGTTAATAATCTCATTTATTCATCTGACTCTGGTTTTGTTTCATTCAAAAACTAGAAATGTCGCAATGACAACTGGCGGGCTCCTGTGGTGAGGAAATACCGTCACCCATCAAGTGCAAGTGATTCAAACGGAGGATCTCAGCGAAGGGATGGTCACAGAAGATTTGGGTCAATGCCACGCATTGACCAAATTGAGGCTAATGTGAAAGAAAATGCCTATACCCCAGAAATAACTTCATCACCTGCTGGTAGTGAGTTCACTGAAAACGGAGCAAGACAAGATCAGCAGAATCGAAGGGTTAGAAACAGATTTGGAAGCTATCCATTCATGAGGCAAGAGATAGGGCATGCTAGTTTCTATAACAATGCTCAAAATATGGAAAACACAGATAGCGAGCTTGAGGCTAACTATAATGGCCATGAGACTATTTATACCCCAACAACAGAGAAAACGTCTGAAATATATGGCTATAATCCAATGTACTCTGATCCAGGTGGAATCATTGCAGGAGGAGTGTATAATTCCGTTACAGTTGATCAGAAGCAACCAAATGATGACTTCTTTGATTTTCTTCGGAATAATATGGATGATTATGTCCCAAACTTGAATAGGGTGCTGCCAGAAGAATCGGTCGGTAATCAAGGCTCAGCTTCTCAACCATTTCTCTATGACTATAGCCAGCTCTTACCTGATCAGGTTCGCTACTTCAATTTTCCATTAAGACATATATATATATAGTAAAACTCTTTTTCTCACAAAATACTTGTGCTTCAAAACAGGCCACAATGACCAACCGAGACATTAGAGGACAGTGGAGCGCAAGCACATCCAACTTATTTCGTAACTGATGGACCATAAGAAGAATGAGGAGCACATTTTTGGTGCTTTATATTTAAAGTACACTTTTATTACAGCAGAAATCAAAAACTAAAAATAAATTTTACATCATTAATGTTCTCTTACTAATATCATTAAGATGTTATGGAAGACAATACAAACTTTGCTTAGAACTCCTTGTTCTATATTTGGGTAAATTTTATGCCCTTTTATACTATGGATTATTCTAAAGTTTTGTTGGAAGCTTTTGTTGTGTTGAGTTTGGATTTTGTTGTGTTGTTGTTTAGGGTTTTTTTCTATTTTAGATTATTTTTGGAAGCCGTTGTTGTGTTGAGTTTAAAAGTTGGTATATGTTGTTTGGGGGCAATGATCATAATTTTGATAGTAGATTTTTTATATTAGTCGACCCCAAATAATTTTTGGATTAAGGTTTTGTTGTCGTTGTTATTATTATTATTATTATTATTATTATTATTATTATTATTATTATTATTATTATTATTATTATTATTATTATTATTTTGTGTGAAATTGTTGCTGTTGTTGTTGTAGTTTTTTATGCTTAAAAGTCTTATGTTGAAGTGTATTAGCAGTTTTTTATTGCAGCTAGCTTGAGAGGTTCAAGTGTAGCTCTTTGTTGTGCTAGTGTCTTCAATTCATTTTCAGGTGAATGTTTTGATCGATGTGCTGCCATCATCTCGAGCAAGCGAATCAAGTCTGTGCAGTTTCAGTTTTATGCTCAGTGCAGTCTTCTTTCAAGGCTTGTGGTAATCCTCACTTTCGCTATTATGTTGCATCGTTTTAATGAGCTATCACCTTGTTCTTTCAAGTCATCTCTTCCTCGAGCTTTTTGCCAGTATATTTGGTTGGTTGAACTTAAGACTATCCCCATTGGTGGGTGAATCTCACCAATGGGTCACCAAAAAACTATCAGCCTATTTGCTTAGATAGTTAGTTGAGGGTGCGAAGTGTTTACATTTTGTCTTCTTTATATTAAGGATAATGCATCAGCATGTGAACAAACCACGGCTGAACCTCCCGTCTCCCAGGCACAATTTAGTGTACAAAGATTAGGAAACAAGATATAAAGGGGTTCCATATGTATGTACAGAAGAAAGGTTAAGAGTCATGAACATAGAAAGTTTAGATGGATAGGTTCAAGGTTAGAAATTTTGTATTATTATCTCTATTCTTGTTTTCTCCACTTGTAACTAGTATATATTAGGGTTGCTCTCAAGAGTAAGCATAGCAAGAAATATACAAAAAGATTTTCTTAACTTTCACATGGTATCAGAGCATTAAGATTCAAAACCCAAAAACCCTCAAACCCTCTCAAAATTTTGGCAGCCCTTCCCCACCCTTGCAATGGCCGGAGCTTCCTCCACCATTCCAAACGCTGCCCAACCCGACCAATCCTTCTTCTTGGTCAGCCTATCTTATTGTCGTACCCTCACCCCCCTCACCTACCTCACATGGGCATCCCAAATAACCTTCATCCTCTTTGGCCTCGACCTTCTAAAGTTTGTCGATGGCAGCCACCCAAAACCCGAGGACAACATTACTACCTCCACCCCAGCCATCGCTGAAACAGACGATGAACCGGCCAAACCGGCCACCACCACCTCTGTCCCTAATCCGGCAGCCATAACTTGGTCTCGCCAAGATCGCCTTATTCTTGGGGCTCTCATAGGAACCTTAGATCCTGCCGTTGCTCCCCTAGTTCACCAAGCCAAAACCTCTCACGAATCTTGGACCATCCTCAAAACCACTTATGCCAACCCCTCCCGTGGCCACATCCTTCAAATTAAGGACAACCTTGCAAACCTTACCAAAAACCAACTATCCATCTCAGATTACATAAACGCTGTCAAATCCTACACCGACAAGCTTGCTATCCTTGGCAAACTCATGGATTCCGAGGACATAATCTACACCATCTTAAAAGGTTTAGACTATGAAACCTTCAAACCCGTTATAGACTCCACTCGAGCCCGAGACAACCCTATCTCTTTTGAAGCCCTCCACGAAAAGCTTATCCAATATGAACTCACCCTTAAACAATCCACCCCCACCACTCCTCTCCCCACCACTGCCTTCACCGCCCAAACCCGTCCATCACCCAACCGTAACTCCTACCGCACCACCAATCCATTCCCATCCTCTAGCTCGAACTCCTCACCCCTCCCCTTTAAGGGTAAGTGTCAATACTGCCGCAACATTGGCCATGTCATCTCCCAATGTCGACAATTTAAGCGCGACCATTCCACCGTTACCTTCCCCCCTCTTCCTCGCCAAAACCGAAACCCTAACTCTAAACCCCAAGTCCACACCACTGCCTATCACAACCCTCCTTCCCCTCCTTCTTGGCTTATCGACAGTGGTGCAACCAACCACATCACCAATGATCTTTCCAACCTTGCCTTACACACACCCTACAATGGCAGTGACGACGTCATCATCGGAGACGGTTCCTCTCTTCCTATATCGCACATAGGTTCTTTCTCTCTCTCCACGCCCTCCTCTACTCTTCAATTCAAAAGTATCTTACATGTTCCGCTTATCACTCGTAACATTATATCTGTGTCTCAATTTTGTCGTGACAATAATGCTATCATTGAATTCTCACACTCTTCTTTTCTTATTAAGGACAAAGCCATGAGTCAAACTCTTATCCATGGAAACCTTGAGGATGGAGTCTACATTTGGCACCCTCCGCCCATTCAAGCTCACTCAATCTCTCTCTCTTCACAGCTGTGGCATCATAGATTAGGACATCCCGCTTCTCATGTTCTTAGTTTATTACGTAGCAAGTTCAGTTTATCTATTTCTTCTAGTCTACCTCCATGCAACTCTTGCTTTATTAATAAAAGCCACAAGCTGCCTTTTGCATCTTCTTCTCTTGTATCACATGCTCCTCTTGATCTCATTTATTCGGATGTTTGGACCTCTCCCATCTACTCCTTGACAAATTCAAATACTATGTCATCTTTGTTGATCATTACACAAAATACATTTGGTTCTACCCTCTAAAACACAAATCCGACACCTATAACACCTTTCTACGCTTCAAAACACTAGTCGAAAAATACTTCCAACGTCCCATCATTCAAATCTACTCTGACAACGGGGGCGAATACCTCAAACTCACACCAACTCTGGCTCATGACGGTATCACCCATCTCACCACCCCCCTCACACTCCTGAACACAATGGGTATGTCGAACGTCGTCACCGTCACATTGTTGAAATGGGTCTCACCCTCCTTTCCCATGCCAACCTACCCCTTACCTTTTGTCCCTATGCTCTGACTACTGCTACCTACCTCATAAATAGACTGCCTACTCCTGCCCTTAACAATGATTCTCCCTACCTCCGCCTATTCCGCTCCCCTCCAAACTACACCAAATTACATAGTTTTGGTTGTCTCTGCTATCCGTGGCTTCGCCCATACACTCCTCACAAGCTAGCCCCAAAATTCATTCCATGTATCTTTGTTGGCTACTCACCAACGCAAAGTGCGTATTACTGTCTCGACCCCACCTCCCATCAGGTCTACACCTCCCGCCACGTCCGCTTTGTTGAAACCACCTTCCCGTACAATTCCCTACCTCCACTTCCCCCATAGCTTCCGCTCCCCCTCCCTCTGACTGGCAAACCCTATTCCTCCCTATTCTAAACACTACATCCTCTGCCCCACCTCCCCCCATAACTCAGCCCCTCCCCCCCGCTCCCCCCACTCCTCCCTTCCCAACCCATACTGCTCCCAACCCCAAACCTTTGCCACCTAACCCCACTCCAACTGAACCATCATCCCCACCTCAGCCTGAAACAACCTTATCTCCTCCCACCCCCACCTCTCCTCTACCTCCCACCCGTATTATTACCACAAGATTTTCCCATGGCATCACCAAACCCAATCCCAAGTATGCCAACCTTTTCCTACTCACCTCCCCCACAAGCCTTCCCACCACCACCAAACAGGCCCTTTCCATCCCACATTGGCGTAATGCCATGATTGACGAATTTCAGGCCCTAATTCGTAACAACACCTGGTCTTTAGTTCCTCCTACCACAGCTCACTACATTGTCGGATATAAATGGGTTTTTCTCATCAAGTACAATCCCGAAAACACAATTCAGAAATACAAATCTCGACTTGTAGCCAAGGGTTTTCACCAACAACCCGGTGTTGACTACACCGAAACTTTCAGTCCCCGTTGTAAAACCAGCCATTGTTCGGCTTCTTCTCTCCCTTGCCACCACCAATCATTGGCCCCTTCGCCAACTTGATGTCAACAACGCCTTTCTTCAAGGTACTCTCTCTGAAACTGTGTTTATGACCCAACCCCCCGGATTTGAGGACTCCACCACCCCTTCCTATGTTTGTCGCCTTTCTAAGGCAATATATGGTCTTAAACAGGCTCCTCATGCCTGGTTTCAAGAACTCAAAATCTACCTCACCACATATGGCTTTCACCCCTCTTTAGCCGATTCCTCTCTATTCATACTAAATACAACTCCATCCCCGATTTATCTGTTAGTCTATGTTGATGACATCATTTTCACTGGACCCTCTCCGTCTCACCTTCAGTCATTCATCACCAGTTTGTCACACCGTTTCTCTCTTAAAGATCTTGGTCCCTTATCTTACTTCTTGGGTGTCGAAGTCGTCCCGAACCAAAATGGTCTCCTTCTCTCCCAAACAAAATACATCCATGATCTTCTCACCCGTCACAACATGATTGACTGCAAACCGCTTCCAACTCCCATGGTTACATCACCACCTCTCACTCGGTCCACTGCCACTCCCGCTGTTGACCCTACCCCCTATCGTGCTATTGTTGGTGGCCTTCAGTATCTGTCCTTCACTCATCCCGATAATGCCTTCTCAGTCAACAAACTTGCTCAGTTCATGCAAAACCCCCAATCTCCTCACTGGGTTGCACTCAAACGTCTTCTCCGCTACCTTCATGGCACCATGCATTTAGGTCTCCAGATCTTCTCAACGTCTCCTCCTTCCCTTCATGCCTCCTGTGATGCGGATTGGGCAGGTGACAAAGACAATTTTGTGTCCACTTCTGGCTTCTTTGTTTATCTTGGGCACAACCCAGTCACTTAGTCATCCCGCAAACAACGTGCTTTGGCTCGTTCCACTACTGAGGCTGAATTTCGGGCTATTGCTGACACCGGTGCTGAACTTACATGGGTTAAGAACTTACTTACTGAGCTTGGATTCTCATTGCCAACTACACATGTGGTCTATTGTGATAACCTAGGCGCCACAACCTATTCTGCGAACCCGGTCTTCCACTCTCGGATGAAACATGTGGCTCTCTCATTTCACTTTGTTTGTGAACAAGTTCAGTCTGGTTCTCTCCGTATACAACACATTTCTGGTTCGGATCAACTAGCAAATATTCTGACAAAACCGCTACCTCGCATATGCTTCCAACAACTTACTTCCAAGATTGGCCTTCTTCTCGGATCGTCCATCTTGCGGGGGCGTATTAAGGATAATGCATCAGCATGTGAGTAAACCACGGCTGAACCTTCCGTCTCCCAGGCACAATTCAGTGTACAAAGAATAGGAAACAAGATATAAAGGGGTTCCATGTACGTACAGAAGAAAGGTTAAGAGTCAAGAACATAGAAAGTTTAGATGGATAGGTTCAATGTTAGAAATTTTGTATTCTTATCTCTATTCTTGTTTTCTCCACTTGTAACTAGTATATATTAGGATTGCTCTCAAGAGTAAGCATAGCAAGAAATATACAAAAAGATTTTCTTAACTTTCACACTTTATTCAATAATTATATTTGTTGCTGAGCAAAACTAAGACTATTTGCATAGATAGAGTCAAAAACTTTACACATATATGTATTTTTTATTAAATATGGATCTTAATAATCTATTGAAAATGGGTAAAATAATTTGTATCCATTGCTCTTGGCATTGAAAAATTAATAAATTTCTTTTTGCAAAATGTCACTACCTTAAGAACTGGATTGATGTAGGACGGATATTTGACCTAGTCAAATATATTAATTATCTTTGTATTTTAATTAGTATTTTAGGATTTAATTTGTTTTAGTTTTTATTTTATTTCTTATTTTCGTCATTATTTTTAATAGGTTGATTAGAGATGGTTTTAGAGTAGATTTGGAGATGATTTTCTAGTTTTTGAGTCTTATTAAGCTACCATATAGGTTAGGAGTAATTCTAGAAGGTTTAGGAGTGTTTTTTCAAGTTTTATGGGCACTATAAAATAAGCCTAAGGTTGTAATCCGAATTTAGACTTTGTTTTTTATTAATGAGAATATTTGCCGTTGAGCAATTATCTAGGGTTTCAATCCAATCTTGTTTCAATTTCGTTCGGTCAATTCTTATATAACTTTCCGTTTTTATCATTTGGTATCAGCTTCCTGGTTAATTATCAATGGCCGAACGAGGACGAGGAAGTGGTGGTCTTGGTGATCGTGGTAGGGACCGCAAATTAGAACCCCAAGAAAATGAATCCCATCGACATCGCAACCTGCGTAACATCGAGAAGGACGAATTGCGAAAACAGATTCAAGACCTCCAACTTCGCTTTGCGCGTTTTGAGGTTCAAGAACTCCATAGGCGCCTTGATGGTTTGGAGATTCAGCGAATCCAGCGTCGCCCTGCGCGTTTGGAGACTCCTGCCGACATGGACTCAGATTCAGATCTGTGGTCTGATGATGAGAATATCTATCCCTTTGACCGGGATCACGAATTCGGCGACAGGAATGGAGCAGATCCTTCTATGGATATCAGTATAGAGATCGAAAGTCCAAAACTTGGAGGTAAGGCACATCCTGACGACATTTTTGACCCGTTCAATATTGTTACTATAGAATCAAAGGTTCAAGACCTTGTCATTGATAGGTCGAAACCACCAATCTATGACGAGTGTAATTGTGAAAGATGTCAATTATTGACATCTTCTCTGGCTGATGTAACAATGGTTGACGTCAATTGTTTTCAAGAGATTATTAGAATAATGAGGGTTAGACGAAGTCAATCACAACATGGAAGAGAAGAATTGTATTGAAAGACTTAATTGCTTATGATGTTAGAGATATATATTTATAGAATTACAATGAGAAGTAATCTCCTAGAAGGAGAAGGTTTCTAAGATTGCGTTTCCTAATCTAATACAAGGATTAATCTCCTAGAAGGAGAAGGTTTCTAAGATTGTGTTTCCTAATCTAATACAATGTTTCCTAATCTATACTCCCTCCGTCCCGGCCTAAGGTTCACACTTTTTTCAAATCACGCAAATTAAGGAAATAGGTGGGAAGAAAAAATGTTGTGAGTGTAATTTGAAAATGGGAGAGAGAATGAGTGGAGGAAATAGTAAATTTGAAAAGTGTTGTGAGTATAATAGTGAAATAGGAGAGAGAATTAGTGGGTGGAATAGTAAAGATTCTTTGCCATTTTAGGAAAGGTGAAGCTTTTAACGGGACACCCATTTTGGCAAAAAGTGAAGCTTGAAATGGGACGGAGGGAGTATATTACAATATATACTTGAATATACTTGAATATAATATTGTGATATTATATTCCTAATATGCCCCAGCAAGATGGACGTTCTTTGGATAAGTCCAATCTTGGAGAGTGATGAGATGAACCGGGTTAGATGACGAGTTGAAGAAGTGTTCCCGGACATGTGTGTCGTTTCTGAAGAGATGTGGTTCCTCGCATCCAAGGTGGTGATAGGTTGGAGCATGACTACATCGGAGACGGTGGGGTTGTGGAGAGGGGTTTTCGGTTTTGTCGAGGGGGTTTTGAAGGAAGGGGAATTGGTTTCGGCTAGTCCAAGGGGGTTTTGAAGTAGGGGTTATGCACGTGGAGTCACCTTGTACAAGTAGGGGTTTTACCCCTCACGTGTGAGACGAGCACGTGGAGTCACCTTGTACAAGTAGGGGTTTCACCCCTCACGTGTAGGTTTGGGTTTTCACATTGAAATATGGTGAGCCAAGACAAGTTTGGCAATTCCCTATAAGAAGGGTGGGGCTATGGGGTTTTGAAGTAGGGGTTATGCACGTGGAGTCACCTTGTACAAGTAGGGGCTTAATTACCCCTCACATGTGAGACGAGCACGTGGAGTCACCTTGTACAAGTAGGGGTTTTACCCCTCACGTGTGAGAAGAATTTAGGAGGGTTTTTGATTTTTTGGTGGCGGAAGCAAGGTGGCGGAGAATTTTTTCTATGGATCTTAATGCTCTGATACCATATTAGAATAATGAGGGTTAGACGAAGTCAATCACAACATGGAAGAGAAGAATTGTATTGAAAGACTCAATTGATTATGATGTTAGAGATACATATTTATAAAATTACAATGAGAGGTAATCTCCTAGAAGGAGAAGGTTTCTAAGATTGTATTTCCTAATCTAATACAAGGATTAATCTCCTAAAAGGAGAAGGTTTCTAAGATTGTGTTTCCTAATATAATATAATGTTTCCTAATCTATACTCCCTCTGTCCCACTCCATTGTGGACTTATTTCCTTTTTGGGACGTCCCACTCTAGTGTGAACTGTCCAAAATGGAAAAGAAATTTTACTATTTCACCCACTCATTCTCTCTCCTACTTTACTTTTACACTCACAACATTCTCTCTCCTAACTATTCCTCCCACTCATTCTCTCTCCTATTTAATTTTTCATACTCACAAACACCTCCTCCACCTATTTCTCTCTCCTACTTTTTTTTAATTTCAGTGCCCAAAAAGTAGGTCCACAGTGGAGTGGGATGGAGGGAGTATATTACAATATATACTTGAATATAATATTGTGATATTATATTCCTAATAGAGATGGCCTGGGTTGTTGTGTGCGTCTGCAGTTCTTGTAGCAGATGACATGGAGGAGGCGCTAATTACCATAGATACCTCAGAAGAAGATAAGGCTACAACAAAATATATTGAGAATATAACAATCCCTTCTACATTGATTTCAAAGAATTTTGGTGGTAAGAAAGCAATCAGTGACGGGGATATGGTCAATGTTAATCTTGACGGGCGAGAAGTTGTTCCACATCCAGATGATCGTGTGGAACAAGAGGGAATAATTTTATATCCGGAAAAGATCATCTTACGTCAATTTGTGCTTAAAACGAAGATTTATTCAAAATATATTTTTAAGTGGGACGGCACCTTCCAAACATCGGATGAGAACTCGGGGACGAGTTCTTTTGAAGAGATGGTGAATGATGTAGGACGGATATTTGACCCAGTCAAATATATTAATTATCTTTATATTTTAATTAGTATTTTAGGATTTAATTTGTTTTAGTTTTTATTTTATTTCTTATTTTCGTCATTATTTTTAATAGGTTGATTAGAGATGGTTTTAGAGTAGATTTTGAGATGATTTACTAGTTTTTGAGTCTTAGTAAGTTACCATATAGGTTAGGAGTAATTCTAGAAGGTTTATGAGTATTTTTCAAGTTTTATGGACACTATAAAATGCCAAAATCTAAGGAGAAACGTGTTTCTCCTTAGCGCTAAGGAGAAACGTGTTTCTTAACCGGTTTATTAACGGGTTTAACTGAACGTTTAACGAACCGGTTTCTTAACCGGTTTAATTAAAACCCGTTTGCCCTAATTTTAATACCAAAACGAAATCAGTAGCAAGCGAACTCCAGTTGAATATCCAGAAATTATATCCAGAAATCAGTAGCAAGCGAAATCAGTAGCAATCGAAGGAGTTATGGGAAATCCAGTTGATGAAATCAGGAGCAAGCGAAAATCCGATTGTGAGTTCACATGTTATTATTGTTTTGGTTCGAATTTTCATAAATTTCTGGATATATTAAGCATACTCATCTGTATATGACTTTAACAATGTGTTTTAGTTTGAAATTTTCAATTTCTGTGTATCGATTTTGTGTTTTATGTTTAACTATTTACCATTCTACTTAGTATTGTCTCTTGGCTTTTAATTCATAATTTTCATCATGTTTAATTGCCCACTGATGTTTCTTAGAGTTCTGATGAGCAATTGAGTGAATTCTGAAATTCTGGATATCAACATTCAATGTTCTGGATATCCAGAACCTTTTGAAAGGATATCCAGAAATTTTGTATTGGCCATGATCTTGGCCCATGGAGAAACGGGTATCTAGAACCTTTTGAAATGATATCCAGAACCTTTTGAAAGAATATCCAGAACCTTTTGAAAGGATATCCAGAAGCTTTTTAATTTATATCCAGAACCTTTTTAATTGATATCCAGAACCTTTTTAATTGATATCCAGAACCTTTTTAATTTATATCCAGAACCTTTTTAATTGATATCCAGAACCTTTTTAATTGTTTGTGGTTATTTTCTGGATATCATTTTAAAAGTTTCAGGATATTCAATTGTTTGTTTCTGGATATTCATTTGCTTGTTTCTGAATATTCATTTGTATGTTTCTAGATATTCTTTTGTGGATATTTTCTGGATATCATTTTGAAAGTTTCTGGATATTCATTTGTGTAGTTTCTGGATATTCATTTGTGTAGTTTCTGGATATGCATTTTGATAGTTTCTGGATATTCATTTGTATGTTTCTGGATATTCATTTCATTTATTTCTGGATATCCTTTCTTTATTATTCTGGATATTCATTTCATTTATTTCTGGATATCCTCTTGATTTTTTTTTATTTTTTTTGTATGTTTTGTAGCTGCAGATTTAAATAAAATTGAAGGTAGTAAGAAGCATAAGAAGAATCAATTAAGTGAAGGTCAAGTTAAGAAGTCAAATAAGAAATCAACAGTAGATGTGGTTGAAAGTGGTAAGAAATGGGCATTTGAACATTGTTGTGTCCCAGAAAGGCTTATTGATCTTTGTTTAACCCCTGCTCAGAAAGAAGATGTTAAATCTATAGGTTTTGGTGGGCTATTAGAACTTAAGTTGAATAGATTGCCAACAGGGGGAATTGTGGAATATCTTGTGGAAAGATTTGATTCGGGAAGCTTTATTCAGAGAATCAAACATAATAAGTATTATATAACAACAAATGATGTTTTTGATATTCTTTGTTTTCCTAGGAATTTAAAAAAAGAGAAGATAAATTGTTCAATAGGCATTGACAAAGAGTTGAGCGCACGATACAAAAATACTTTTGGGAAAGTTAAAGATGGTATTCTAGCCCGTCTGCTTGGTGAACGCATCAAAGAACTACCTAATGGAGGTGATGAGTTTAAACGCCTCTATGTCTTGTTTGCTGTCAGTTTCTTTCTTGCACCAGTAGTAATAAAGGCTGTTGACTGTTCTTTGTTGGCATTGGTTGAAGATGTTACTCAAATTAAAAAGTTTAATTGGTGCCAGTTTGTATTGAATAAGATATTTGATGGTGTTAGGAAGTTTAAGGCTTCTTCTGGCAGTAAAGTGAGGTATTGTAGTGGTTGTGTGGCAATTCTTTTAATAGCTTACTTTCATAGATTTCCATATTTGAGTAAACATGAACCAACTGCACATTCTTTGATTCAACATTGGACTCAAGAGAAAATTTCTGTCAGGGCTGGGAATGAAGCTAAAATCGGTTGAGGTGGAGTACTTTATTTGGATAATGTTAATCCTATTACGAGCTATGAGGATGATTTAGATGAAGGACAAATTGGATTGCTGATTGATGATGCTCCTTTTGTTGACGATGTAAGTCATCCTACAAATCATCCTGCAAGTGAAAATGTTCCAGAAGTTTTGGATTCTGTTAAAGAGTCACTGGAAATATTTCACAATGATATTAAAGTTTCTATCAATGCTCATATTGTAAGGATTTCAAAAATTGAGAAGGAGAAAGAAAAAGTTAATAATGATGATGTTGAGAAAGGATCTGCTGAAGAGGAGGATTTGGTTGGTGATAGTCAACCTTGGGGAAGTCAGGTTTTTGATTATATTGATGATATTATTGATAAGTTGAAAACTTCAAAAGTTGAGCTTAAGGAGAAAGGGAAGGTTGGACCATTGCTAACATTTAGGATTTTATCACAAAGTCAAGAATCTGAGCGTACAGCGTCTGATGATAATGTTGATAAATTTTAGCATTTTGATGACAGATATCTGCATGAGCATTATGGGGATCAAGATGTTATCAATGTTGCTCAACCAACTGAAGATCAATCTGCAGAGCATCAAATAGCTAGGCTTAATACAGAGGATCAAGTTACTGATTCCCATCTGTTTAAACAACCAACGATTGAGCATATGTCTGTTATCAAGGAAGTTGACGTGGAAGAAGAATTTTCTTCACAAATTTTGGGTGATATTGATAATTTGGTTGGTAAAATTTCTCAACATTGTGTTAATGGTGAGAAGTTTGATAAGATGTTAGATGAAGTGGATTTGGGACCTGTTAATGGTGAGATTATTCTTTCATCTGAATTTATGGTGAAGAATAAGGAAGTAATGATTGGTATGCCAAAGCTAAAGATGGAAGTGGTTGATTATTGCTTCTCAAAATTGTTTCTTCCAGCGTCAAAAAAGTAATATCCCGTTTTTATTTCAATATTATTACAGTTGAAATTTATTATGGTATTCAAATTCTAATATTATTTTTTTCAGTGCTTTTTTTCAGTTTAATGATCTCATTGGACAGGAAGCAGACGATATTTTGAGTATGAGAGAAGATACAGATATCACAGGTGTAATTGTGAATGCTTGGGCAATGTTGTTGAACAAGCTGGAGCATAAAAAGGGTGTAATGAAGATATTTATGTTTGGTGTTGACCATTCTGTAAGTTTACTTTTTTCAACAACTTATAAGTATATATCGATTGCAGGGAATATATCCATGAAATTTCTTTAAGATATTGTTATCATTTATATTAACAGGCTACTTGGGCGAAACGTTCTTGCAATGCTCGTATTGGTGCTCCAGAAATGCTTCAAACTTTTTTGTATTGGAAAAATGTTGTTAATGTCGATGGGAATCTAATGGATCTGAAAGAAGTAGATCTGGTATGTATTTTCATTTGTCAATACATTTCTGGATATCATATTGAAAATTTCTGGATATACTTTATGGTATTTCCGGATATATCCATGACCAAGGCCTAGGCCTATGCCATGGTCAAAGTAATTTCTGGATATACTTTATGGTATTTTTGGATATATCCATGACCAAGACCTAGGCCAAGGCCTATGCCATGGCCATAGTAATTTCTGGATATACTTTATGGTATTTCTGGATATACTTTATGGTATTTCTGGATATATCCATGACCAAGGCCTAGGCCAAGGCCAAGGCCTATGCCATGCCCATAGTAATTTCTGGATATACTTTATGGTATTTCTGGATATACTTTATGGTATTTCTGGATATATCCATGACCAAGGCCTAGGACAAGACCAAGGCCAAGACCTATGCCATGGTCATAGTAATTTCTGGATATACTTTATGGTATTTCTGGATATACTTTATGGTATTTCTGGATATATCCATGACCAAGGCCTAGGCCAAGGCCTATGCCATGGCCATAGTAATTTCTGGATATACTTTATGGTATTTCTGGATATACTTTATGGTATTTCTGGATATATCCATGACCAAGGCCTATGCCATGGCCAATGCCATGGATTTAGCCATGTCCAAGACAAATAAGAAATTTCTGGATAGTCACCTAATATATTTCTGGATATACTTTTTTGCAGTTTTTTATCCCATACTTTAAGGAAAGCAGTTCAAGTGGGCACTTTACACTATATGTGTACAACATGGCTTCAAAATCCATTAACTATTTTGACAACCTTTCAATGAATGAAGCAAAAGCAGCTGAAGTTGTGAAACTTACGAAAGCATTGGTATATGTTTTGAAACTTACGAAAGTAGTTTTATATTTTTCATTTTTGTTTTCATTGGTTATCTAATATTTTATACTTAAAATTTTTTCAGTATGTGCCTATGAAATCTTTTTTGAAGAAGATTGATCATCCATGTTATAATGATTTTGAAACCAAAAAATCATATAAATTTGAATACATGGAATGTGATTGGGTCTTAAAGAAAATGATGTTAACCATGATTGTGGAGTTTATGTGATGTCTGAGATGAATAATTTTCAAGGATCAAAGTACTCATGCCCTGAGTTATGTCAGGTACTATTAAAGTTTTTTTTATTCATATTTATATTATATGAGTTTGTATATATATGTTTTAACAATTTTTTTTTTACTTTGTAGGATAAACAAAGGATCCGTCTATTTGAAATTCTTTCAACACTTTTGCTTAGTCAATTGAACAAAGATAAGCATAAGTTAATGATTCAGGCAAACACTTTTGAAAAAGAGAAGAAAACAAAAAGAACAGAAGAACAAAGTAATGTACAAGATTCATAGATGTATGTAATTATGTAATTAGGAATCTGGTTTAGTGATGTAATTAATGTACTTTAGTGGAGAAATATATTTCTGGATATAGAATTGATAGTTTCTGGATATTCAATATGGTAGTTCTGGTTATACATTTTTGTAAGTTTCTGGATATACATTTTTATAGTTTCTGGATATACATTTTGATAGTTTATGGCCATGACAATGACAAGGTCAAAGCCATGGCCAAGGCCAAGGTCAAAATCATGTTCAAGGCCAATTAAAGTTTCTGGGTATTCAATATGATTGTTTCTGGATATACATTTTGTTAGTTTCTGGATATTCAAATTAAGAGTTTCTGGATGTAAAATTGATTGTTTCTGGATATTCATATTGATAGTTTCTGGATATACATTTGTAAGTTTCTGGATATACTTTTCGATAGTTTCTGGATATACTTTTTGATAGTTTCTGGATGTAGAATTGATAGTTTCTGGATATAGAATTGATAGTTTCTGGATATACTTTAATGATCAAAAAAGCATTCAAACTTACTATTGAATTCAAAGAGTAATAAATGTGTACAGTTGGTAAGTGCATTGAATTTATTGACCAACTTTTTTGACTGGTTTCAAGTACTCAGCCTATATAAATATGTCCAAAGGCAAGCATATACATCAAGGTCAAGAAAAATTCTACCTTTAATAATTTTTCTAGTGATGAACAAAGGCAAGGGAAATTCTGGGGAGCCAACTTTGGGTGATTCAAATGATGACAAAAGTTGGAAAATATACATGGTGTGCTACCAAAAATTCATCTATGGTCATCTTGTTGTTTTGCAGCCTTCTTCTGCAAATGGAACTCCCTCATTTCGTTGTCCATTGGAGCCATGTAATGGACACAATTGTAGGGATAAGGATTATGTGGGGATAGTCATGCTCATGAGTTTGGCAACGCTCACAACATTGATGAAGCTGCTAGGATTCACTACAAGGCTTTGGAAATGTATTTGGAATGTATTTTGAATGAATATGATCCAAAAAACAAATTGAATGACAATGTAGGCGATGATGGAGCAGGTGGTAGTGGTAGTGTTTAATGGTACTAAATTATGTTTTTAATATTGTTGTGTTTGATGTATTTTGTAATAAAGGTGATGTATTGTTATCCGTGACTGTTTTTGTTTGAAATTTGGCACTATTGAATCCATGACTTTTTTTTGAAATGTAGTTAACTATTGAATCCGTGACTGTTTTTGTTTGAAATTTGGCACTATTGCCTATGGACAAAATGAAGCAGTACTAGTTGGGATAACTATAGAATTCGTGACTGTTTTTGTTTTTTATTACTCAACTTGGAACACCTAACTTGGAACACTTGTCCAAAATCAAGTTCAAGGCCAATTAAAGTTTCTGGGTATTCAATATGGTAGTTTCTGGATATACATTTTGATAGTTTCTGGGCATTCAATTTAAGAGTTTCTGGATATAAAATTGATAGTTTCTGGATATTCATATTGAAAGTTTCTGGATATGCATGTGTAAGTTTCTGGATATACTTTTTGATAGTTTCTGGATATACATTTTGATTGATTCTGGATATACCTCCTTCAACAGTAATAAATAATGATAAGTGCATTGAATTCATTGTCTTTAATGGTCAAAAAAGCATTCAAACTTACTATTGAATTCAAAGAGTAATAAATGTGTACAGTTGGTAAGTGCATTGAATTCATTGAATTCAATGAATTCATTGAATTCAATGAATTTAAGTACTCAGCCTATATAAATACCATACACCACCACTCCTAACATCAAAACAAAAAATAAATCAAATTTCTCAAAATGAATAACAACAACAATAACCAAGCTTAGCAGAACGAAAGTTCTGATTCTGATGTAGGGTTTCAGCCTGAGGAGGTTGAATATGTAGATAATAATGTGGATGTTCCGCCTAGGGTTAACAGAGAGTTAACCATGGAGCAAAAAGTTGCAAGACACAAGCGATCAATCCAAAATGGGCGTTTTCCCCTCTATAATGGGGAAAATAAATTGCAATGCCCATTCTGCCCCCCTAGGAGCTTTCCAACAAGAACCTTGTCTTAGGACCAACTCTTTGCGCATGCTATTCATTTTGGATCTATTTCTGCGTATGGAGAAATATCCATGCTACAGCACATCGCGCTAAAGCAACATATGACAGAAGTCAATGATGGGAATTAGGGGATGTTGATGTTGTTATTGTTGGTTTTTTTTTTGTAATTGTATTTAAAATAATTTACTTAGTTTGTTTTCTTTCTTAAATTTTATATTTCCTGTTTAATTTGATAATTTCTGGATATAAATTTTGATTGTTTCTGGATATACATTCTTATACTTCTGGATATAATTGGCCTTGGACTTGGCCTTAGCCTTGGACTTGGCATGGCCAAGGCCAAGGCCAAATCCATGACAAGTCCAAGGCCAACTTGTCCATGGCAAGGCCAAGGACAAAATCAAGTTCAATGCCAAAGCCAATAAGCAATTTCTGGATATGCACCTAACACATTTCTGGATATACATTCTCATACTTCTGGATATAGAATTGGCCTTGGCCTTGGACTTGGTCATGGCCAAGGCCAAGGACAAAATCAAGTTCTGGATATGCACCTAACACATTTCTGGATATACGTTCTCATACTTCTGGATATAGAATTGGCCTTGGCCTTGGACTTGGCCATGGCCCATGCCAAGGCCAAGGACAAAATCAAGTTCTTGATATGCACCTAACACATTTCTGGATATACATTCTCATACTTCTGGATATAGAATTGGCCTTGGCCACAACTTGTCCATGGCAATGCCAAGGCCAAGTCCAAGGCCAAGGACAAAATCAAGTTCAATGCCAAAGCCAATAAGCAATTTCTGGATATGCACCTAACAAATTTCTGGATATACATTCTCATACTTCTGGATATAGAAATGGCCAAGTCAGTTCTGGATATGCACCTAACACATTTCTGAATATACATTCTCATACTTCTGGATATAGAATTGGCCTTGGCCTTGGACTTGGCCATGGCCCATGCCAAGGCCAAGGCCAAGGACAAAATCAAGTTCTGGATATGCACCTAACACATTTCTGGATATACATTCTCATACTTCTCAATATAGAATTGGCCTTGGCCTTGGACTTGGCCATGGCCCATGCCAAGGCCAAGGCCAAGGACAAAATCAAGTGCCAAAGCCAATAAGCAATTTCTGGATATGCACCTAACACATTTCTGGATATACATTCTCATACTTCTGGATATAGAATTAGCCTTGGCCTTGGACTTGGCCATGGCCTATGCCAAGGCCAAGGCCAAGGCCAAGGACAAGGCCAAGGACAAAATCAAGTTTTGGATATGCACCTAACACATTTCTGGATATACATTCTCATACTTCTGGATATAGAATTGGCCTTGGCCTTGGACTTGGCCATGGCCAAGGCCAAGGACAAAATCAAGTGCCAAAGCCAATAAGCAATTTCTGGATATGCACCTAAAACATTTCTGGATATATATTCTCATACTTCTGGATATAGAATTGGCCTTGGCCTTGTAATTGGCCATGGCACATGCCAAGGCCAAGGCTAAGGCCAAGTCCAAGGACAAAATCAAGTTCTGGATATGCACCTAACACATTTCTGATATACATTCTCATACTTCTGGATATAGAATTGGCCTTGGCCTTGGACTTGGCCATGGCCAAGGCCAAGGCAAAGGCCAAGGACAAAATCAAGTCCAAGTCCAACTTGTCCATGGCAAGGCCAAGGCCAAGTCCAAGGTCAAGGCCAAGGACAAAATCAAGTTCAATGCCAAAGCCTATAAGCAATTTCTGGATATGCACCTAAAACATTTCTGAATATACATTCTCATACTTCTGGATATAGAATTGGCCTTGGCCTTGGACTTGGCCAAGGCCAAGGACAAAATCCAGTTCTGGATATGCACCTAACACATTTCTGGATATACATTCTCATACTTCTGGATATAGAATTGGCCAAGGCAAAGGCCAAGGACAAAATCAAGTTCAATGCCAAAGCCAATAAGCAATTTCTGGATATGCACCTAACACATTTCTGGATATACATTCTCATACTTCTGGATATAGAATTGGCCAAGGCCAAGGCTAAGTACAAAATCAAGGTCAAGGACAAGGTCAATGCCAAAGCAAATAAGCAATTTCTGGATATCAATTTCATTCATTTCTGAACATAAAAAAATCAAATATCTGTATATAAAATATTTAAGTAGTCAACTTAATAAATTGTACTTCAATCTAAAAACTATTAAATCAAATGTTCATTTGGTGTTTTTGAACCAAACTCATCAGTGATTGGCTTTCTTCTATCAAACTTTGTCTTTAGCTTTCGTTTTCTGCCCTTTGTATTTGCACGAATTGGATCAATCACAGCTGGAGCACTTGTTATACTTTATGAACCAACGCTATCATTAACACTTGTCGTAGTTCTACAATCCTGTTGATTTTCTGACAACCATTATTGTATAAGAAGTGAGTCTCTATTGAACCCATCTTCCAGTATCTTTTTTGCAGCTCTGTTTTCATGACAAGCCATCATCAGATTGTGGTATTTCATTGCCATCTTTTGTTTCTAGGGAATGAATTCATTTTTCTCTGTTGATGTATTATCTTTTCCTTGATAGACTTTGTCCCATACATCTTTTTTTGCCATCTTTGTCCACCTTTTTTCAATGTAGATATCTGGTATCCTTGTGACATTTGATAAATTCAGCGCCTTTATGCAATAAAAGCACAACCAACCGACTGTAGTAAACTAATTGCAGCTGCATACAACTGTTACACTTTCATCATTCCTAACAAAGAGTACACTCTCATATTTATATGGGTACTTCTCATGAGCAACATGTATGAATCTGCAATCTTCATCACTTTCATCTCCAAATTTGTATACAGCAGGAAAAGCTCATTTTACCTCAATCTCAAAGAACTTGAATATCTGTGGTATGTATACCTGAGCTGCTTGTTTTATAATACCACCATACATGTCTGGTTGAAGGACTGAGATTGATGCTTGAAATTCCTTCTCTTGTTCAGTATTCCTCCAACGTTTAACTGTTTCATTGAATATGTCAAAGAACTGAGTGAGGGATGTGTTTCTGTTTGCTTTGAAACAAAGGGCATGATTTGTGCTCTCACTTCTTTGGGATGACAATATTCCAGCTGAGAAGAAATTTGTGCTTAAAGTTGTGCACCATTTCTCCCGTAGTCCATATAGACGCTTGAACCAGGAATTTTCAACGAGATTGTATTTCACGAGCATTGACTCCCAACATCTTTCAAATTCATCCTCACTGGTACATCCCATTAAACAATGATCAAATTCTTTTTTAAAATCTTCATTTGTCTTCAATTGTCCAAAGTGGGATACAACATTTTGTTGGATGTGCCATAAACATAGCCTATGCCTCGTTCGCCCTTCAAATACATGTATTATAATAAATTTTCTGGATATTAACATTATATGCTTCTGGATATTAAATTACAATAAATTTTCATTGACCAATTTTCAACGAGATTGTATTTTACCAAAAGACTATATCAATCAGTTGGTTTTATACCAGCTTCTTCCATTATTTTAATTATTTCACCCTGATCTTCTGAGATACACCTTTCACTACGCTTCAAATGGTTCCAATCTGTCCTTGTCATTGGATGATTGTGCTCTGTAACATGGCGGTCAACAACATACATATCTTCCTCTTTTAGCAATTTTGCCCTCAAAAGAGCCTTACATTGAGTCCTCTTTATGTAATTTCTCCTTCTCTTTTGTTGTTTTTTGGTAACATCGAGTTGTTCAACTGGTGATGGAATTTGAACTTCATTAACATCAACTGGTGATGGAACACTGATGTTTTACTCTTGGGTTGATCTGGTAACTCCTTCACATGAGCAACGAAATAGCTTGTCTAATATCCTTGAAGTCTTTTTTGAAACATGATTTGTTGACAACTTAATACTAAATCCTAGTGCATTTGCATGAAGTTTATACAGTTTGTACAATTCCTCCCATGTCTTTGCTTTTGTTCTCAGCAAATTTTTGCTTATATCAATATTAGGGTCCTCAGTTACAGTTACTGCACTCACAAAAAATATTAAAAAGAATAATGTTATATGAAATCAGTAATTCTAAATCAATATGTCAATAAAGTTAAGAGAGAAAACCTATTTGTAGCCCAATTTCAGGATCTGTAGGTTGTTGAATTTGAGATTCTAAATCAATAAGAGAATATGATTCTGCAAGAAAAGGCAGTAGTTAGTTAGTTTCTGGATATTCATTTTGAAGGTTTTTGGATATTCATTTTTGTAGTTTCTGGATATAGCATTGGCCTTGGCCAAGGACATGGCCATATCCCTTGGCCTAGTACATTGCCAGTTTAAAGTTTCTGGATATTCAATTTGGTACATTCTGGATATACATTTTATTATTTTTGGACATGGTCAGTTGTATGTTTATGGATATTCAATTTGGTAGTTCTGGATATTCAATTTGGTAGTTTCTGGATATTCGTTTTGAAGGTTTCTGGATATTCATTTTGAAGGTTTCTGGACATAGAATTGACCAAAGCCATAAGCAATTTCTGGATATGTCCCTAACACATTTCTGGATATACATTTTTGGTACTTCTGGATATCATTTATATAAATATCTGGATATAATTTATATAAATATCTGGGTATGGATATAGAGATGGTCATGATATATAAAATATTAACAAGTAAGTTATATTAAGATCAAACCTGTAGCCTGGAGAATATCGATTTGTGGTATTTCTGAATATCTATCATGTAATTGAGCTTCCATTTATGCTATTGATGGATAGATCCAAAATTACGTACATCAATCTCTGGAAATGTACAATAACAATCGACCTTAGTACAATAAACGTTGATTAAAATTAAAAACAGTAGTTGTTGATTTGGTTCATATTACCTGATTTAATCAATATCGATTTACGTATTGTTTCTAGATATTCATTTTGATTGGTAATCTGCCGTCTCCATTTCTTTGTGATCGTTGTAGTGTGTCTGTGTGTGTATCTACACAAATATTGAATTTATGTAGGTTTTTGTAGGTTTTTGTACAATAGAACCGGTTTAATTCAAATGGTTGCCAGTTTTTGAATATATTAAAAAACCCGTTTCTCCATACATAGATGGAGAAACGCGTTTTTCGGCAGACCAACTCCTATAAAATAGGCCTAAAGTTGTAATCCGAATTTAAATTTTGTTTTTTATTAATGCGAATATTTGCCGTTGAGCAATTATCTAGGGTTTCAATTCCATCTTGTTTCAATTATGTTCGGTCAATTCTCATATAACCTTCCGATTGTATCATTAATGATAGCCAATAGCTAAGAGAATTAAGTCGAACGGAAAATAACCAAGATTCGTTTGGAAAAGCCTAAGCCTTTTCTCTATCAAATTCAATAATAAAAAACTGAGTTTCACAAAGCCATAAAGATGTTTAAATACTCCCTTAAAACCCAAAACGAAATAGCAAAGTAAAGACTAAAATAACCCCAATTAAAAGTTCAAAACACCAGCAAAACGGAATAAGGAAACAGCAGCCCGTCATCTGATGCCCCCGCCATACCTCTTGTGAGGCGCCAGCCTCGTTCCCAGTCAGTCGAGCAGCCAATGAGGCGGCCGCATGGTCTGAAGTGGGGCGCCAGCCTCGCGTCCAGAAGGTTGGCCCTGGTTCCCTTCAACTGAGGCGCACGTCTGGCCACCAATAGGGCGCCCGCACGGATCATGACTCCACTCCTCGGCTTTGCGTTACATTGCTCGCTGCCCAGTGTTCTGACTCCTTGGGCTGTTTGAATTGCCGGTTGAACTACATCATCCTCCCCTTCTTGAAAAAAACTCGACCACGAGTTGACATCATCATCATTGTCGCCATGGTATGCGGATAAATCCGAAACGTTGAATATTGCTGATACGGTGTAATCACCTGGCAAGTCAATCTTGTACGTATTAATTAATTATTTTCCATCTTGTGTTTTTAGGATGTCGGAAGGGTAGTAGAACACAGGAAATTATTGGAAATTAAATTATAAGCACCACAGATTAAACAAACAATTTAATCAACAGTAGGGGATTTATTGATCAAGTCAAGAACGTACCAATTAAGCCAATAGCAAAACCGAAAGAAATGGAACAGGATCAGGAAAACAAACAGAAACAATAAAACAAACGATTAGAAAACTTATCGTGATTTGATCGAGTCGCCTTAGGAAGACTGTCCTAAGAGAAAATATTGCCCCTAATTGGTGCAACTCAGGTACAGGCAAATTTCTCCGAGAATAAAACGATCACGGATTACGTACCACAAAGCAGCACACTGGTATATAATCACCGGCGGTCCTATCTCAGTCGCCTTGAATCTCACAAACTAATCTCTATGAACAGGGAGTAATGAATAATGAATTGAAGCAAGAGAATTGTTTTCTCTTCAATAATTCATGTGCAAAAATGGCAGGAGGGTGTTAAGTATTTATATGTATGGTAAAACTAGTGTTTTAGGGCTTAAAAAGACCTAAAACTGATCTAATTCGGCCCAGGAAAATCGCAACTCCATCACAAGCGCGGCCGCCCTTGAGGATGGCGCGACCGCAATCCCCCACAAGTTCATAGAAATATGACGTGTACAGATTGTCCATTGCCATGCTTTCAATAATGGTACCTTCCGGCTTGAACCACTACCTATGTTATCCAACGCAAACCTCCACAGGACCAGATGAACGGGTGTCTTGAATCTGATGCCTTTGGATGTAGAGGCCTTTGCTGGTAACAAACACGACAAAAGCTATGATAGGCCCTCTATCGAACACTTGACGCTTATAAGTCATACGTCCCGATCCTCTATCATGAGTGCTTTCAAGAAATAACCCAAATTCCTCAAGTTGCGGCCAACAACAACACTCACTTAGTTGGGCATCTCAGAAGATGTACTGCTAACATCTTGTCTAAAAGACTTGATCCCATTCAAAGTTCCAAACTTTTACTTTATTAGCAGCAACGAGCACCTCTAGGCTATTCAGGAGATAGACTCAGACACGTAACATGTCAATCTATTATTAGGTGCTCCGACTCACCCCACAGCTTGTTATTACCACATTGAATCTCCTTTGTGGGATCTCCACTCAGGTAGATTGGGTTGCCACTGCGTTTGAATCAGACGGGGTTCAAACCCATCCCCAACCTAGATTTTTGAACTAGAGCAAATTCTAGCCCTTTAGTTAAAGGATCAGCTGTGTTATCCTTGGTACCAACATAATCAACATCTATCACCTTCTGAGACACTATATCCCTTATAGATTTTAATCTAATTTGGATGTGTCTCCTAGTTTTACAGTTGTACTTGACACTTTTCAGTTTCTCAATTGTGGTAGTGTTGTCACAACGTACAGAGATAACAGGCATGGGCTTACTGACCATGGGCAACTCAGACATAAGTCCTCGAAGCCATTCAGCTTCCAATCCAGTAGTGTCAAGGGCAACTAATTCGGCCTCAAATGTAGACCTAGACAACAGAGTTTGTTTGGTCGACCTCCAAGCGACTGCAGCTTCGCCTAAGGTGAAAACATACCCCGTACAGCCATAACTCCCGGAGTTATAGGCAATCCAGCTTGCATCACTATATCCTTCAGGAACAGAAGGATATTTTCTGTAATGCTGCCCAAGGCTAATCGTTCCCTTCAAGTACTTGAGAACTCTATCAAGAGCTTTCCAATGTGCTTTATTTGGACATTGAGTATATCTAGCCAACCTAGTAACCGAGTAGGATATATCCGGTCTAGTACAATTGGCAAGATACATCAAACTTCCAATAATCTGAGAATATCTCAACTGAGCCATCGGTACTCCACTTTCATTCTTAGTAAGAGCAGATGAAGGGTCATATGGAGTCTTAGCCACTTTGCAATTCTTATAACCAAATTTCTCAATTACACTTTCGGTGTAATGAGATTGCGATATGGTTATGCCACTAGTTGAACGAGTCAACTTAAGACCAAGAATCACACTAGCTACTCCCATATCCTTCATCTCAAACTTACTTTTCAAGAATTCCTTAGTAGTATTGATTATCCTCATATCCGTTCCAAATAACAGAATATCATCGACATACAGACATAAGACAATACTACTATCACCAATACTCTTGCTATAAACACACTTATCAAACTCATTAGTAACAAAGCCAAACGATGAGACAATTTTATCAAATTTCTCATGCCACTGCTTAGGGGCTTGTTTGAGTCCATACAAGGACTTAACAAGTTTACAAACCTTTCTCTCATTGCCAGGGGCCTCAAAACCTTCAGGTTGATCCATATAAATTTCTTCCTCTAGATCGCCATGCAAGAAAGCGGTCTTAACATCCATCTGATGGATAGGAAGATCATATACAGAGGCCAATGCGATAAGCATTCGGATTGTAGTCATTCTAGCAACTGGCGAATAGGTATCGAAATAGTCTATTCCCTCCATTTGCTTGAATCCCTTAGCCACTAACCTAGCCTTAAACTTGTCAACGGTTCCATCCGGTTTCAGTTTCCTTTTGAAGACCCACTTACATCCTATCGTGCTACAACCAGGAGGGAGATCGACCAATTCCCATGTCCCATTAGAGACAATAGAATCCATCTCACTCTTAACGGCATCCTTCCACTGCTTGGCATCAGAAGTAGCCATAGCAGCTTTGAAGGTTAGAGGATCACCCTCGACATTGTAAGTGATGAAATCACTTCCAAAATCCTTGGTGGTCCTTGCCCTTTTGCTCCTTCTTGGTTCAATCTCATCGTCAGAATGAGTTGCCTTTGGAATCAACCCCCACATTTGTCAGCTCCTCTACTTGAGCAGGAATGGAATTAGTGGTTGGGTTAGATTCCTTAGGAAGTCCGTCCTTCATAGGAAACACATCCTCAAAAATGTTGCATCACGTAACTCAACTATAGAGTTCACATCTATGCCAGAAATTTCGCATTTTATAATAAGAAATCTCAATGCATAACTTGTTTCAAAATAACCTATAAAGATAGCATCAACAGTTTTAGGTCCAAGCTTTTTCCTTTTGTGTGCGGGTACAAGTACCTTTGCAAGGCACCCCCACACTTTTAAGTGTTTCAAGCTAGCCTGTCGACCTCTCCAAAGTTCAAACGAACATTCCTTTCTATGTTTAGGAGGGACTCTATTCGAATATGGCAAGCCGTATTCAAAGCCTCTCCCACATATATTTGGGCGAGTCCAGAACTTATGAGTAAACTATTAATCATATCAGTAAGGGTTCTATTCTTACGTTCAGCAACACCATTTGATTGAGGGGTGTAGGGAGGAGTCTCTTCATGTACTATTCCATTTTCTTGGCAATAGTACATGAAGGGGTTAGACTCATATTCACCTCCTCTATCAGACCTTAACCGTTTAAGTTTCTTGCTGGTTTGTGTTTCTGCTTCATTCTTAAATATAATGAATTTATCTAATGTTTCATCCTTAGAACTAAGAAAATAGACATAACAGTATTTACTAGCATCATCAATAAAGGTGAGAAAGTATTTCTTTTTGTCTTTGGTCAACACGCCATTAAATTCACAAATATCAGTATGAACTAAATCTAGAATTTCAGAATTTCTCACAACCGACTTAAATGGACCTTTTGTAGATTTAGCTTCAACACATACATGACACTTAGAATTTTTATCAATAGCATGTTTAGGAATAATATCTAAATTCATCATTCTTTTCACAGAATCATAGTTAATATGTCCTAAACGACCATGCCAAACATTTGAAGATTCAATGGAATAAGAAACAGGATAATCAATAGAACTAAAATTATTGTGCGGACAAACATCAGTTTCAACTCTAATTTTAAATAAACCATCCGAGGAATAACCTTTCCCCACAAAACTACCAGAATCCAAAATTATGACCTTATTACATTTAAATGAAGTTTCAAATCCTTCTCTAACTAGACTAGAACCACTAATAATGTTGCGACGAATATCAGGAACGTGATACACTCGATGCAAGGTAAGAATGCGCCCATTAGGAAACTTCAGATCCACGCGTCCAGTCCCAAGCACCTTTGCAGCACTAGAGTTCCCCATCGTCAGCGATCTACCACGCTCAGTGGTAAGACACAAATAGCAATTTATCGGCACAAACGTGCACATTTGCCCCGGTGTCAACTAGCCACTCGTTGGGTTCATAGACGGTAAAGATTTCGGGATAGGACGTTACATACTTTGTAACATTGCGAGGTCGAGCATCAACTCCGGGTGCGTCGAGTCGGGATCATCATAATCCTTCGGACCCAACACCATGTTGACAGCGGGATGGTCATCGAGCAGAGCCTTGTGGTCCTTTTCCTTTCTTGGACGGGCGAGTCCCTAGAAAAGTGTCCACCTTCTCCACAATTCCAGCGGTTCTGTTTTGCTTTTGGCTTTCCTAAAGTTATTTTTCTTAACTTTAAGTTTATCATGGTTTTCTTTATCCTTAGAGTGAGTTTTCACACCTTTTCCTTTAAACTTGCTTTTACCGGTTACCATATTAGTGGCGGCCTCCACGGGTACGCTAGGTTGGTTACCATTATGCACCTCTGAATCGCAATTGCATTCATCAACTCATTGAGTGTCAAGCTTCCCGATGCGATGCTTGAGGGTCATACCGAATTCCCCCAAGATCGAGGAAACTTCTCAATGATAGCCATGACAACGAACTTATCGGGAAGTCCCATGTTCGGCATCCTTGAGTGATTGCAAAATGATTTGGAGTTCGTGCACTTGATCGGTAACCGACTTTCCCTCACTCATGTGATAATTCGGGAACTTTCCCACTTGGTACTTTTCCACACCGGAGTCATCGGTGCCGTACTTCGTGGAAAGCGATTCCCACGTGACGCAGCGGTGAGAGGAGCGAGCAATAAACATCAAAGAGTGCATTCGACAAAGGCGACAAAATGCATCCTCGAACAACATCATCCTGCTCCTTCCACGGTTTAACAAAGGCGGCCACATTAATTGGATCATCACCATTCGGAGCGGGACATTTAGATGACATCATACCAACCATACCCTTAATTGACGGCCCGGATCTTCATGCGTTCGAGACCAACACTTGAAGTTCTTACCACCAAACTTCTCCGGAAGATCGGAGGTGTCAACTAGGGACTTAAAGGGAGAGCTAGAGGAACCACCAGACATGATCAAATAAAATACTATTTTCTCTTAGACTGTTGGAAATTAAATTAATAAGCACCACAGATTAAACAACAATTTAATCAACAGTATGGGATTTTATTGATCAAGTCAAACGTACCAATTAAGCCAATAGCAAAACCGAAAGCCAAGGAACAGGATCAGGAAAACAGACAGAAACAATAAAACACACGGTTAGAAAACTTATCGTGATTTGATCGAGTCGCCTTAGGAAGACTGTCCTAAGAGAAAATATTGCCCCCAATTGGTGCAACTCAGGTACAGGCAAATTTCTCCGAGGATAAAACGATCACGGACTACGTACCACAGAGCAGCACACAGGTAGGTAGTCACCGGCGGTCCTATCTCAATCGCCTTGAATCTCACGAACAAATCTCTACGAACGGGAGTAATTTTGCAATGAATTAAAGTCAAGAGAATTTTGTTTCTCTCCAATGATTCACGCACAAAACGGCTGGGAGAATTAAGGGATATATATATACTTGTGATAAATTAGGTTTAGGACTTTAATTAATCCTAAAAACCCTCAGAGAGTTCGGCCCAGGAATGTCAAACCCGTCATGAGCGCGGCCGCTCTTGGGACATGCGCGACCGCGCTGAGCAACAGCCTTGGAGATTGAACGCACGGCACAACTGCGCGACCGCTCTAGGCCATAGCGCGGCCGCCCTCCCTTGCAGACGCTCCGACGGATTTTTCCTCCTTACCAAAATTCAGTCCAAGCCCAAAGACTCCCAAAGTCATATGCTATGAACTTCCATATCACAAATACAAAAATTCCAACACACAATTCTGGCAAGAACTGAATATGTGGGATCAGTTAGCAGAAAGGGGTCATTCCATAAGCATGAACAGTCATTCTTCGAACTTTTTTTTCCTTTACTTTTTTGATCCATTTCAATAAATATTTTAGATAAATAGAATTTCATATAGGCTTGTTACATTGGGTTCTTGCAAGTTATGCAAACGCTACTGTTAAATCCCATCTAAATCTCTAACATAAGAACTTAAATATACATAAAGCTATTGTTCTAAGTTCTAATATCTCATTATTTTAGCACGAATTCTTTTAGCACGTGCGCATGTCACGTACGATTACACATTATAAATAGCTCCTCACTATTTCTTCAATCTCACATTTTCTTACCTTCCAACAAAAATGGGTTATAATTCTCTTCCTCTCCCTCTTTTAATGACAATTCTCTCTCTCTCATCACTTATCAATTTATCAGCCGCAATTGGTCTTCCAGTTCCTCCTCCCTCCACAGAGATCAAGAACCTAAAGGATCCTCTGGTGGTGAGCCTTGTAGATTTTGCAGTGACACAATATAACATGCGGCAAGTCCAAGAACACCTCACTTTAGTGAATGTGGTTAAGGCTGAGAAATCAGTCGGAGTCATGACTTACCAGCTATTTATAACAGCAAAAAATGGAACCGCTACAAATAATTACACTGCAGAGGTCTTATTCAACACAGATAATAATTGGATTCTCGGTTCCTTTGAAATGGTTTAAAATTCGTAAACTCTTTCTATATGTAATAACTCTTACGATTGTTATCAATCCCGAATAGATACCAACTAAAACTATAACTGAATAAAATCTCGACACTCCATATCCTTTAGCATTTGTGCTCTTGAATATATGTCCATTAATCGTTCTTTCGTTTTTTTTTATCTAATAATCTGTTTTGTTTCTAGTATTTAGGCGGCTAAGTTTTGATTCACTATACTTGATACTGAGAAATCAAAACAAGATTTTACTACCTTGCCGATAAGAAGATTACACAAGATCTTGGTCAACTGTGTTTGTGACCAAAAACTTATGTAGTCTTTTTATGCTCGTATCATTTGCAGCGAATATCACAAAATTTTAGTACGAGCTGAAAACCACGAGCATTCAAGACAGGCCGGGAGCTGAAAATCAAACCATTTTGCTATGAAATGTACAAGTGCAATCAGTTGGCAGAAAATGGTGCATGACTTATTCCTTCTTCCCATTTTTTCTTTACATCCATTTCACAAAAGATATTTGTATAAACCGAGGTACGAACGTGGATCATGGCCGGGCAAGGCCCAATGGATCGGGCCCAAAATATAATTCATTCAAGTCTCAATTACGACAAAGAAAGTGGGCCTTCCCTACCTCTGCTCGTCATGCTTCTTCGTCTTTCCCACTATTTCAACCTAGGTATATAAGAGCGAGTAATGACTAAGTCACAGCAATTATATATGCCGACAAGGCATACCCCCTCATATGCCGAACAGGGCATCCTGCAAGGCCGACCTAGGCCTCATTAAAAGATGAGGAGCTCCCTCCTCGGTCATCAACAAAGCAAGGAAATTGGCTTCCCTATCCACAACTCTCTCGTCCTCGGTATCAACTCAGGTCGACGAAGCATCACATGCCGAGGAGCATGCCAACAAGGTGTACGTGCAGAATAATATTACCAAATTCTACTCAAACAAGGATTGTGGGTAGTTATAATCTCACTAGGATTATAACCTACTCACACACAAATTCCTATTCAATTTGAATTCTACAATCCTATGCCTATAAATACAAGTCATAATTCATATTATTTTGGTAACACATCATTTGACTCTAAACTCTTGTCAATTGATCTCTCTAAACACAAATACATACTCTCACACCGGAGGGCCTTCGCCGGTGAAGCCCCGACTTAGTTTACGTGTTTGTTCTTCTTTTTCAGGCTATTCAATCATCCAGGATACAACCTGCCGCTAGATTTTGGTTGATCCGAACGTTTTTGGCATCTTCAGTTTTGTTCCATTGCCGGGAAGCGATTTGAATCATCCATTGAATAAATTGAAAAAATTCTGCTCCACTCTCCTAATCCTAATGGAAGACGAACATACTGCTAGTGTTACTTCTGATCCGGATAATATTCATGTGGAGGAGACTCACGGCAACACTAGGACTGCTTTTCCTTTTCCTAATGGGGAACTGCCTCCTTCTTCGCCATTGATTGATGGACTGCCACCCCTAGGAATGAATCTGCGTTCTAGGGTACAGCCAGTAACCGAGGTAGTACTGACTAATCCTCCTCCTCGTCGGTGCTAAGGAAGGCCTGCTGGCAGCCAGACAACGATGAACGCCGCCCAAGGGGGAACTAGAGCTTCCCCTCAACAGATTGATCGTAGAACTCTCTTGCGTCAACAGATGGAAACTTTGCAACGTATTTATAAAACGCAAAATGCTTGGCTACAATTGGATCCTGAGCACTCTTGGATGAATTCATGAGGCCTACGAGGACTGGAAATTCCCTTAGAGGGGAAAGTCATGCTAACAGGCGTGGTAGTCAGGGGAATAGAGAAAATCTTCCTCCTGACCAATATCCCCCTCATCATGACATTGCTGGTAGATCCAATCAAAACCCCCAAGATGTCCCTCCTCGTCATAAGGCACATGGTCATGGTGGCACTAGAAATGAGGTAGACTTGAGAAGTCATTTGAACCACCAAAGGGAACAGGAGGTTAATTCTGTTGACTTGAGAGCAAGGCTCAGTCATGCAAGACAGAAAACCCCTCTTCGTCGTAATACCCTTCCTCGGCCTAGGAGCCCTCCTCGTCCCAGGAGCCCTCCCCGGACAAGGAGCCCTCCTCATCATAGATCACCTACTCATCCAGAAATGGCACCTAGAAGGGACAGAGTACCATCTAGACATGGGGACAACCACCATGAACATGAGGAACACAGTAGGGTGAATGGCCACAGAAAGAAAGAAATGACCCATCGTAGTTCTCATTTTAGCTCAGGGATCGATGCAAGGGTATTCTCCTCTTGAAAAAGAGACTAGATAAAATGGAAATGGGGAGGAAGGAAGTGGACGATGATGATACCAGTGCCACCCGTCCTTTCTCCCAGCAAATTAATGATCTACCTTCTAATCCTGCTCTTAAAATCCCAAGCTTTGAAAATATGCGGGAACCACCTATGCACGAGACCATGTGCAAAATTTTGAATCCACTATGGCACTCCTTACCAAGGCAGATGATATCCTCTGCAAGACTTTTGTGAGTACCTTATCTGTAACAGCTTTATCCTGGTTTAGTGAGCAAAAGAAGGAAAACATTGATAGCTGGAAAATTATGAGGAGGAGATTCCTGTACCACTTTGCAATAGCAAAAAAGAGAAAGAAAAGACTGATAGATCTTGCTTACATTGAGAAAGGGAAGAATGAAACCACTTTGAGTTATTACAATCGATTCAGAGCCATGGCAGACCAAGTAGAGGAGAGCCTGACTGACCAGGAGGAGATTGTTTACTTTAACTCTGGACTGAGATCCAGACAGTTGATCTATGAACTTTATGCCAGAGAGCCCAAGTTAAAATCCAATCCGTACTATGTGGCTTACGCCATAGCTATGGCAGAAGAGTAATGTAAAAAGAGGTCTGAGAAACCAGAAGCAGAGGCAGCGGCGCCAACCATGCCTCAAATGGAAGTGGCTACAAGGGAAAAAATAGAACTCGGGCTACTGAAAAAAGCCGAGGTTTTTACGCCCCCCCCCCCACAAAACCTATCACAGAGATCATGCAGTTGGTATATCTACCAAGTCCTCGACCACTCGATGAGAGAACAAAGTACACCCGTGACAGTTCCAAATATTGTGCCTTTCATAAGGACCACAGACATGACACAGAGAATTGCATCTCCCTCAAAAGAATGATCCAGAGATGGGTATACGAAGGAAAGCTTGATCGCTACGTTATGAGAAAGGATGGCAAGTGAAAAAGAAAGGACAACGATGATGATGACAAAGATAATGAATGGGAAGACAGACCTCCTAGGGCCAAGCTCCATGTTATAAGAGAGACTGACTCCAACAAAAAATTGAAAGGGAGGATTGACAACTGTGAATCTAAAAGACACCTCATAGATTCGAGGGCCTTTCGAGATATTATGTATTATTCTACCTTCCAGAAGATGAATCTGAAGGACAGCATTCTAGAACCATACTTTGGAAGACTAGAAGGCTTCACCAACCACAAAGTCAACGTCATGGGGATAATTGACTTATTGTTGGAAGTGGGGGAACATCCCTTCCGAGCAGAGTCCACAGTAACATTCGTGGCCATGTATCTGGAAAGTGACTACCCTGCCATCATAGGCATTCCGAGTCAAGGTAAACTTGGGTTGGTCACCTCCCTCCCTCGCCAACGAGTTAAACTCCCGACTCCTGCTGAAGTCGGATGCGTGAGGGCGACCCCCAAAGACTTCTTGGAACGTGTGATGAAGAGAAGAAAAACATCCAGAAAAGTGGAGGTAGACACACCATAAGAGAATCTGAAAATCTCTAAGTTTGTAAAGACTACCAACACCAGTTCTAGGCTGAATCGGATTTCTGAAACTGAAAATGAGGAACATATGATACTAAATATCCACGAAAACAATGACACAATTCTGTCCGTCTCGGATATAACCCCTAATCTCGTCAGCGGCCAGAACTCGGGGGCCAACCCTGGCTTGAGACAAGGAGAGCTACCGGACGTGGACGAACTAGTGGAGATGAAAGACCTAGACATAAATGGTGAGGAAGGTAGAAGGTTTAGGAAAAAAATCATTTAAACTTTGCAATTTCGAGACGGTCCAAAAATGGAGCCTGTAGACGATGGAGGAAATTATGCTCAATCCTGACTATCCAGAGCAGAAAATAAAAATTGGGGGGCAGCTCTCCCCGAAAGAAAGAGAGGAAGTCATCACCCTCCTAAAAAATAATATTGATGTCTTTACCTGGAAGGTCGAGGATATGCGAGGAATAAAGGAAAAGATAGATTTCCACAAGTTGGAAGTTGATCCGTCTGTTAAACCTATCAAGCAGACAAGGAGAATTTTTGCAAACGATAAGGAAGATGATATCAAGGAGGAAGTGCAGAAATTACTAAGCGCTGAAATTGTCAGGGAAGCAATATACCCTGTTTGGTAGGCCAATGTTGTTATGGTCAAGAAATATAATGTGAAGTGGCGAATATGTGTAGACTTCACATATCTCAACAAGGTCTGCCCAAAAGACAGTTACCCTCTCCCCAGGATTGACAAGCTGGTAGACTCCATTGACGGACATAGAACTCTCAGTTTCCTAGACCCCTATTCTAGTTATCACCAGAAAAAAATGGCCGAGGAAGACATTGAAAAAACAGCCTTCTAGGCAGCTGGAGGAATTTATTGTTACACCATGATGCCTTTCGGGCTCAAGAATGCGGGCGCAACCTACCAGCGCATGGTCAAAAAAGTCTTTGGGGAACAGATAGGCCGCAACATGGAAGCCTAGATAGATGACATGGTCATCAAGACTAGGAGTGGCAGACACGCCCCATACTTGGAAGAAACTTTTGACAACTTACGAGCAAAAAGCATGAAACTGAATCCAAGCAAATCTGTGTTCGGGGTAACGGCCGGAAAAATCCTAGGTTTTATGGTATCACAAAGAGGAATCGATGCAAATCCGCAGAAAATCAAAGCCTTGATTGACATGAAAGAACCTACCAGCATCAAGGAGGTTCAAAGGCTGAACAGAAGAATAGCTGCCCTTGGAAGATTCATTGCAAAGTCTGCGGAAAAATCACTGCCTCTCTTCAAAGTACTGAAGGGGACCAAGAGCTTCTCCTGGACATGTGAATGCTCAGAATCATTCAAACAGTTAAATGAGTACTTGGGATCCCCCTGTCATGGGAAAAATGTTATATGTCTTCCTAGCAGCAACAGACAATGCTATAGCTACGGTACTAGTCCGGAATGAAGGAACCACTCAGAAGCCTATCTACTATGTGAGTAAGGCATTATCAGATATGGAGAGCAGGTACTTCAATGCAGAGAAGATAGCTTACGCCCTAGTTATAGCTGCAAGAAATCTACGAGCATACTTTTTTGCGCATCCCATAACTGTGTACACCAATGCGCCCCTGAATAAAATCTTGCATAAGTTGGATTGCTCAGGACGTCTCCTTAGTTAATCTATCGAGCTCACTAAGTTTGATATTAAATACCAACCTAGGAAGGCACTCCTAGCACAGGCTCTGGTCGATTTTATGGTTTAAACCACCTTTCTAGGTGAGCACAACCCCACCTCCCCTAAGCGCAAAGAACCTGCGGGGGAAAAACCGACCATCGAGCTCCCATCCAACTGCTGGGTCATATACACAGATGGTTTTGCCACTAAGGAAAGAAGAGGAGCTAGAATTGTACTAGAAAATCCCGACGGAGAGCACATCATCCAAGACATGATCAGATTCAAGTTCCCTACTTCCAACAATCAAGTTGAGTACGAGGCTCTGATATTTGGCATAGAATTGGCTTCCTTCTATTGAGCAACAAAAATTGCCGCCTTCTGTGACTCCCTACTTGTAGTCAAGCAGATAAAGGGGGAGTATAACACTCAACATCCCACACTTACAAACTATAAAGACCTCATCCTAGACATGACGAAAAAACTGGAATTTTTTGAAATAAGTCAGATGGGAAGGAAGGATAACCAAGTGGCAGATGTTCTATCTAAACTAGCAACTATTGACATGACAGATCCCGACTCTAACCTACTCATAGTCTTTGCTGAAGAACTTGCTTACGAAAGACTACGAGTAATGCTCCTAGATGGGGAGGATAAAAGTGTTGGATGGATGACTACATGGAATTCATTGGAAAAAATCAACTCCTAGATGATGAAGCACGTGCTAGACTTATCAAGAAGAAGTCAGTAAGGTTCACAGTGATGAACGGAATTCTCTATAGAAGATCATTCACAAAGCCCCAGCTAAGGTGCGTATATCCTAAGGAAACAGAAAACCTGTTGGTAGAAGTCCACGAAGGCATTTGTGGTGGTTACCCGGGGGCCAGAACCTTAGATGACAAATCATTACGTTAGGTTATTACTTACTGGCCAAACCTTTGAGATTATGCACAAGCCTACGTAAGAAAGTGTGACAAATGCCAGAGATACTCTGACATTCCCAGACTTCCAGCAGTAGAGCCGACTCTAATAATACCTACATAGCCATATGATATGTGGGGAATCGACATCATCCACCCTTCCCCCCTCGCCCGAGGTAATTGCAAGTATGTGATCGTGGCAGTCGACTACTTCTCCAAGTTGATAGAGGCAAAGGCCTTAGCCAAAATAACTGAGGAGAATGCAATCAACTTCATTCACGACTTCATTTGGTGCCGCTTTGGGATTCCACACACTATTATATCAGATCATGGTCTTCAGTTTTCAAAGGCATTTTCAGCAGAGCTGAACAGACTTGGAGTCCAACACATCAAGTCTTCAGTGAGCAGACCTCAATATAACGGACAAGCAGAAGCAGCCAAAAAATTGGTGCTTACAGCCCTAACCAAGAACCTTGAAGGGAGTGATGGTAGATGGTTTGACGAACTTCCTTTAGCCTTGTGGGCAGTTTGCATAACCACACGAGGGCCAACCGAAGAAACCCCATTCGCACTAACCTTCGGTTCTGAGGTCATGGCACCAGCTGAGATGGCTATCCCTACAACGAGAAACTCTTACGATAAGGAAGTCAACAAGGTCAACAGGATCCTAGACCTAGACCTAGTAGACGAAAGAAAACTAGCTGCTCAGATAAGAATGGTGAACTACAAACAGAGGACCAAAGCATATCATGACAAAAGGGTCAACAAGAGAGTATTAAGAGTCGGAGATTGGGTACTTAGAAAAATTGAATCAACTGCCAAAAGGCAGAACAACAAACTCTCCCCAAACTGGGAAGACCCCTACATCATCACTCAAGTTATCAGAGAAGGGACCTACAAAATGAAGACCCGAGATGGAAAAGAGTTGAAACGTCCATGGCATTTTGATCAGCTACTGAAATATTATCATTAGTTGAAAGTCAGTTTTATGTAATAGATTAGTACTTGTTAGTCTTTTTCTTTATTTTCAAGTAAAATAAGATTTCAGTTTGATGTAATAAAGATTTAATTTTTATCAAGAGAAATGACTAGCAAGACAAATGACGAGGAGCTCCTCCTCGGCATCAAGGGATAAACTCCCACAAAATTATCCAAGACCTATGTCGAATGACCCTCCTCGGCATAGAGAGGTAAAACATCAAAAATTACCCAAGACCTATGTCGAATGACCCTCTTCGGCATAAAGAGGTAAACATTCAAAAATTGACTAAAACCTATGATCGAACGACCCTACTCGGCGTAGAGAGGCAAAATATTCAAAAATTGTCTAAGACCTATGTCGAATGACCTTCCTCGGCATAGAGAGATAAAACCAAAAAATTACATAAGACCTATGTTCGAACGACCTTCTTCGGCATAGAGAGGTATAAATATCAAAAAATTGTCCAATACTTATGACCGAACGACCCTCCTCGTTATAAAGAGACTAGTACTCATCAATTATCTAAGACATATGGCTTAGCAACTTTCCTCGACATAGGGAGATAAAACAAAAAATAATTCAAGTATTATGCCGAGCACCTTCCTCGGCATAATAAATAAACTTTCAAATTATCCAAGCATATAGACTGAATGAGCTTCCTCGGTTTAAGAGCTAAATACAAATGACGAGGTGACCTTCCTCGGTTTCTCAAGAAAGTTGACACTTAGACTTTCATTCAACATACAACAATTCAATACAAAGCAGTTCATATCAAAGCTATAAAGTAAAGACGACGAAGAATTAAGAAAAGGCATTATATTGATGTAGATTTGAAGTACAAAGAGGCCCTATTCTAACATTCCATCGGTAAAAACAAAACAAAAAGACCCTAAGATTGATCATCAACTCCCCCAAAAAGGTGATCATGCTCAGCAGCAACAGGAGGAATGATGACTTGCTCGGTCTGGGCTTCTTCGGCTTGAGCTCCCTCAGGTGGCTCCATCACGGCATCGGTCTCCTCGTCCTCAGATCTCATACCTTCCTCCTCGATCTTCTCAATTAAAGTATGAATATTTTATGGATCTAGAGGAGGAGGAACCCAAGCAGGGCGGCCAGATTGAGCATCGAGAGAGGTAATAACCCTCAAAGCATTGCTGGAATAAGGAATGAGGTGGTGCATGGACCGAGCTGCCTCATCGTAAGAGTCTTGGCAAATGAGCCGAGCAAGCATCTCCAGGTTGAGACCAAGAGAAGGATCCACCATGGCCCTCCTGGCTAAGTGTAAAAAGCCATCGGAGTACATGATGGTCGTCTTCTCCTCCACGACCTGTTTAAAGGCCGAGCTAGCCTTATAACAGGCTATGGCCTCAGACTCCCTAGAGGCAATGCTGGCCTCCAACTCTTGAAGCCTGGCAGATACCTCCTCAGCTCTTTTGAGAGCCTCATTTATTTTCCCCTCCAGCTCAATCTCTTTGAGCCGAGCAACCTCCTCATATTTGGCCATGGCCTCTTCAGCCGTCTTCTACTCTTCCCCGGCTTTTGCCTTAACCGTTTTAAAAGCTTCATCATCAGCACGGAGGTTCTTGAGGAGCTCCATGGCCCTCCTCAGGTCGGATTTGTCCTTTTCGGCCTGCTTCTCAAGCTTCTGCTCATGGAGCTCAGCCGCCTTAGCCTTAATGGTCTCATATGCCGAGACCATGGCATGCTACAAAGACAAAAGAAAAAATGATCAAGAAAAACACAAATATAAATATGACGAAGAAGAAAAGAGTAAAAACCGAGGAAGCTTACCTCACTCAAAAGAAGGCCCTTCCTACTGGCCAGAGCTTCCATATTGGGCTTAGTCTCAAGGAGTTGGTCGAGGAGGTCATCATCCATGGACCTGCAAATAATAGCACGACCAACCTTCTGCTGGGGACCTTTCCGAGCAAGGAGATCCATGCCCTTGAAAATTGGTGCCTCCCGTGCCTCCTGCACAAACTGCTCGGCTTCAGTATATGTTTTTATATGCCAAGCAGAAAGTACAGTCGAGGAGGGAGCAGTTGCCTACCTCTTGGAAGAGCCAGATACCTCGACTTCAACCCTTTAGCGTTTTGGAGCTGGGGTCCTTCCCCTAGTATTTTTCGCCTCGGCCTCAGCTAGGCCGGCCTTCTTCAGAGCCTCCTCGAACAGAGGAGTTGTTGTTTCGTGGGAGACTTCCCCCTCGGTTCGGACCACTTGCCCGTCATTGGTTTCCTCAGTGGATGCCTCAGTACCTCCCACCAGCTTTAAAGGCAAAGCGACAGCCTCCTTGGTGGATAATACAACTTGATGAGCAATAGCGTCATCTCGTCGTTTGCCCTTGGCTGAGGACCTGTAAGTCCTCCTTTTCAGCTTCATCAATGCTTGAGGGTCAAGTATTTCCTCCTCCATCTTCCTCTCTTATTCCCATGACTCCTCCACAAACTGCTCAGCTTCAGCATATATTTTTATTAATGAGCAAAAAGTACAGTCGAGGAGGGAGCCGTTGCCTTCCTCTTGGAAGAGCTAGATACCTCGGCTTCAACCCTTTGTTGTTTTGGAGATGGGATCCTTCCCCCAGCATTTTCCTCCTCGACCTCAGCTAGGCCGGCCTTCTTCAGAGCCTCCTCGGCCAGAGGAGTTGTTGTTTCGTGGGAAACTTCCCCCTCGATTTGGACCCCTTGCCCGTCATTGGTTTCCTCAGTGGAGGCCTCAGTACCTCCCACCGGCTTCATAGGCAAAGCGCCAACCTCCTTGGTGGATAATACGGCCTGACGAACAATAGCGTCATCTCGTCGTTTGCCCTTAACTGAGGACCTGTAAGTCCTCCTTTTCAGCTTCGTCAATGCTTAAGGGTCAAGTATTTCCTCCTCCATCTTCCTCTCTTATTCCTTGGTCAAAATTGCAAAATCGAGAGAGGCAAATCATTAGCAAAAAACGAGGAAGAAATATTGAAGTACAACACAAGTATAAAGGACAGGAAGGAAGAAAAAATTACAGTTGGGGATGCCATCCTCGGCAAGGCATTTGTCATCGTACAGTTTGCAGACATCACATTCATCGTAGAAAACAAGGTCGAGATGCACCCTCTAGTCAGGAAACCTATTTCCTCTGACGACGGGGACAAGAGGTATCAACCCGTCCAAAGGCCCAGGCATGATGCCGGCATGTACATAGTACCGATGGTCAGTTTCCAAGCTCGACCAACATAGGGTGCCCACCTCGGCAAACTGCCTTAGCCTCTCTATCAGTTGTCCACTCCACTCGGGCCTCCATACCTGCTCGGGCACACCAGGGTAATTCGAGGGAGCAGCAAACTCCCAGACTTGTCGTGTCACTACCCTAAACCTAGGCACTATTTTGGTCACACGTGGAGCACGTGGGGGTGGGGTGCATTGCATCTCATGTTAGGCATTATATGGTATTTGGATTGATTACATGTTTATTTTGAATATTTTGCTAATTTATGTGATTTTAGATATTAATAAATCAATATGAATTATATAATGTCTAAATGGAATAAATAAGAATTAATGTAGTGAAGTTACAATATTTTTAATTTTAAATGAGAAGTTATAAAAAGTAGAGAGGAGCTTAGGTGTAAATGTAAAGCTAAGGGGTTGATTGTAGTTAGCTAGAACTTGGAGGAGCTAGAGTGTAATTGTTTTATATAAATATCAAATCCTTCTCCCAGAAACTTCATTTCTCTCCCTCAGTACTCTTCCTTCATCCTACGTTCCTATAAACCTAGGGTTACCTTTCGAAAATCCGTATAAATTAACCGTTAATTTGTTCCTTGTTTTGAGTTCGTATTATCGATTAGGGTGTCGAGTGGAACGTTTATACCTGATCAAAGCTTCTTTTTTTTTCGACACATTTTGGTAAGTTATTATGATTCTTTTCAAATAATTGTTCATACCAAGTTAAACGTTGATATTATGTGATATAAATGATATTTGGTATTGTTGGATCATTTTCTTTGGCTTTTGGAAATGAAAGGAAAAAGGGGTTGAAAATGAATAGGGTGGTGAAGGGTGATAAAATAGTTTGGCTTAAGGTAAAGGGTGGTATTATGGTGTTCATGGCCTTGTAGGAACTTTGGTAGTGTGTTAGAAATAGTATACCCTTGTTGAAGTAGCTGAGAATGAGTAAAAATGACCATTTCCTTGCTTGGCTACTATTGTTCAGCCTTGAACTAATTTTATGGGCAAGGGCACGACTCGTGCCCTGGAGCACAAGTCGTTACCCTTTGTTTTCAGTCGTGATACATAGTGCAGTCGTGCTGGGGTTGGGCACGAGTCGTGCCCTGGAGCACGAGTCATGCCCAGGACTGTTTCATGGTAGCAAGTTTGCAAGCATGTAAACCTAATCAACTTAATATGGATTTAGTTACTCTTTAACTATAACTCTAGTACAACATTAGTACTTTACAATGGAGTCTTAAATGGCCCAAAATGATATAGGAAAGGGCTTTAAATAATGTTCTGAAAATGGTTGAAAGGCGCTATGAAAACATTAACCAAAGTTGATAAAACTTGGTAAATTGATATGTAACCTTCATAGAAGGTACTCAATATTGTGTAATGAATATGTAGGGCTTATTTGATATATATTGTGCCCCTATTTGAGTACATATTCATGGTTGGTTGTGCACATAGTGTTTAAATACATGTTGCACTACTTCATTGGTTTGAACATGAGTTGGAATACCATGTTGTTGGTTTGGCATTATTCAATTGTGTTTTCAACGTAAGTTGCACTATGGTAATGGTTTGACATGAGTAATATTACCATGTTATATATTGATATCCCAATGTGTGGATTTATTTTCAAGTAACTGTTTTTGTGCTTGAATGTGGATATATGAACTGAGGTTATGGGTATAGTGGGATACAATAAAGTATGGATTTGTTCTATAAGTGATTGAATTACATTATACCTGTGTCTGGGCCCGTCTGTGGCCACAGACGTGTGATTGGCCGCTTCTGTATTGAGCCAAAAGCCTTACAGATAGCTGGGAGTCATTACATTATAGGTTGGCCGCTTCTGTATCGAGCCAAAAGCCTTTCAGATAGCTGGGAATCTTATATGTTTCTCTACGTTAGGAGTCTTATAAGACGTGAATATGCCTAAGCAGTTCACAAATGAGTGGAGTTTTACTCCCGACGTTGTACGACTGGTTGTTCAGACGGAAAAGGTAAAATGAGGTAACGTAATGTGTTTACCGTTTTACCAATGTGATTATGAGCAACCTATTTATGTGTTGCATATTATATGGCATATTGTTGCATCCATAATAGCTTATTGAGATTTATTCTCACCCCTTCTCTCTTTATTGTTTTTAGATCCCGCTGAGACAGGAGGACCAGACCGGTGAGGCCGGGGAGGAGTTTGGACATCTTTTGGGTTGTCAGGGTATGTTGTGGTTTTGGAGTTGGGAGTCATGGTGGTTGTTATTCTTTTGGGGAGATTTGTATATAAAACTTTTATAAACATGTTGTCAGTGTGTTTGTATTGTAATTAAACATGGGAGTTAGTTTTCTTTCAAAGTTGGCTTTTATAAGCCTTGACATTTGTAGTGGTTGTAACTAAAACAGGTTATAGTTTTTGAAACATGGTTTATATACTACCTTCAAGTGGAGATGTGATGTCGATTTGTTAAAGGTTGTTATACTTTTCAAGTGAATCTAAAGAAAGGTTTAGTTTAACGGAGGTAGTTTGGGACCCTTCAGCTTGGGACACGAGTCTATAGGTCCCGGAGTTCGGGAGGCCCCACATGTCGGTCTCCACACATACTGGACATTGGGTAGATGATCTTGGGCTGATTAGGGTCACTCCTTATCACCACTATCCTCGAATCCTCCTTATAACTTACAGTGAAGAAGTGATGGAAAGCAGACTGACAAGGTTCAAAACCTAAGCTACAACAAAGAACTATAAAGCCGGTGAGGAACCTCACAGCGTTGGCACCTAGCATAGCCGAAACGACTTGCATATCCTTAAGGAATTCATATATGAAGGGGTCTAAGGGAAGGCGGAGGCCAAGTTGAAACTCTTATAGAAAAAATGGACATAGTTCAAGGAGTACATAAAATCCCCCATTTCCTTCTTGTCCTTGATAGGGAGACCGGGGAGGTGGCTAAGTCGGTACTCCTCCCTCGACACACCATACTTAGAGTGAAGTTCCTCTATCATGGGTTCCCCGGCTCTAACGGGTTTGGGCCTAGGGGTGTATGCTCTACCTCGATTGGATCTCCATCGACCTCCAGAATGGGCTCCCTCGATGAATGCGTCTACGATCCTCCCAGAAGTTGAGGGACCAGTAGAGCAGGGCAACATTACTTTCTCTTCCCGCCATGGCTGCACAAATAAAAGAATAAGGGTTAAAATTTGACCAAGGCAAATTTAAAGACGAGGAAGAGCTAGGAAGCATCCCTTCTCATCCTACCAATTAAAATCGAGGAGGGATCTTACCTAACAAAGTTCGCTCCAAATGGTCAGACTTCAAGTAATACAAGTTGATATGGTCAAGGATCTCACTGCAATCGTGGAATAACACAACATTTGGGGATTCAACATCTAGTCGGTCAATCCTAAACCGACTTGGGTAATGTACGTAGGTTCTAGGAGAATGGTACCTCGTCAGAATCTCCCCTATATCGTTCTAACTCAGCATCGTCCACGGCCCATCAATTCTTTGATAAACCCTAAAATTCTGGGTGAGGTAACAATACAAGGCGTTTGGGTTGCTTCTCCAAGTACGGGTCATGGCTACGAACGAGGAAGGTACAAGATTGTTCAAGAAAATCTTCAACATGAACAATGGCGGTTTCTCTAAACCCACCAAGAACAGTAACACCGAAAACCCAAAAATACGAAGAAATAAAGAGAAATGTGCAGAAATTATACATGAATCGAAGGCTGATGTAGAGAAGCACAAATAAATCAAACACAAAAAGATAGAATCAAACACGAAATTAAGAACACAGACTTGCGATTTGAAGCTTGCTATTTCTCTCTCAAACTTGAATGGTGATAAAAGAGTAGAAAATAAGTGGATTTTAGCTTTTATACCCATATCTAAAACGGTTATGGGTCATAAACCGGGTATAGCACTATCTCCACCTCTCCACATTAATAATGGAGCACGTTTCCAAGAGTAATGTCTCATCAATAATGAGGCGTATTCCCCAATGTGCAATAACCAGAAGATAAAAATTATTATGCCTCGTGATTCGTGAAAACCCGTTCGTATCCGTTTAAGCCGAGGTAGAGCACCACTTCCTACTCAGCATAGTCGAGCTAGAAAGTTGGGGGCCACTAAATGGTATAAACTGAGGTACTGTGAATGTGTGCCCAAATTTGTGGATTCACGCGAGTTTGAAAACATGGCCATGCTGCCTGGAAAATCGATCCCCCAGATAGATGACATCGCATGTCAGCCCAGTCAACCATCTCCTCTGCCTCGTCGCCTCCACGGCCTCTCCTAGCAGAATCTCTGGATACCTGCCCCACGGGTAGAAGTCCACTCCATCGTGCCCATCCCTGTTGATGACTGGCCTCACCATCTTGTAGTCAAAGGTGATCCGGGTCTTCCCGGTGAACTTATCCCTCGCATCTCCCCTCCAGCGGATCATAGCGGGAAAGATGGTGACATCGCTCTGTTGGTTCCACGGAAAGAACCTGATCACCTCACAAAACCAGACCTGCATGTTCAAAACATCAAAAGGGTCATTTATCTTTCATCAAAGTCTCAAAGACAGAAAGTAAAAGAGAAAAGAAGGTGATGCTACCTCAAGAGCAAAGGAGAAACAATCCATGGAGGCAGCCTTATTCCGGCTGTACAGATCCAGGGAGAAGTATAGCTCCGCCAATTCGGCCTCGCCCCACGAGACCGTCCCAATCCCATCCACATCCTCCAGAGAGTCGAGGAGGCAATTCATGGCCAGAGTCCCAGAATTTGCAAAGATGGTGACTGACAGCATCAACCACACAAAGGCTCTAGCAAGCTGGTGGGCAGTCACCTCACTAGCAGCAAAATCCCGCATGCAGTTCTGGACTGCCACCTCGACGTTCCTCGTCTCCATTCCGAGCCCCTTGGGAATCAGCTCAAATCCAACCAAAGCTCTGAACTCATCCGCCGTGATATGGTCCCTCCAAGTCACAGGCCTCCCGGTGAACTGTAAGCCCGTGATAGCAGTAAAATCGGCCGGAGTCACTGTCAGCTCCCCCCAGCCAAGATGAAAGCTGTGGGTAGTGTCCCACCAGAACTCGGATAGGGCCTGGACCAAACCCTTTCTCTTCGAGGTAATGTGAATACCTCTGCCGATGGCCTCAATAAACAAATCCAAGCCGGTAGCCCTCACCAGCTGCTTAGGGTTCGCCCCATTCTTCTCGAAATCGGGCATCCTCTCCCACAGCTTTACTGCAATCTCAGAAGGCCCCCTAGACTTGTTCTCCTGTAGACAAGCACAGCAAAAGAAATGTGTCAGTCTTTTTCAAAAAAGCATGCATATATTCAAAAGTGCACATATTTTCAAAAGAAAAGCATTCATAAAAATTTTCTAGCATCCTTTGCATCGAAAACGTGTCTTTCACATTTGTGTCAAGCACATTGCTTTCCTAAGCACAAAATCACAAGTTTCCAAAATTATTTGCACATAAGCATTAATTTCTCAAAAAATGGCATGCATGAATCCTTTTCATCGTCCAAAATCCCGTTTTCTCATCTATGACCTAGTTCTAGCACATGCAAGAACTCCGTCACCTCTTAGACAATTATCCCTCTTACTTTTATTTTCGAAAAAAAAGTGGGTCATTCTCATTATTTTTGTCAAATAAATTGCACATGCATATTCTTTCATCTTCTTAGCCTCATAAGTTAATCATTAAGATTTCAAAATCATCGTCAAAAATTCTAGGAAAATTCGAGAAATTCCTAAAGCTTGGGTCAAGCCCTAAATCAATCAAAATTCAATCAAAATCGACGGAATTGAGCAAACTAAGAATGCTTACCCCAACCGATTGAGGGTTTGTCGATTTGTGCTCACTTCTACCCGGATAGAGCTCCGATGGAGGCGTGAGGAAGTCAAACTGTGAATGTGTGCCCAAATTTGTGGATTCACGCGAGTTTGAAAACATCCGGTTTAATTTGAAAAACGGAGTCGCCACGCCATTTTGATTTTCTCAAAACTTTGAAAAAAAGGTTTTTATGGGTTCGGAGGTTAAGTTACCCCTTGGGAAGAACGGATCGTCGTTCACCCAAGGTGCCTTGCCGTAGCAAGTCTCCCTAGATTCCGTTTATCGTGCTTACTTGCGTGTTTTCTTGTGCGCATGTGTTTGAATAAAAGGGGAGGGAATGTCCCAAGTTGTCTTCCAGACGTACAAACCATTTATTGGTTGTCGCTCGGGATTTCTTGGATTTTATGTATTCGGGATTTTGATCCCGTCCTCATCTTGGAATTGTGATCATCGCATTTTTAATCTCGGGACTTGCGTGATCGAGAGAAGGACTCTCTTTTATAGTCCAAAAATGAGGTTCTTTAGGAAGGAATGTCCTTAGCCCATCAATCCTACACCTTAAGACGATCGAGCTCATATAGTTGCTTCATGCTCGTCTTAAGTGATAATCGGAGATATCGGGTTCAAGGTTATCCCTTTCTAAAGAGATTATGACACCTTTAATGGAAGAAACGATGTAAAGATAGGATCTTTACACCGGTCCGTTCCAGGGTTGCTAATGGGGACATGGGAGAATGCATGTAAAAATGACATTTTTAGTGAAAAGATGACATTTTTGGGTTGTAAATGATGCATTTGATTTAAAGAAGTGATCTTTATGCAAAGGATGCATTTTTATGAAAGAAATTGATATTTAATATGCAAAGGATGCACTTTTATGTAAAGACATGATTTTTATGCAAAGGATGCATTTTTATGTGGGAAAATAGTATTTAATATGCAAAGGATGCATAAAGATTGTATTTTGAAAGCAAGGGATGCTAACTTCATGCAAAGGGGGATAGGGGGTATGATAAAGATATGATCTTTAATGATAACTACCAAGTCCCAAGCAAGATAATGACAATATATGAATGCAATGAGCAATTTAAATCACATAGAGCAAGTAAAATGCAAGTTTAAGGGAGTGAGAGGTTACCAATGGTGGTGGCCTCTTCTCCTTTGGGTTGAGCTAGGTGGAAGGACCAACTTTGGTATCTTCAAGGAGGGGGGAGGTGGCTTCTTGGCTTTCTTCTTCAACCTCTTGGATTTCTAGCAGTGTTTTGGGTGTATTGTGAAGCTGAGTATGGTGTATGGTGTGTGTTTTTCGTCTTGCTAAAATGGGAAGAGGAGGGCTCTATTTATAGGCAGTCTGGAAATCGCCAATGAGGCCGTGCAGCTAGGAGTCTTCTCCTAATGCAGTCGTGCGGCATTATCCACAATGACTCAGCATGTTTCTAGAATCATGCAAGGTGGCAATTCTAGAAGCTTTTTGTAATTAAGAAAAACATGTTTCTTAATTACTAAGCCTTCCCTTCAGCCCTTAAGAGGTTTGGAACAGTTCCGGAATTGTTCCGAAACTCTAGGAAAGTCCGGGGAATTACCGGGAAATTTATCGGAATTGCCGGGGAAATTAACCGGAAGGCATGAGCCAGATTTGGGTACTTACAGAAGCCCCTCGGCAACGTCACTTGCAGGGCGAGTGGGGTTGTCGATAGAAAAGGATCCGATCTGGCGAATGCCGAGACGGATTAGGATGACCAAGGTGGTCGAGTGGCTGAACCTCTGGAAGGCTACCTACGTATCCCGAGTGGAAATCAAGCCAGGTCGTAGTTCTGAAAAGATCCGCTGAGGAATAGAGAAGAGAAAATTGGTCTATTGCTGGGGAAATAGCAGAGAAAATGACCTAGGAGGTCAAGCAATTGATCCTATTGGGGATATGCTAGAAGTGACCGATGTGATCAGATGTCAAGACCTTTATGAGGGGCTATTTCATCACTGAAGAGTGACAAAGGAACAGGGTGACCAAAGTGGTCGGATGGCTGGACCTTTTATGAAAGGCTACCTACGTATCCCGAAAGAATCAAGTCTTGATCGTAGTTCAAGCATCACTAGATAGTTAGGATCGATGTCTAGGATCCTTGAGGTTTTGACAATTAATGGAGGTAGTAACCTGATTGACAATTAATGGAGGTTGTCACCTGATTGACAATTAATGGAGGTTGTCACCTGATTGGATACTTGAGCGTACTTCTCTATTCGTGATAGAGGTAGCTTAAGTTTGGAGAACTTGAGCGTACTTCACTATATGTGATAGAGGTAGCTAAAGTTAGGAGAACTTTAGCGTACTTCTCTATTCGTGATAGAGGTAGCTTAAGTTTGGAGAACTTGAGCGTACTTCACTATCTGTGATAGAGGTAGCTAAAGTTAGGAGAACTTGAGCGTACTTCTCTATTCGTGATAGAGGTAGCTTAAGTTTGAAGAACTTGAGCGTACTTCACTATCTGTGATAGAGGTAGCTAAAGTTAGGAGAACTTGAGCGTACTTCACTATCGAGGAGATAGAGGTAGCTAAAGTTAGGAGAACTTGAGCGTACTTCACTATCCGTGATAGAGGTAGCTAAAGTTAGGATAACTTGAGCATACTTCACTATCGACAATGACTCAGCATGTTTCTAGAATCATGCAAGGTGGAAATTCTAGAAGCTTTTTGTAATTAAGAAAAACATGTTTCTTAATTACTAAGCCTTCCCTTCAGCCCTTAAGAGGTTTGGAACAGTTCCGGAATTGTTCCGGAACTCTAGGAAAGTCCGGGGAATTACCGAGAAATTTACCGAAATTGTCGGGGAAATTAACCGGAAGGCATGAGCCAGATTTGGGTACTTACAGAAGCCCCTCGGCAACGTCACTTGCAGGGCGAGTGGGGTTGTCGATAGAAAAGGATCCGATCTGGCGAATGCCGAGACGGATTAGGATGACCAAGGTGGTCGAGTGGCTGAACCTCTGGAAGGCTACCTACGTATCCCGAGTGGGAATCAAGCCAGGTCGTAGTTCTGAAAAGATCCGCTGAGGAATAGAGAAGAGAAAACTGGTCTCTTGCTGGGGAAATAGCAGAGAAAATGACCTAGGAGGTCAAGCAATTGATCCTACTGGGGATATGCTAGAAGTGACCGATGTGGTCGGATGTCAAGACCTTTATGAGGGGCTATTTCATCACTGAGGAGTGACGAAGGAACAGGGTGACCAAAGTGGTCGGATGGCTGGACCTTTTATGAAAGGCTACCTACGTATCCCGAAGGAATCAAGCCTTGATCGTAGTTCAAGCATCACTAGATAGTTAGGAACGATGTCTAGGATCCTTGAGGTTTTGACAATTAATGGAGGTTGTCACCTGATTGACAATTAATGGAGGTTGTCACCTGATTGACAATTAATGGAGGTTGTCACCTGATTTACTTGAGCGTACTTCTATATTCGTGATAGAGGTAGCTTAAGTTTGGAGAACTTGAGCGTACTTCACTATCTGTGATAGAGGTAGCTAAAGTTAGGAGAACTTGAGCGTACTTCTCTATTCGTGATAGAGGTAGCTTAAGTTTGGAGAACTTGAGCGTACTTCACTATCTGTGATAGAGGTAGCTAAAGTTAGGAGAACTTGAGCGTACTTCTCTATTCGTGATAGAGGTAGCTTAAGTTTGAAGAACTTGAGCGTACTTCACTATCTGTGATAGAGGTAGCTAAAGTTAGGAGAACTTGAGCGTACTTCACTATCGAGGAGATAGAGGTAGCTAAAGTTAGGAGAACTTGAGCGTACTTCACTATCCGTGATAGAGGTAGCTAAAGTTAGGAGAACTTGAGCGTACTTCACTATCTGTGATAGAGGTAGCTAAAGTTAGGAGAACTTGTTAAGTTTTGAGTTAATTTATCATTTGTTAAGTTGGCAATAAGGGGATAATCAGAAAGATCTGTCATTTCATTCAAAGCAAGAGGAAATATGACATCGATTACATGTTGATAATCCTCAGGTGTGAGGCCTTCGGATGACTCAGAGGACTGGAATTCAAAGATTCCTGACTTGACTGACTCTGGACCCTACACTACTTATTGACTCGAGAGTGTTTGACAAGGGTTGGACCGGGATCTCACTCCTTCCTTCTGTTGCCCTGGGGGGTAGCAGTTTTGTCAGCATTCTTCAGAAAGTTGGAGACTTCAAACTGATCAAAAACTTGCCGGAAATCATTGATTGGCCGGTACCGCGGAAAGATAGTGAGGGGAGCTAGAATAGCTTGATGCAATCTTTCAGCGAGTTCTTCTGTGACAACTGGATTCATTGACTGGAGTGTCTGGTTCATTTTGTCAACACATTGCTGATAAGTCATCTTCTCTTTACTGATCTTGGACACTACGACCTTGTCAGTATAGCCAACATGAGGGTTGGCCTGGATAATGCTGATGAAGTCTTCTTCAGAAGGGATCTTGATCCTTCCTTGATTGGCCACGTATTCGATAGGCTTTCTGTATTCTGCTTCTAGATCTGCTAGCTTCTCATTGAGTTTCACGATGGCTTCAAATTCAGCACTTTCTGCTTCAAGAGGGTCACTGACCACTGGGGTATCAGGCTGGACTGTGCTTTGAATGATGGGTTTCCTGGTAGGCTCCTTGGCATAACTGACGTAGTAGTCAAACTTGCCCGAAGGCTCTCCTAAAGTTCCGACGCTCTTGTCCCCGGCTTCATACCTTTCCTTTAATTTCTGCTGCGTGGACTTCCTCTTCTTCTTCTTTCTTGAAGGAGCGTCTTCATTAATCCATTCTTGATACTCGTATTCCAGACAATCCTCACAGTCGCATACATCATACCAGATATGGGTCTTGGGTTGAACTGGGATGGCCTCTCCGACTACTTGGTCATTACCATTGTTGACTACCACGTTGGCCATTTTGACACTCTGAACTGACAAGACTGAGGATTCTGGCGAACTGTCAGAGAATTCTGCGCTAACAAGTCGCTGACCCGGTGTTCTCACCCACATCTTTCTCGCTGCGGGAAAGGGATAGGAAAGGTTTAGACTCGGGGTAGGTTTTTAGGCTGAAGGCTCAAGCAATATGCAGATTAAGAATCTTCCAGTTTACTTAAAACAGTGTCTTTTATTAATTTCTATTTGGTTGGAAAAGGGGATTTGCCCTTCTTTTTCGCAACTACTCTAGATCCTGGATCAGTGGGTTCCGTCACTACGTCTATAAGCCCCTCGTATTCCACCTGTATTTCGACCTCCCAGGGTGGACAGCCCCGGGCGAGGGTCCTATAAGGCACGCGGATCCCACCGACCGAGAGAGAAGAACGCTCCTAATGGGTCTAGCGGGTCATAGGAACTTTTAACGCACGAGCGATGCGAATTATAGTCAAGGCAATACCGGGAAAATCTCGTCTTTCAGCCTTGATAGAATTTCGGCAGAATTTCGCTTGCGCGATTAACGTTTTGACTTTTCGGTAATGTCCGAGAAGATAATAGGCATGGGTCGGGCGGTAAAAGCTGGATGACACAGTGTCACATTGAACTTCGTTGCATACGCCGTGCGTGAGTCAAAATCGAAGTCAATGTCGGGCCAAGATCTTGCCAATTTTTCCTTGTCGGAATTTTGGCAGAGCTTCGCTTGAGCGAAAAATCTTTGGATTTTTTGGCAAAGACTCGGTCTTGACTCTTACGCATTCCGTGCGGGTCAAGGTCAAAGTCAGTGTCGGAGTCAAGATTCTACCGATTTTTCCTTGTCGGAATTTCGGCAGAGTTTCGCTTGAGCGAAGAATCTTGACTTCCGTTTATGAACTAAGGCTTGACCTTTACGGGGATATGCAACTGGGCTATATGATACGGACTAGACCAAAAACCAACCAAAAGTCACAGTTTTTTGAAACGTGTGACACGGACTGTGCATTGGTCGACACTGGCTGCCATGGGGAGTTTGGGGTGATTCTGTGCGCGCCCGGGAGCATCGTAAGGCTGTCCGTGACTGCAGCTGATAAACAACCCCGGGTTTAAAGGGACGTGCGTGCAAAGTGTACAGGATATATAAGGTGCGCGTAGTGTGCGGTCTCCTAAAAATGTTCCTTTTTGAGTTAAAACAGAGATTTTCATAAATGTGTTTTAAAGGAATGATTTTTGGGACGGGGGAAAATGCAACAGATAAGGCACGTAAATTTTCTGGGAGCCCCAGTCAGTCTTGGAACTGAATAGCCCCAAGCTGCCAAGGCTGCCAGATTAACCACAATTTTTCCTGGTGGAATTGCCACTGAGGCCGTCCGGTCAGAATCCAAGGAGGATTGAGCCGTACGACTGCATGGATCAATTTTCCAGGTTCCACTCCTTTGCTATTTCAGGTTGTTTCCTGTTCAAAGTATGCACAAATTTCAAGATGCAAATGATGCAATGCAAGGCAAAGAAAGCAAGCAAAATAAACGGAATCCGCGATGGGAGTCTAACCCGCTCAAAGGGAAAAGCTTTCTTTTACTTTTTTTTTTTCGAAAAGTGATACCGGTACGTGGGATTGTTAAACCACCGTTTATCCCAAGACCCGGGTTAGGGAGCGATACAGGAAGGTTAGTGGTTTCCACCTATATACCAGTATTGTTTTATTTTAAAATGGAAGCTTTTCTCCTTTGGGATTTTCTCCAGCAGAGTCGCCAAACTGTGAATGTGTGCCCAAATTTGTGGATTCACGCGAGTTTGAAAACATCCGGTTTAATTTGAAAAATGGAGTCGCCACGCCATTTTGATTTCCTCAAAAGTTTGAAAAAAAGGTTTTTATGGGTTCGGATTTTAAGTTACCCCTTGGGAAGAACGGATCGTCGTTCACCCAAGGTGCCTTGCGGTAGCAAGTCTCCCTAGATTCCGTTTATCGTGCTTGCTTGCGTGTTTTCTTGTGCGCATGTGTTTGAATAAAAGGGGAGAAAATGTCCCAAGTTGTCTTCCGGACGTACAAACCATTTATTGGTTGTCGCTCGGGATTTCTTGGATTTTATGTATTCGGGATTTTGATCCCGTCCTCATCTTGGACTTGTGATCACCGCATTTTTAATCTCGAGACATGCGTGATCGAGAGAAGGACTCTCTTTTATAGTCCAAAAATGAGGTTCTTTAGGAAGGAATGTCCTTAGCCCATCAATCCTACATCTTAAGACGATCGAGCTCATATAGTTGCTTCATGCTCGTCTTAAGTGATAATCGGAGATATCGGGTTCAAGGTTATCCCTTTCTAAAGAGATTATGGCACCTTTAATGGAAGAAACGATGTAAAGATAGGATCTTTACACCGGTCCGTTCCAAGGTTGCTAATGGGGACATGGGGGAATGCATGTAAAAATGACATTTTTAGTGAAAAGATGACATTTTTGGGTTGCAAAGGATGCATTTGATTTAAAGAAGTGATCTTTATGCAAAGGATGCATTTTTATGAAAGAAATTGATACTTAATATGCAAAGGATGCACTTTTATGTAAAGACATGATTTTTATACAAAGGATGCATTTTTATGTGGGAAAATAGTATTTAATTGTTAGTACCCGGTCCGAAAAAAGGCATTTTAAATGCTTGGCCCGGTTAATATTAAAGAAACCCTAAAAAACCCTTAATCCCTTCATCCGTACCTGCGCCGTCATTGTTGGCGTGGAAGGTACGCCAGATCGAAGTGCCGATCGGCTCTTTACCCGTGGTATGGCCGATCGACCCTTTTTTATAGTGCCGATCGAACCTTATTTTAAGTGCCGATCGGACCTTATTTATAAGGCCGATCGACCCTTTCAGTTTTCCCACATCACTTTCAGAATGCTTAGATTTCCTCCCCAATTCCTTTCAATATATAAACCCCACTCCGCCTCACACTTTAAACACAGAATCATTCTACGGAAAACTCAAGACAAAACTTGAGATTTCCTCCATAGAAAACTTGAGACTAAACTCGAGTTTTCTAAGTCTAAATATTTTATCAAGCACGTTCTTCGAATCTTCATAGATTCGATCCAAAAGCCTTGCCATCATTAGATAAGTCTTCTGTTTATTTTTTCTGTCTTTATTATTATTGTCTTTATTATTATGCTAGATTTATTGTTTGCATGCTTAGTATATTTTAATTACTTTATTTCTTGCTTATGTCATATATGCTAGATTTAGGGGGTTTTAATATATTTAAATATGCTATAGCCGAGGATGATCTAAGGTTTCGCCCAAAAGAAACCCAATGGATCTAGGAACTATTTCTTTCCTTCCACCTTAGTTATAATTATCCCATGATCAACAATCCCCCAAGGATGAACGTTGATTAGTGCACCTTCCGAGGGCCTAACTCAAAGGTTCTAGGGTGTGATCATTAACTAATTCTTTCTCTCCCCTCCTCCTTATGCATGATCCCGTTTCTTCTATCTATTCCTGTAAACACCGCACACAACCAACACCCCATACGCTAGAAAGACCGATCCGTCGGGCAATAGGAGTGATAGCGTTTCTTCTTCTGTTGTAACTTGACCCCCGAACCCAATTAACTGTTTAGCCTTTTTTCAAAGCTTTGGGCTATATCAAAGTGGCGTGGCGACTCTCAAAATTAAACTAATATTTTAATATGGTTTAAAGCGAGTGTCACTAAATGAATATCCCATTTCGGTCCGACTTTATATAATTAATTATTTCAAACTTCCGAATGCGCGTTGCATCGGGACGGGGTATTCACAGTGGCGACTCTGCTGGGGACTGTTTTGAAATCTTTTCAAACTAAGTGGGTCAGACTTTCGTTTTCTTGTGTGGTGTTGTATTTTACTTCCTTTTTCTTTTTCTCCTATTCTTAACTGTTGCATTGCATGCATGCATCTCATAAAAAAAAATCTTTCTCTTTTTTCCTTAAAAAAGAATTAGACTTTTTACCTCACACTACCACTAGAGTCCGTGTCACACTGCACAGACACCCTTTAACCCATCGGAGAAGCCAATGTGCGGGAAGTGTGGTGATCATGTCGCCTCCCTTCCGAGTCTCACTTGGTCATCCACTCATCAGTGCGCTTCGGCTGCACGGTGGGAGCCTGAAATCTAACCCTTGTGTCACCCACTTTGTTAAGAGTACACTCCCTGTGACCGGTTGGTTTGACTAGCTTTTTTATATAGACAATTAATAAGGTCTTTGTGTTAAGTCACTACGAATCAATGATAAGTCAAGATCTATAAAGAAAATAAGGGCACTAAAAATTGATTTCCTTTTAAAGGACGTGCCATGTAAAGTTGAATGCTTGATCTTGTCCTATCATGGGTCTGTAGTACTCTCCATAAATATCATATTAAATGTCTATATGAGACGGTTAGTCTTTAGGATCCACCACTTTAGGACATTTAGTTAGTTGCGAAAAAGGGGTATCCCTTCCAACCAAGAGTAGGTTCTATAAAAAGTTTTTTGTAAATAAAATGCTTAACTACTCCTCATTTTTAGGATCCACTCCTTATTTCTAGGACCCTCCGAGGTCCGCTCCTCATTTCTAGGACCCTCCGAGGTCCGCTCTTCATTTCTAGGACCCTCCGAGGTCCGCTCTTCATTTCTAGGACCCTCCCAGGTCCGCTCTTCATTTCTAGGACCCTTCGAGGTCCGCTAGGACCCTTCGAGGTCCGCTAGGACCCTTCGAGGTCCGCTAGGACCCTTCGAGGTCCGCTAGGACCCTTCGAGGTCCGCTCTTCATTTCTAGGACCCTTCGAGGTCCGCTAGGACCCTTCGAGGTCCGCTATTCATTTCTAGGACCCTTCGAGGTCCGCTCCTCATTTCTAGGACCCTTCGAGGTCCGCTCCTCATTTCTAGGACCCTCCGAGGTCCGCTCCTCATTTCTAGGACCCTCCGAGGTCCGCTCCTCATTTCTAGGACCCTCCGAGGTCCGCTCCTCATTTCTAGGACCCTCCGAGGTCCGCTCCTCATTTCTAGGACCCTCCGAGGTCCGCTCCTCATTTCTAGGACCCTCCGAGGTCCGCTCCTCATTTCTAGGACCCTCCGAGGTCCGCTCCTTATTTCTAGGACCCTCCGAGGTCCACTCCTTATTTCTAGGACCCTCCGAGGTCCACTCCTCATTTCTAGGACCCTCCGAGGTCCACTCTCCATTTCTAGGACCCTCCGAGGTCCACTCTTTACTTCTTGGACCCTTCAAGGTCCACACCCTCTACTGCGGACCGCTCTAGGATCAGTCTCTCTATCTTGGACCGTTCAAGGTCCACTCTTTGACCCTTCGTGGTGCTCTTCATATACTATGTCCACTCTCCCAATCTTGGACCATTCAAGGTCCACTTCTCATATCTTGGACCGTTCAAGGTCCACTCCTCATATCTTGGGCCGTTCAAGGTCCGCTCCTCATATCTTGGACCGTTCAAGGTCCGCTCTTCTTCTCTTGGACCCTTCAAGGTCCGCTCCTCTTCTCTTGGACCCTTCAAGGTTCACTCCTCTTCTCTTGGACCCTTTAAGGTCCACTCCTCTTCTCTTGGACCCTTCAAGGTTCACTCCTCTTCTCTTGGACCCTTTAAGGTCCACTCCTCTTCTCTTGGACCCTTTAAGGTCCACTCCTCTTCTCTTGGACCCTTTAAGGTCCACTCCTCATCTCTTGGACCCTTCAAGGTCCACACTCCCCATATCTTGGACCGTTCAAGGTCCGCTCTTCTTCTCTTGGACCCTTCAAGGTCCACTCCTCAATTTAGGACCCTTCGAGGTCCACTCTCTCTATCTAGGACCATTAAAGGTCCACCTTTCCACCTGAGACTCTTCGAGGTCCACCCTCGTCTCTTGGACCATCCATGGTCCATTCCTCTACCTTTGACCACCCACGGTCTACATCCTTCAAGTTAGGACCCTTCAAAGTTCTACCTCTTATCTCTTGAACCATCCGCAGTTTGCTCCCTTAGCCTTAAAACCATCCATAGTTTAGATCCTTTATCTCTAGCACCCTTCAGCCAAAGACCCACCTAGATCAAACCTCTCTCGACCCATATAGATCAAACCACCATCTAGGGCCTACCTAAGCCAACTTACCAAGTCCGATTAGCTCGTCTAGATCACCCTCACTTATATTTGACCAAGGATCGAGTCATCTTCCTCTCCTTTTTTCACCAAACGGACTCTTTTACATTCATCCTCTCTCTTTCTCTAAACTTAACCCTGGTTGTATCATCAATCGGGGCCCCCTCGAACTACGGTGACCTGAGACTCATACCTTAAATGGTAAGGGTTACGTAGGCAACTTCAGCCCGGTCAAACTCTCAAATTGTGGAGATCAACTATTTTCTCGGAGATGCCTTAAGATTAATTGCGAGTCTAAGAAAAGCATTGAAGCCCTCAAAGAAGTCTCAAACATGAGGTTGGGAGTGATCAACCTCCTCAAAGACATGCATGAAATTGAGCAGCATCATTTGTCCTACATCCAAGAGTGCTTGAGAAGAGTTCCTCCTCCTGTTCAATTCCAGGGTCCCTATCATCCACATGCTTATGGTCCCACTTATGGTCCAACACATCAGAATGTCTCATTCAGGATGCCTGCTGTGGCCACCAACCAACGAAAGGCACCAATACCCGAGAAGGAGATCAACAAGGAACATCTTGATGACTTAGGAATGCCTATGGGTGAGTTCTTCGACATTTTGGTGGAAAAGAGTTTGATCAAGCCACTCGAGAATTACAAGCCTATTAACCCGAGATTTAACTTGGATACATCCAAGTTTTGCAGATACCACAAGTACGTTGGGCATACCACTGACAACTGTAAGCAGCTACAATGCTTGATTCAAGATTTGATCAACCAAGGCCTCATTAATGAAGAAGCCCTTGTACTTCAAGGAAGGATTTAGATTCATTCAGTCTTGTAGGTTCTAGTGTGTCTTTCTTACTTCCACTTTGGGCATTGGTTTGTAATGTCCACCTTTAGATTAGTTACTTCGATAATAAAAAAGGGTCTTTAATTTCTTTCTTTTCTCTCTAGACTTGAGACATAATCTCGTATTACTTTCAAGAAGATTGTTTTATTTATAATTATCACTTGGTTTCTAATCTCACTGATAAACTCACAATGAATGCTTTGATTGGAGTAAACAACTCACCGTTCCTTCTTCATATACACCATCCCTATACACCCTTCTCTCATACACTCTCTCCATACTCTACCATATACTTTCCATACACTATCGCCAGACCCTCTCCTTGTACACTCCCCCTATGCTCCCTCGAGCCTACACTTCCCCAAATACACTCTCCCCCACTTGACCTCCTTTCCATATGGTCAAGACAAGCACAAAGACCGTTGTTGCTCATCATCAGAAAATAGCTGCTCACGCCACTGCAATTTAAAGAAGATGCAAGGAGTTGTTCCTATCCTTCACAAGTGCTGCATGAATATCAACTTGGGGCTCACCAACCCCCCAATCTCGCGTCTCCTCTGATTTTCCATTTGATCGTTAAGCCTTCATTGAATATGCTCACATATCTTTCCCATGGTCTGAATATATTTTAATAAGTCGGTTAAATGAGTTTGCATTTTAAATTACTCTTTTGAGAATGCTATCCGGTAGCGATTGAAGCTTAAACCTTTCACCATAGGAAGCCATAACCTTATCCTCACTAAATAATACCCTTTCATTTCAAGATCGACAAGTTTTGAGACCCTAAGGAAGAAGCCCATACTAGGGGCTCCCTCGACTCACAAAGGAAGTAATCACCTCCAAGCTCAAGAAAGGCGGAATGCGAAAGAAACTCATACAAGGGGCTCCCTCGAAGGGACCACCTCCAAACCCAAGAGAGAAAAGGTAAAACCATCCTAAGGCATACACTAGGGGCTATCGCGAGCAAACAAATCCGAAGGCTTTTCTCGATAAGAGGGTGTAAAAAAAAAAAAAAAAAAAAAAAAAAAAAAAACAACTTCATCACCCCGAAGTGAACCTCCCATCTCAAAGGTTGTGAAAACGAGACATCGAGTGAAGGTCCTATCATGATCAAGTTACCTGCTGAGACCACAACAAACTCGCGAGAAGAAGCAACAAAGATTCCCTCTTGGACAAATCCCATAAACCCATTCCAAAGTCCATCCTCTCACTTTTAGAGGATTCCATCACCACCCTTGACCTTGCCAAAATCAAAGTTAACCTCACTCTTAGAGGTCCTGAAGAGGCAACAACAAGAAAATCCCTTCACCTTAGAAATCCCAAACACTCAGCAAAAGGCCCAGCCGACCTCTCACTTTAAGAGGTCATGTTAATCATCACCTAATGATCGATCGCAATCCAAAGCCCAGCTACAACCGCTACCGGATGGCATTCTCAAAAGATTATTTAAAAGAAATGCATATTCAGATTTTTGAGTCACTTGTTATCCTACGTGAGCATATTACATATTCTCTCAAAAGTTTGGGAACTCGTCCTATTCTTGAAATTCGTTCATTCGACTCCTCAAACACTATCTGCAAAAGTCTCACTGGGGCTTCGCATCCGTGCCTCTCAGCGGCACTCCGGTAAAAGCAAGGAGACACGCGCCAGGGACTACTCCCCTCAGCTTGCGAGAACAAAGGAACAAAAGAATCTTCACTTGAAGGAATGAAAAAATCTTTGGGTTATAATCAGTCAATTCCCACCTTTTCTTCCACCCCAATCTTTTTTCTATTTTTCATTCTTTCCCATGAAGGAGATCAATGCAACGGCAACCCGCACCACAATTACCATCGAACAGAGCAGCAAGCAACAACGGAACATCCTTCTCCTTCTAAAGACAAGCCAGATTTCACCTTCAAATCAAAACATTCATTTGTTTACCTATATAATTGGAATTTGATAAACCAATCAGTGAGGTCCATTCACAAGCAATCAAGATATAATTCTGAATAAAATAATTCTTCAAATGTCTCGACAAGTCTTCTTTTTCTACATCATAGGAAAATAGAGCCAAACACTGTCTTTCTGTCTGCAGGGGCTTTCATACACTTTTCCACACCTTGTGATGATTATACTCTCCCAAAAGAGTCAAACCCAAAAGCGAAAGTGTCATACACGAACTCGGGATCCATTCCCACCTTCGAAAAAATGCGCCCCTGCACATATACATTTCCGAGTCTTGTCCAGCCGATCGATTGACCATTGTTCGAAATGAGGGGTCGCCCGTGGCCGCAAGATGACTCTGTCGCAAATAGGGATGCATTGAATCTCTCCAAGTGGGGCTTTTGTTAAGCTGTTCTCTCGAGGCTCTCTTCGTGTTTGCTCTGCATCATCAACTGGGGCTTCGTCATTTCCTTCAAGTTTGCTTTGCATCATCAAGCTGGGGCTTCGCCATTCATCATCAATCGACTTTGCCAAGGTCACTTCATCAAACATTGGGGCTCCCCTCAACAAAAATGGGTCGACTATGTGCTCTAACAAAAATCGGAGCTCCAATGAAATCATATCTAGCATGAAGGGCATCCCTTGTCATCAAGATCAGCATGTGGCAAACTCTTTGAGTTAGTTAGAAACATGATTAATCATAAGGCCTCTTTATCAAATAAACACGCTTTCAAAATACTATCCTCCTTGGTACCTTATTTACAAAAATGACTCTTTGGTCTCCACAAATTTTCAAACTCTTCAAATCTATCAAAAATGTATCTCTGTGACTCTTAAGATGACTCGGCCCTTATCTCTGGACATCAAACTTACCTAATCCCACCTTCTATCATCGACACTTACTCGGCCTCGCCTAGTTTAAACCAATAACCTTTCTGCTCAGACTGCCTTGTTTAGACTTACCGCAAATGTAAGCCTCGCCTAGTTTAAACCAATAACCTTTCTGCTCAGACTGCCTTGTTTAGACTTACCGCAAATGTAAAACCCTAGCCTCAAACCTAGGTGACAAATACCTCTCTAAATCCTAGCCTTAAGCCTAGGTGACAAATATCTTTCTAAATCCTAGCCTTAAGCCCAGGTGACAAATATCTTTCTAAACCCTAGCCTCAAGCCTAGGAACAAATACCTCTCTAAACCCTAGCCTCAAGCCTAGGTGACAAATATCTTTCTAAACCCTAGCCTCAAGCCTAGGAGACAAATACCTCTCTAAATCCTAGCCTTAAGCCTAGGTGACAAATACCTCTCTAAACCCTAGCCTCAAGCCTAGGAGACAAATACCTCTCTAAATCCTAGCCTTAAGCCTAGGTGACAAATACCTCTCTAAATCCTAGCCTTAAGCCTAGGTGACAAATACCTCTCTAAATCCTAGCCTTAAGCCTAGGTGACAAATACCTCTCTAAATCCTAGCCTTAAGCCTAGGAACAAATACCTCTCTAAACCCTAGCCTCAAGCCTAGGTGACAAATATCTTTCTAAACCCTAGCCTCAAGCCTAGGAGACAAATACCTCTCTAAATCCTAGCCTTAAGCCTAGATGACAAATACCTCTCTAAATCCTAGCCTTAAGCCTAGGTGACAAATACCTCTCTAAATCCTAGCCTTAAGCCTAGGTGACAAATACCTCTCTAAATCCTAGCCTTAAGCCTAGGTGACAAATACCTCTCTAAATCCTAGCCTTAAGCCTAGGTGACAAGTGCCTCTCTAAACCCTAGCCTTAAGCCTAAGAGACAAGACTCCTCTCTAAGCCTTAGCAAGGATTATCCCAATCTTTTAATCGCTTGGTTCTTCGGCTCGGGAAGCCATAATAATCCCAATCAATTCACACAACTATTCTTCATCAGTAAACAGTAGCCTAAGTCCTTTGGTAGCTACAGTTTCCTCCATTTCAAAGGGTCCGTCCCGCATCTTCAAAGGGTCCGTCCCGCATTTCAGAGGTCTATCCTCCATTTCAAGGGTCCGTCCCGCATCTTCAAAGGGTCCGTCCCGTACTTTCAAAGGGTCCGTCCCGCATCTTCAAAGGGTCCGTCCCGCATTTCAGAGGTCTATCCTCCATTTCAAAGGGTCCGTCCCGCATCTTCAAAGGGTCCGTCCCGCATTTCAGAGGTCTATCCTCCATTTCAAGGGTCCATCCCGCATCTTCAAAGGGTCCGTCCCGCACCTTTCAAAGGGTCCGTCCCGCATCTTCAAAGGGTCCGTCCCGCATTTCAGAGGTCTATCCTCCATTTCAGAGGTCTATCCTCCATTTCAAAAGGTCTGCCCCATACACTTTCTCTTAGTACGCGAATCAAGACTAAACTTGGTTTATTTGCACAACACACGGAGAAATCAAGACTACGCTTGATTTGTTCCATCACACACAATTTTCAAGGGGAAAATCAAGACTATACTTGAATTTTCTTTCCACACATTATCTCACAACATATCTTCACACGGAGAAATCAAGACTACACTTGATTTGTTCCATCACACACAATTTTCAAGGGGAAAATCAAGACTATACTTGAATTTCCTTTCCACACAACATATTTTCCCACGGAGAAGGCAAGACTATACTTGATTCTCCTTTCCGTACATCTCTCAATATTATTCGAATCGCCCTTAGATTCGATCCCCAAAACCTTGCCACAAATCGCATCTTTGGCTTGAGACGCTGCACGTCCGCCACTCTCGGGTACTAAACGCCCACGTTTTCGAACTACGACTTGGCTTGATTCCTCTTGGGATACGTAGGTAGCCCGACGTGGGTCCAGCCACTTGACCTACCTGGTCATCCTTTTGCGACTCAACTCAAGTCCAAAAACCTCACATCCACAAGGTCACTTTCCTTACCTCCTGAAATCCCTTTTTTCAGGACGGATCCTATTCTTTTATCGTCGACCCCACTTGTCTTACAAGAAGCGTCGCCGAGGGGCTACTGTTAGTACCCGGTCCGAAAAAAGGCATTTTAAATGCTTGGCCCGGTTAATATTAAAGAAACCCTAAAAAACCCTTAATCCCTTCATCCGTACCTGTGCCGTCATTGTTGGCGTGGAAGGTACGCCAGATCAAAGTGCCGATCGGCTCTTTACCCGTGGTATGGCCGATCGACCCTTTTTTATAGTGCCGATCGAACCTTATTTTAAGTGCCGATCGGACCTTATTTATAAGGCCGATCGACCCTTTCAGTTTTCCCACATCACTTTCGTAACCGTTCCTCCCCAATTCCTTTCACTATATAAACCCCACTCCGCCTCACACTTTAAACACAGAATCATTCTACGGAAAACTCAAGACAAAACTTGAGATTTCCTCCATAGAAAACTTGAGACTAAACTCGAGTTTTCTAAGTCTAAATATTTTATCAAGCACGTTCTTCGAATCTTCATAGATTCGATCCAAAAGCCTTGCCATCATTAGGTAAGTCTTCTGTTTATTTTTTCTGTCTTTATTATTATTGTCTTTATTATTATGCTAGATTTATTGTTTGCATGCTTAGTATATTTTAATTACTTTATTTCTTGCTTATGTCATATATGCTAGATTTAGGGTTGTTTTAATATATTTAAATATGCTATAGCCGAGGATGATCTAAGGTTTCGCCCAAAGAAACCCAATGGATCTAGGAACTATTTCTTTCCTTCCAACTTAGTTATAATTATCCCATGATCAACAATCCCCCAAGGATGAACGTTGATTAGTGCACCTTCCGAGGGCCTAACTCAAAGGTTCTAGGGTGTGATCATTAACTAATTCTTTCTCTCCCCTCCTCCTTATGCATGATCCCGTTTCTTCTATCTATTCCTGTAAACACCGCACACAACCAACACCCCATACGCTAGAAAGACCGATCCGTCGGGCAATAGGAGTGATAGCGTTTCTTCTTCTGTTGTAACTTGACCCCCGAACCCAATTAACTGTTTAGCCTTTTTTCAAAGCTTTGGGCTATATCAAAGTGGCGTGGCGACTCTCAAAATTAAACTAATATTTTAATATGGTTTAAAGCGAGTGTCACTAAATGAATATCCCATTTCGGTCCGACTTTATATAATTAATTATTTCAAACTTCCGAATGCGCGTTGCATCGGGACGGGGTATTCACATTAATATGCAAAGGATGCATAAAGATTGTATTTTGAAAGCAAGGGATGCTAACTTCATGCAAAGGGGGATAGGGGGTATGATAAAGATATGATCTTTAATGATAACTACCAAGTCCCAAGCAAGATAATGACAATATATGAATGCAATGAGCAATTTAAATCACATAGAGCAAGTAAAATGCAAGGTTAAGGGAGTGAGAGGTTACCAATGGTGGTGGCCTCTTCTCCTTTGGGTTGAGCTAGGTGGAAGGACCAACTTTGGGATCTTCAAGGAGGAGGGAGGTGGCTTCTTGGCTTTCTTCTTCAACCTCTTAGATTTCCAGCAGTGTTTTTGGTGTATTGTGAAGCTGCGTATGGTGTATGGTGTGTGTTTTTCGTCTTGCTAAATGGGAAGAGGAGGGCTCTATTTATAGGCAGTCTGGAAATCGCCAATGAGGCCGTGCGGCTAGGAGTCTTCTCCTAATGCAGCCGTGCGGCATTATCCACAATGACTCAGCATGTTTCTAGAATCATGTAAGGTGGCAATTCTAGAAGCTTTTTGTAATTAAGAAAAACGTGTTTCTTAATTACTAAGCCTTCCCTTCAGCCCTTAAGAGGTTTGGAACAGTTCCGAAATTGTTCTGAAACTCTAGGAAAGTCCGGGGAATTACCGGGAAATTTACCGGAATTGCCGGGGAAATTAACCGGAAGGCATGAGCCAGATTTGGGTACTTACAGGTACGAACGTGTGTTGGGTCAAAATATATGTGGACTCAGAATTGCTTAATCCCAATCACATGGCTAGTTAGAGACCCCTAATTTAATTAGATTTTATTTTTTGATCTCTTGCTGATGCCTTCTCTGTTAGATCAGTAAGTCTTGCAGGTTACTATCCCTGGCGCGTGGGATCTGCACCCTCGGTAATCAGCAGGAGTTAACACTTTTCAGCAACATACTTCAGCAGATAGGTGACTTAAATTTGGGATGACTCCCTTCATTTGAAACAAACTCTCAGTCACAACGGTCACATCTCTATCTCTTTCATCGTACTTGTTTGCTAAAAGTAGTTACATTTTTCCTGCCAATACCATTCTGCCTGTTCTGACATAAGAGCTACTTTTAGCTCGACTTTGTCCTTTGTCTGCGTGCTGTAGGTAACCGGTTGGGACAAAGGGGTTATTACCCGCCGAACAAAGCAGAAATGTCTTATTCAAATCTCCCGCATTAATTGCAAAAGATATGGCATTAAATGATCCTCACCTACCAACCATATTTCCTTATTCCGAATCTACCCTTCAACGGCATCTTAGTTCTTCTCTCTCTTTCTCTCAAGTATATATAGAAGACTTTGCTGCATTGAAGATGGTTGGTCGTTGCATTGAAGAAGAGTGTGCTTGAAGCATTCAATGAAGCTCAAGCCTTCAAGTCCAGAAAATCATTAGACATTATTAGGGACATACACTCGTGCACATCTCATTCAACCTTGTAAGCATTCTCCAACAAGACAATCATTAGAATGCATTGATTGAGAAAGCACACACACACCTGAGTGAGATAAGTCTAACTTGCCAATCAAAAAAACATGGTCAGTTCTTTATCTTACGATCCATCAGTAGATCCTTTGCTTTCAACCCTTGTAACCGACAAGGCCGCACTTGTAATAGAATAGGACATACTGATAGTAAACTTCTCTCAAAATCCAAGATCTGACCAATCTTGGTAGAGGACGTAGAAGCATTCACGCTGTGAACCTCTCCAAATAATGTGTCCTTGTCTTTAGTTTACTTACATCTTGCCAGTCGTTCACCAATACAAATCAGAACAGTTCATCCTGTTGAATCATAAGTATTTCCCTAAACCAAACAAGTTGCACTGCATAAACGGTTTAAATAAATACCTTGTGTTAAAATCAAGATCTGAACAACTTCTTGCTGATTTTGTGTGAGTTCAAACTAAGTCACGAATATTCCGCTATGCTTACTGATTAACTTACAACATTCTGAGTAGTGACTTTGACCATTAAGATATTTTCAATTAAAATTGTAAAAAGGCTATTCACCCCCCCCCTTTAGCCTATTTCCTTGCCAATTGGGCCTAACAATTGGTATCAGAGCGTGTCATTTTTGAAAGAAATTTCCAAGCCTTACAGCTTGATTGCCGATACCATGGCGGGAAAAATTATGCAGTCGTTTAACATCACTACCATACCGATGTTGAACACCAACGAGTTTGGTGTTTGGAAATCCCAAATGATAAAGTACATGAACTCCATAGATGAACGATTAATGAAGGTAGTGGAAGGTGGACCTATTACTCCCTTGAAGGTTCAAACCACCTACAAACCTATACCATCCACTCCCTTAACTGTGCATGCCGACGCTGATGATGAACAAGAAACAGATGTTCAAGTTACGGAAACTCTGGTCGAAAAACCAAGAGATGAATGGACTGACAAAGATAAATTAACCTATGCCCTTGATGGGAAAGCCAGCCACATTATCTCTTGTGGTCTAGACGACAAACAGTACAAGCTCATTGACTTGTGATACACGGCACAAGAATGCTGGAACAAGCTCCTTGAATACTTCGAAGGAGATGCTCGCACCAAGGACAACAGGCTTTATGATGCAATTGCTGAGTTTGAATCCTTCAAAAAGTCAGATGGCGAATCACTCAGAATAGCATATGATCGATTCTGCGAGGTAAGTAATCTATATGCTTTTCTTGGTAAAGTATATACTATGAAAGACCTGAATATACGCTTTCTAAGTGCATTGGGAAGTATATATCATACTAAGGTCACTGTTATTAGAGAAGCTAGAGATTTAAATACTACTTCTATTCAAAATATTGTGTCTAGTCTATTTTTGTATGAGAGAGAACTACAAAAACTTAATGTTCTTGATAAAAACTTCAAATGCATGTCTCTCTCAGCACAGACTCAGATATCTCAAACTCCTACTCCTTATCCTCCTGCTTCGATCAATGCAAAGCCCTTGCTTTGTAGCAAAAACCTTGACAGCCCTCCTGAGCCTCATGTGGAAGAAGATGAATTTGCTGCATTTGCCAGAAACTACCGAAATTTCAAAAACTTCAAGAAAATGCAAAAAGACAGCAAACCAAATCAAAAAAAACCATTTACTACTCCCTTCCATAGAACCACCAGCAACCATAAGCCTTCTACTAGCACTGCTGATGGAAAGAACAGCAAAGGAGACTTGGTATGTTTTAACTGCCGAAAACCTGGACATTTTGCATCTAAATGTCCCCAGCCAAAATATGAGTATGTCAGGAAATCGGTAAACCAAAGACATCCAAAGTCCAGAAGCTATGTTGCAGATGACAGCACAGAGAAAGCTATGCCAGTCTGGTGTGAAACTGACTCAGAAGGTGAAGGCGCTGCTGATGACAATGAAGATGCTGATATAAGTTTTGTTGCCCTGGATGCCGATGATGAAATAGCACTAGATCTACCAACTCCTATTCACCGGGATGCAACTCCTCCAAGAACACCATCAAGGAAAGAAAAACCAGCAAGACATTCATTCCAAGAAGTTAAAGTCAATGCAGTCAACCCTTATGGTTATAAGGTTCATCAAGTTGGAACCTCACTCTATGGACAGTGTGGACCCATTGCCTCATATGCAACCGAACCAAGTCCTCCACAATCCTTTGAAAAGAAGCTATCCTTTACCAAACTCCCAAGTATTTCAAGAAATCTTGCCAAACCCATCTCATCCCTACCCAACTTCTCTCCTGAGCCAAAAGATCACTCAGCCAAAAGAAACATAACCGACCCTCTTCCTGAGATATCTAAAGCTGAGATGATAGAGACCATGGATGAACTTTTTATTGACTATGAAAAGTTGAGTAGTGTTCATGAAATATTGACTGTTGATTTCAGTTTAGTTTCTGCTGAAAGAGACTCACTCAAAACTGAACTTGATTCTTTAAAAACAAAACTGAGTGAGTTCGATCAGCTTAAAACTGAAAACCTGGATCTCAAAAGCAGAGCAAAAGTACACACTGCACAGATTAAAGATTTAGCTCAAAGAAATGATTCTCTTATGAAAACTATTGATACTTTTTCAAAACCTAACGCTGCTAAAATTGCGATTAATGCAACCCAAATTTGCCCTAAAAATAATCAACATGGGATAGGATTTGAAACCAGCAGTAGCAGTCGTACTGATGTCTCTGTAACTGAGAAAAAGGACAAGAAGGCTGAGAACAACTCGATTAACTCATTGCATAAGGATACCAAGCAAAAATATAATGCTGTAGCAATGAAGTATCCTAACTACAAGGAAATGGAGAAAGCCAGGTACGTACAAAAGGGAATTAAGATTGCTGATAATGATTCTGCGGATGAAGACATTAAAAGTAAATGCATCAGCAAAGCTGGTATTGCCACTCTTGATTCAGCTGCCGATGAACAGTCTCCCCCAAAGGTGACTGGCAAAGGCAAGCAGAAAGGCAAGAAGGGCAAAACCAACACTTATAAAGTCCCTAAGTTCGTGTCTGCTGATTCTCCTAAGCCTAATGATGCAATGACTAAATCTAGTGGTGTCTTGCCGACTACTCAGTCAATCAGCAAAGTGAGATGTGAAAATAGTTTGGATTATGGTCATCATGCTCATGAATGCCTCTTGAAAAGCCTTTCAGGACCCACAGTGGCTAACGCCTCTAGTGGCGGCCAGATATGGCTGCCCAAGAGGAACTAACCTCTTGGACCCAGTGAATAAGGGGGACCATAAGCATGTTTAACTTGCAGGTATGCTTTATGGCCTCGACTGATGCCAGCAAAGATGTATGGATTTTGGATAGTGGCTGTTCTAGACACATGACTGGCCGTGCCGATCTCCTTGCTGATATTGTTGACGCATCAGGTCCTCCTGTAGTTTTTGGTGACAATGGAAAAGGTAAAATAATTGGATGTGGAACCATCATTAGAGGTGCAGTTACTGTACAGAAGGTCTCTTTGGTGGATGGACTCAAACATAACCTTCTCTCCATATCACAATTCTGTGATAGAGGAATGCAATGTATCTTTACTACTTCAAGTTGCTATATAAAAGACATTGCCTCAAATGAAACTCTTCTCACTGCCAAACGAAAAGGTAACATTTATGCAGTAGACTTAAGTGCTATTACTGGTGTTACTAATATCTGTTTTGTAGCTAAGAATATCAGTGAGAACTCGTGGCTATGGCACAAGAGACTCAGTCACTTAAACTTCAAATCAATATCCAAGCTTGCCAGTTCTGGATTGGCAACTGGTCTTCCAAAAGTGTCTGCTGATCACGGAAAGAAGTGCAGAGCTTGCCAGTTGGGAAAACAACACAAATCTTCTTTCGAGATCAAGCCCTGCATGTCAACTTCTAGATGCCTTCAAATGTTACATATGGATCTATTTGGCCCCAAAACCACAGCAAGCCTTGGGGGAAGTAGATATACCTTGGTCGTAGTAGATGACTATTCCAGATATACTTGGGTAGAAGCTTTCAGCAACAAAGATGATACATATCTTTGTCGCCACCAAGTTATTCGGGCTCTGAGACTCTGAAAGAGAGCGATATTGTTAGCATGAGATCAGACAATGGGACTGAATTTACAAACAATGGTATTGCTCGATATTGTGATGATCATGGTATAGACCATAATTTCTCTGTTGCTGGTACACCTCAACAAAATGGTGTAGTTGAGAGAAAGAATAGGATGCTTATTGAAGCCGGTAAGACCATGATTTCTGAAGCCAGGTTGCCGAAATATTTCTGGGCAGAAGCCATTCATACCGCCCCCGCTTCACTCGTAATGTATCTCTCATCAAAAAATTCCATAATAAGACTCCTTATGAACTCTGGAGAGGCCTAGTACCCAATATTGGATTCTTCAAAATCTTCGGGTGCAAATGTTATGTGCTTTGCAACGAAAGAGAGCACCGAGGTAAATTTGATGAAAAAGCTGATGAAGGCATCTTTGTCGGCTACTCAAAACATAGTAAGGCCTTTCGAGTTTTCAATAAGAAACTTTTGAAAATTGTTGAATCTGTTCATATAACCTTTGATGAATTTGATTTGTTAGAGTCTGACCAGACTCCAAATAGTGCTAACCAATCTAGTGGTTTTGAGACAGGTGAATCTAGTAATTCTAATCAATCTGCAGATAATATGCAAGATCCTTTTGTTGTTGCAGAAGACCCAGCAGACGTCTTTCCTTCCTCAGCAAGAAATCGTCCTGCTGATAATCCTCCAAATGCCTCTGCTGATTCTTCTAAACCAGTGCCAATGAATCCTAGCCCAAATCCAATCTCAGTAATTCATCCTCCTATACCAAATATTCCTCAATCAAATTCCAAATCCACTCAAAGTCCAAATCATCCTATCTCTCCTATCCCTTTCAGTATATCATCTTCCAAATCTGCTGCTGATTCTGAACCTCCTCTAGAATCCTTAAGACAAGAATCAGTAAGACAAGACCTTCTAAGAGAAGTTAGACCTCATCGTGACCATCCTCTTGATAACGTCATTGGTGATGTCTTTGGACCTAGAGTGACCAGAAATCTGAACAAGGACTTTGATGAAAATCTTTTCTCTTCAGCTATGGTGTCTGATATTGAGCCTCAGAAGACTGAAGAAGCCCTTGCTGATCCAAGCTGGGTGGAAGCTATGAAGAAGAGTTGAATCAGTTTGAAAGATGTAAAGTTCGAACCGGTTCCAAGACCTTCCTCTCAGCAAGTCATTGGAACCAAATGGGTATTCAGAAACAAGTTGGATGAATCTGGAAAGATTATGAGAAACAAAGCAAGATTGGTGGCCAAAGGATACCGTCAAGAAGAAGGGATTGATTATGACCAAACTTTCGCACCAGTAGCAAGATTAGAAGCGATAAGACTATTTCTTGCCTATGCTGCCTTCAAAGAATTCAAGCTATATCAAATGGACGTGAAAAGCGCATTCTTAAATGGTGAACTTCAAGAGCTGGTCTACGTTGAACAACCGCCAGGCTTTGAAGATCCTAAGAAACCCAATCATGTCTACCGATTGAAGAAAGCTCTTTATGGCTTGAAGCAAGCTCCTAGGGCTTGGTACGAAACCTTGTCCAAGTTCCTGCTCAGTGACGGTGTGGGATTTACAAGAGGAAAGATCGACACAACTCTATTTGTGACCAAGCACAAGGGTCATTCATTGTTTGTTCAAATATATGTGGACGACATCATCTTCGGTTCCACAAATGAAGCCATATGCAAAAGATTTGAAAAGCTCATGCAAAGCAAGTTTGAAATGAGTATGATGGGTGAGCTAACTTATTTCCTTGGTCTTCAAGTAAAGCAAACCGATGAAGGAATTTTCATACATCAAGCTAAATATACCAAGGAGCTGATCAAGAAATTTGGTTTCGATAATGCTCATCCTCAAAGCACTCCCATGGCGACAAATGTGCATCTTGATAAAGACGAATCCGGCAAGAAAGTGGACATGACTCTTTACAGAGGAATGATTGGTTCACTTCTCTATCTAACAGCCATCAGACCGGATATTATGTTTGCCGTTTGTGTCTGCGCAAGATTTCAAGCCAACCCAAGAGAATCCCATCTCCGCAAGCCGTAAAAGAATTATCAAATATCTAAGTGGCACTGCTAACCTAGGCCTATGGTACGCCAGAGATTCTTCTTTCAATCTTATCGGTTACTCAGATGCTGACTATGCAGCTTGCCGAGTCACAAGGAAGAGTACCAGTGGAACATGCCAGTTTCTTGGCGAGAGGCTAGTTTCATGGTCATGCAAAAAGCAAACAGCTACCTCTACTTCCACAACTGAGGCTGAATACATTGCTGCCGGTAGCTGCTGCTCTCAGATCCTATGGATGAAGCAACAATTAGTAGACTATGAGATTCCACCTCAAGTCTGCCCTATCTACTGTGACAATCAGTCTGCCATTTCAGTCTCAAACAATCCAGTAATGCACTCCAAAACAAAGCACATTGACATAAAATACCATTTCTTGAAAGATCATGTTGAGAAAGGCAACGTTGTCTTGCTGAAAGTTCATACTGACTTTCAAAGAGCTGATATCTTGACAAAGCCTCTTGATCAGAAGAGATTTGAATTTCTTAGGAGTGAGCTGGGTGTTATTGGTTACTCTGGTTGATGCTGATATCTTGCTGAGATCGCTATCCCTGCCGATCAGTCTTTGCTGCTTGATATCTCTGCTGATTAGTTGTTCTGCCGATCTGTATCTTGCCGGTTGCTTGCCGATATCTTGCCGATGTCTTTTTCTCTGCTGGTACTCTAGTTGTGGTTGCCAGCTATTCATGTCTCCCATCAGCAAGCCTCCTCATAAATGTAAAGCTGAGTTCCCTGTCAGACAAATCAAATCAAGGACAGTTGGTCACACCCCTCTCTGACACGTGTGTGTACCTCCACTTCCGAAAATCGTGTCAAATGATTTATTCCAATTAATATTGTGATAAATCGCAGGTAAACTGTATCATTTAAAATCATAAACAGTTATTTTTAATCATGATTAACCGCTCAAATTCGGCGCTTTAAATGCAATTGCTGCCGCACATATTCCAATGTAAATGAACAGTTGTGCCTTTTTGAAAACCCTTTTCAAATAAACCTTTCCCTCCTAACTTCATAACATATTTAAGCAAAAACCATTTCTCAAAAATCCTTTCGCATTCTCTACGACTTACTCATCAAATCTCAAAACTCCATAACTCAACTCTTTATCTTCGAATCTGGTACGTATATCTTGATATTTCAATCATCTGATTCTAACTTTGGCTTATTGTGTTTGAGTTTGTTTGATTGTTGAGTTTTGCAGAAATCATGAGTAATGAAAAGGATATCTATGGAGGTTACATAGACCCAAGCTTTTTCGATGATGAAGCTGATGGACAATTTCTCAGGGATCTTTTGTCAGATACTTCTGTTCTTCCCTTCCTGGCTCCTACTGATAATTTTGGAGTCTTCATTGATTCCGTCAGAGAGTTCTTTGCTAATGCCATTGTTGAATATTCCGATGAAGATGACCCAGAATCCTTCTCTGCCATTTCTTCTACCGTTTCTGGTGTTCCAATCTCAGTTACTCCTGAAAGCATATCCTCTATTTTTCCAACCCTAGGAAATTCTGGCCCTAATTCTATTGACGCTTCTGTTCTGGATGAAGCCTGGACTCTCATTAGAGGTGCTAATGCCGGACCTAGACTCAGTGGAGACAAACACTTCAAGGTTCATTATATTAGGAGATATTTTGCCCTGATAGAAATTATTGACAGATGTTTGATTTGCCGATCTGGTTCACATAGCCATGTTACCGATCTTCAGTTTGAAGGATTTGCTGCCATTGTGCTGAGGAAGAATTTTAATTGGTGTGGATTTATCTTTAGGGTCATTGCCCTAGCAGCCAAGAAGTATGCTGCTGATAGACAGAAAGGTAAAGATTTCCCTGGCAAAGGTTGTCACTATTGGTTGCTGAGCAGAATAATTAGAGGAAACCCTGCTGTAGTTCTTGCCGATCCCAATGCTACCAGCATATCCAAACTTAAGTTGAAGCATCACAGTGATGGTGATTGGAAAAGAATTAGCAGACAGTCTGCTGATGGAGCCCCTGTTCCTGCTGATAGAGTTGCTGCTCCTGCTGAAAGTTCAACTATTGCTCCTGCTGCTGAGAAAGTCAAGAAGAAGAAATCCAAGAAACCAGCACTAGCCCCTGCTAGGTCCAAACCTTCAGTTGTCTCAGCTCCTGCTTCCTCATCTACCATTGCTGCTGGCCCTGTTACAAGAGCTAAGAAATCTGCTTCTCATTCTGCTGTCCCATCCTCTGCTGAACCAAAGAAGAGAAGCTTGCCTGCATCTTCTACCAAACCCTCTAAGAAATCAAAATCTGTCTCTGCCAAAGCTCCTGAATCCTTTCCTATTCCTTCTTCTGATCCCAGAGTCAGAAAAGTATTGTTTTCTGAACCCATCCTTGATGATGCATCATTGCTCCCCAAGCCATCCTTCAGAAAAGTCCCTAAAACTCCTGGAGAAATTGATCAAGAAATTGCTGAAAGAAGAAGATGAAGAATTGAGCAAGATTTGAGGAGGAGGATCCCATTACAGCCCCTTCTACTCTCCTATCCTAACCTCCCGGATATTCAGCACACTGCCTCATCCGGAATAGCCTTCGAAACAAGAATCAGAAAATGTGCTCCTATCAAGAACCCCACATTCCACATCTATTTCAACAATCCTTGGTCCATGATCAACAAAATTGCTCCAAGTGACTGGGTGTTTCCAATTGACCATTTCCAGCCATTTATCAGAAGGCTCCTTCAGTTTCATGAAGAGCAGAAAGAAACTGTTCCTGCTGGAAAACTGGTAGACTATGTTGATAGAGCAAGACTGGACATGAATGAGACCTTTACTGAGAAGTTTCCTCCACTCTCCAAGTACCAGAACTTCAGTAAGAATGTGTTGATGCTGAACTTTAATAGATATTTTGATCTTATGCCTCTCCTTTGGAATCAAGTTTATCTCTTTCAGGATCGGATAAGACAGGATCTGATGGTCATCTCTGTGTGGATTGCTTATGCCTCAGTGTACAAAACTCAGTTTGACTTTGAAGAAAATGATCCCTATCAGCTAGGAAGAGCTGAAAATGATGAAGACTGGGTATTCAAATATTCTGATGCTGAAACCCTTACCAAAGGCCCTCTTGCCACTCAGCTAGTTGAAAATGTTTTGAAGATGACTCAGGAACTCATCACTCATTCTGAAGAAGCGTTGAAGAGAATGAGTGGTAGTTCTTCTGATAAGAAGGTTGATTCTGGCAATGCTGATAATGTTCCTTCTGTTGATTCTTCAAGTGACCCTATTGAATCCAGCAGAATCAAGCTTTCGATGATGATCAATAGTTTATCAAGACCGTGCTTCTAAAAGATACCTTCGAAAGGTGCTCCTATAGTGGTTACATGAGGAGTTTTTCTTAATTCTGAGCAAGCTCCTATTTTCTTTGATGTTCCTGCTGAACCCTTCCAAGAGATTGTTGATTTGAGAGGAGGAGCTGCTACAGATGCAGACATTGCTGCTGATCTTCAATCTCAAGAAGTTGATAATGCCTTTTCTGCAATTGTTGTCTACAATCCTGTTCAAGCACTCATTCATCAGGCCATTGCTGATTTCTTTTCCAATGATGATCCTCTCCCCGTTGATGAAGACAAATTCGATGAGATTGATCCAAAAGATTATGAGGAGATTCCTGCTGTTGTTGAAGAGGATACCTCACCTCCCTCATGGTACAATTCTCTTTCTGATGACTGTAGGATGATGATATGCTCTAACTGGTACACTACCTTGAAGTCCATTCCAAAGGACTCAGCTGGTAATCCTTTTTTCCCTCCTCATCAGAAACTTAAGTGGAGGTCTGGTACAAGGATAGTAAAGAATTCTTTCAAAAATTCTGTTCCTACTTGAAGGCTCTTCAGATGACTCCCATTCTACTCAAATGGGATAAGGACATTTAGCATGGCAAGAAGAAAACCCCCGTCGTTTCTCATGCCAAAGTCAAAACTCTCCCCTTCTACCAATCGCCCGGCTCTTTGAAAATTCGTGGTGATATTTGTCCAGCTGGTGAATCTCCAATTGAAGTCTGCATTTATTCGGATGGAATCAAGAGGAGACGTTTGATGATTAATGATCATGTAATTGAAACTCTTGAGTATTCTCCTTACTCTGCTGTTGGTGTTTGGAAGTTGGTTTATCAGCATGCCCTGGCCATTACTTTACCATTTTATGCCTCCAGACCCTGTCAGCAAGATCATTCAGTAGACACTGGCAGAATTCTGAGCCTTGGCATCATGCGCATTCTGCTGAATGGAAGAGCATTTCTGAATTTTATGATTGCTAGCAAGCTATCCTTGGAGAATAATGGTCAGATGTTCCTTGACCCTCCTATTTCTACTGATCTTTCTATCATCATTCATCCCAATTTCCCTCTCCTAGTTGTTCCACCTGCTCCAAGATCTGCTGATGTTCCTCTGATTGTCAGCACAATCATTCCTTCTACCTTCTTGGTCCCTGCTGATTCTCCACCTGTTTACACCTTGTTTGGCTACTTTGCTAATGAGCATGGCCATCTTTCTGAAGCTTATAAGCCTGTACTTAGAGGTGACATTGGTGATTTGAGTATGTTTTTCCGAGGTGAACTTGAGGTAATCAAGGATTTAGTGCTTAAGGTCCACTCAGGAGGAGGTAAGCTTAGCAAATAGAATCTCAAACAAAGTCTCAGCCAGACTTTCAGCCTTTATTGACAATGCCCTCAGCAAGCCAAGACCCTCTCCTGCCAGAGCCACCCTCAGTAATCTAAGTGTTGGTGAAGAGAGATTTGATCAGTTTTGTGATCTCATAGACAGCACCATCCAGACTCAGCGGCTGCTGCTTGATTCTAATCTCAATCAAGATCACATCATCAAGGATCTGGAGCTAAAACTCAAAGCTGCTGAAGATAGAGCTGTTGTTGCTGAAGTCAAGCTCTTTGCTGATGAAGCCAAGCTTTCTGATGCAAATCTGAAGATAGCCAAGCTGGAAGGGAAAAATGAAGTGCTGGTGGAGCGTTACAAGGCTAGCAAGAAGAGGAAAGCTGAGAAGGCTGAAGCCAAGAAGCAGAAAAAGTCCAAGTCTGTTGCTGATTCCTCCGTTGCTGCTGCTGATGAACCTGCTGATCCTTGACCGTCTTGTAACCAATGAAATAGATATCCTCATGAAGCCCCAAAGACAAACTTACTTTTGCTGACAATTTGGTTTTTGTTTTTATGTTCCTTGCTTAATATCTATCTAACCCTTCTGCAGGAACTTTATTAGTTTGCCGTTACAGTTATCACTTACATTTTATCTTAATATCTATCTATATCCTTTTAAGTGATTCTGTTTAAAGGTGATTGGACTTAAGCAATTAGGAGGAGATTGTTGGGTCAAAATATATGTGGACTCAGAATTGCTTAATCCCAATCACATGGCTAGTTAGAGACCCCTAATTTAATTAGATTTTATTTTTGGATCTCTTGCTGATGCCTTCTCTGTTAGATCAGTAAGTCTTGCAGGTTACTATCCTGCTGGTGGGATCTGCCTGGTAATCAGCAGGAGTTAACACTTTTCAGCAACATACTTCAGCAGATAGGTGACTTAAATTTGGGATGACTCCCTTCATTTGAAACAGACTCTCAGTCACAACGGTCACATCTCTATCTCTTTCATCGTACTTGTTTGCTAAAAGTAGTTACATTTTTCCTGCCAATACCATTCTGCCTGTTCTGATAAGAGCTACTTTTAGCTCTACTTTGTCCTTTGTCTGCGTGCTGCAGGTAACCGGTTGGGACAAAGGGGTTATTACCCGCCGAACAAAAGCAGAAATGTCTTATTCAAATCTCCCGCATTAATTGCAAAGATATGGCATTAAATGATCCTCACCTACCAACCATATTTCATTATTCCAAATCTACCCTTCAACGGCATCTTAGTTCTTCTCTCTCTTTCTCTCAAGTATATATAGAAGACTTTGCTGCATTGAAGATGGTTGGTCGTTGCATTGAAGAAGAGTGTGCTTGAAGCATTCAATGAAGCTCAAGCCTTCAAGTCCAGAAAATCATTAGACATTATTAGGGACATACACTCGTGCACATCTCATTCAACCTTGTAAGCATTCTCCAACAAGACAATCATTAGAATGCATTGATTGAGAAAGCACACACACACCTGAGTGAGATAAGTCTAACTTGCCACTCAAAAACACCTGGTCAGTTCTTTATCTTAAGATCCATCAGTAGATCCTCTGTTTTCAATCCTTGTAACCGGCAAGGCCGCACTTGTAATAGACTAGGACATACTGATAGTAAAATTCTCTCAAAATCCAAGATCTGACCAATCTTAGTAGAGGACGTAGCAGCATTCACGCTGTGAACCTCTCCAAATACTGTGTCCTTGTCTTTACTTTACTTACATCTTGCTAGTCGTTCACCATTACAAATCAGAACAGTTCATCTTGCTGAATCATAAGTATTTCCTTAAACCAAACAAGTTGCACTGCATAAACGGTTTAAATAAATACCTTGTGTTAAAATCAGCTCTGAACAACTTCTTGCTGATTTTGTGTGAGTTCAAACTAAGTCACGAATATTCCGCTGTGCTTACTGATTAATTACAACATTCTGAGTAGTGACTTTGACCATTAAGGTATTTTCAATTAAAATTGTAAAAAGGCTATTCACCCCCCCCCTCTAGCCTATTTGCTTGCCAATCGGGCCTAACATGAGCAATGAGCTCCTCCATGTACGCGTGGTACTTCTGGAGGCCAGAATCTACCGTCTTCCATTTGTTGGATACTTGATTGATGATCAATGCTGAGTCTTCGTATACATCCAGTACTGAAATGTTGCGCTCGAGGGCGGCTTCCAGACCTACTGCACAGGCTTCGTATTCTGCTGCATTGTTGGTTGTTTCAAAATTCAGCTTGATGGCTATGGGAGTATGCTCATCCTTGGGATCGACAAGGAGCATTCGAATACCATTTCCCTTCTTGTTGGCTGCCCCATCGAAGAAGAGTTGCCAGCGGTTTGCGCTGTCAAGTGAGAAGATTCCGTCGTCCGGAAATTGCGGATCAGGACCCTTGGGCTCACTGCTTGGGAAGTCGGCCAGCTGATCTGCCATTACTCTGCCCTTCGTTGATTTTCTGACCATGTACTTGATGTCGAACTCAGCCCGGAAGAATGACCACTTGGCTAGTCGCATTGACAGGGATGGCTTGTCAAAGAGATATCGGATGGGGTCCATTTTGGAGACCAGGAGCACTGAATGTGACTGCATGTAGTGTTTTAGTTTCCCGACTACCCATACCAAGGCGGTACAAGTTTTCTCAAATGCTGAGTAGCTGAGTTCACTTCCTTGAAGCTTCTAGCTTACGAAGTAGATTGCATGCTCAACCTTGGAATCTTTCTGTTCTTGTGCCAGCATTGCTCCGATTGACGTGTCTGTTACTGTCAAATACAGGAGTAGTGGCTTGTCTTCATGTGGCGGGCGCATAATTGGGGGATTTACCAAGTAGGTCTTGATTTTCTCGAAAGTTGTTTGGCACTCGAAGTCCCATTTGATGTCGGAATTCTTCTTCATCAGTTTGAACATGGGCTCGCAGAGAGATATCAACTGGTTGATGAAGCGACTGATGTACTGAAGTCTTCCCATAAAACTTTTCACTTCTGTCAGAGTCTGAGGCAGCTTCATGTCGATGATGGCCTTGTATTTCTTGGGATCGGCTTCGATACCTCTTTCTATAACCATGTACCCCAGTACCTTACCGCGCTTGACATCGAAGGTGCACTTCACAGGGTTCAATCTCATGGAGTGCTTCCTGAGTCTGTTGAAGAACTTTCTCAGATCTGTCATGTGCTGCCTGTCTGATCCTCTGGAGTGGATGATCATGTCGTCGACATATACTTCGATTTCTTTGTGAATCATGTCATGGAAGAGGGCTGTTGCAGCCCGCTGGTAAGTAGCCCCAATGTTCTTCAGATCGAATGGAATGACCGTGTAGCAGTATGTCCCCCACGGAGTGGTGAAAGCAGTCTTGGCTTGGTCTTCCTCGGACATTTTGATCTGGTTGTATCCAACGAACCCATCCACGAAGGACTTTACTTAGAAATATGCCGTGGTGTCGACTAGCATGTTGTTGTTAGGAAGTGGGAAATCGTCTTTAGGGTTGGCCTTGTTGAGATCCCGGAAATCCACACAGCATCTGACCTTTCCATTGGCCTTGGTGACCGTCATGTTGTTGGAAAGCCAAGTGGGGTACTCAATCACTCTGATGAAACCAACTCGGAGCATTTTCTCAATCTCTTCTTTAACTTGCAAGGACCACTCTGGCTTGATCTTGCGCAGCTTCTGTTTGACAGGCTTGGATTCGGGATCCAGGGTAATTCTGTGCTCCACGATCGAGGGATCGAGTCCTGGCATGTCCTGGTATGACTAGGCGAACACGTCAACATACTCCCGGAGGAGGCTTATCAGGGCTTCTTTTTCTGCATCGGCGAAGAAACTTCCCACTTGTGTCTCTTTAGGCTCTTGCATTGACCCCAGGTTCACTTTGGTCATAACCTCTTCGGCAGCTTGGGTCGGTTGTCCTCTTGGTCAACTACACACTCGAGAACTTCTTTAATGTATTGTTCATTTAATGTGTCTGCTTCTTTATCAATTGAGTTATTAATGTCTTTTAAGTTGTTTGTTAACTTATCAGTTGTTAAAGTGGCAATGAGAGGATACTCCGAAAGGTCAGACTTTTCATTGAACGAGAAAGGAAATACATGGTTGGCTACATTACCATAGTCTTTCGGCGTAAGGCCGTTGGACGACTCAGAGGACTGGACTTTTACAAGGACTGACTCAGAGGGTTCGAGACCGGGTTTAGGGAGATGTGGGTGTAGGCCCAGCTTGTCTTCCATTTCTATCTGGCTTGCCCTTGGTCCGGTGAAAGTTACCCAGTTCTTTAGTGGCATTGCTGGATGCTTGATGAGGGTTCGAGGATCAAGAGGCTTGGCTTCTGCTGTCCCAATCATGGCGATCATGCTGTTTTTGGAGCCCAGGTCAATCAGGTTCGGCACCTCCATGACTTCTTCAAAAAGACTCTGTAGAGCTGGTCCACTGAGAGCGTCTTCTATGAATTCTGGTTCCTTCTGCTTTGGAGTTACTGTCTCGAATGTGGCCTCGGCGGCTGATCCAAACAATCTATTTCCCATGGAGAGTACCTTGAGTTGCTCCTCCAAGTCTGGGATTCCCTTGAATGTGTACTCGTGCTGGACTGTGGTGGCAGTTGGTCCAGGTAGAGCTGTGATATCGAGGAATGTTCCCCTTATCGGATTGGCCTTGAGTCCTCTGAAACGCTTGAGGTCCCGTGCTAGCTTTTCCATCCTTTCTGTAGTCTCTGTGTTGACTATCCCCTGTCGGTCCCCTCAGTTCTGCTGTCGGTTCCACTATTGGTCCCCTCAGTTCTGCTGTCGGTTCCGCTGGTGAAGTAATGAGCGAGGTCGAAACTGTAAGGTCGGAGGTTGGGTGTGCCATCGGAGGTTCCCCTTTTGCGGGCTGCTGCCTTGGTGCGGGCGAGCCTTTTGTTCTCCCTGATGTCAGCCGGTGTTGGCACGTAACCAAGCCCTTGGACCGTGGTGTGGTCCTTGACTTCGATGACTTGGTGTTGGCCCTATAACCTTTTGCCGAGCCCCAGTCCTGGGATGAAGTTCATGAGTTTCATCATCTTCATGGCGGGAGGAATCTTGTCGTGAGATAGTGGAAGGTCCACATTGCATATTTTGATTTTGGAGGTCTCCAGAGTGAATCCAGTTAATGCCATGTCGTCATTATGCTTGATTTCTAACACTGGAATGTCGTTGGTGCTGGTCCCCTCGGTGGTGACGCTGTCGCCGTAGACTGTGGTTAGCTCGTTGCCTTGCATGAACTTGAGGCATTGGTGAAGGGTGGATGCCACGCCATTGATTTGATGCAGCCAGGATGCCCCCGTGATGGGCTGTGAAAGTGATTAGAATGTCCAACACTTGGAATTCGGTGGGGATCATCCGCTTGCCGAACCAGATATTAAGAGTAGCAACCCCGAGAACTGTACGGGAAGTAGAGTCATAGGCCTTGACAGTGTGGACTGAAGGCTTCAGATCTATAGGCTTGATTTCAAGCAGGTACATCATCTTTGCGGGCAAGACATTCATTCCGGAACCTCCTTCTAACAACACGCGGGGAAGGCGACGCTCGTCCAGTTGGACTGTGATATAGAGCGGCTCATTGTGATCAGCCCCAAATTTTGGAAGGTCCAAATCTGTGAAGGTGATAATGTTGCCATAGTGGATGTTGCCGATCATCTGAATGACTTCGTCTGGGGTTGCGTCCACGGGGACCATGGTACGGGCCAGACTTTCCTCTAACTTGAGCTTGTGAGGATATAAAGATGTGAGGAGGGACCAAAGGGAAATGTTTGCCTGGGTCTGCTTGAGCTGAATGAGGATCAGGTCCTCTTTCAGGGAACTTGCGTCTTCGGGCGGGCCGGGTGGCAGTTCTGGCTCCGTCGGCTTTTTGGTGGCCGTAGGTGGTAGTGCATGAATTTGACCCGATCGGGTTAGAACGCTGACATCTGGCTTGGTTCCTTCTGAGCAGGCCGCTCTAAGTTGAGCCATAGTTAGAGGAGGATTCCTCGTAGCGTAGGGTCACATGTCTTCCCTCAATTTATTGACTGTGGACGTGTTCCCGGGAGCTTCGACAGCTTTACGGATTCTGTCCCAGGATACCGGCTTGGGTGCCTTCATGGGGAGGTAACCTACGGTTTGACGCAGCTGTTCGAACGTCAATGCGCAACAGTGGTTGCCAGGTAGAGCTGTGCGTTGCTGACCCTCCGGGGGAGGTTGGAGAGTTCTTGGTTCAGGCGAACAATCTCCTTGATCTTTTCACGTTATACCGCGCTCCTTTCCTTCTTTCTGAGCATACTTAGGGCATTCTGGTGTTGGGTCTGGCGATACTCGTGGTTTGCTAGTTTTCCTCCACTCTTGGCCCAAATCAACTTTCTTGCAGCAGAGCCTGCATCGAGAGTTAGTGCCTGCATTTCTTCTGATGGATGTGGTTTTACCCATCCAAAAGATATGTTCCTAAGCTTATTTTCTGTTCGAAACCTTTAGAATTTAATGTATTGTGTTAGTGTTTTGATAGTTCAGGGACTGAAGTGCAACAATGCTGAAAACGGAGGATTTGTACCCACTTTGGAAGTTCAAGGGCCAAGTTGTAATTTATTGGAAATTCAGGGACTAAATTGAAAATATGAAAATTTTGGAGGAAGTTGATTTATAAAAATTCATGGGCTAAAGTTAAAAATAAAATCTCAAAGAGCGAAGTGCAAAAGAATTCATTATAGTGATCAAAGTGCAACGGCAAAATTGCGAGACGAAACAAATATATATTGTTACCAAACAAGGCAATCAGATTGAGTTGGGGAAGATGGAACGATGATGAAGAAAAATTCCTCTAGTAATAAAAACCGAGCAAGTGTACTCACTACCGGTGTAGCAGTATGCAAATGCAGGGGTCGAACCACAGAGACTCGTTGGTAAACAAGAGCAGTTAAAGCAATGAATAAAGTAACCACTGATTTTTGATTTGAAATAATAATCTAATTCTAAAACAGAAGCAACAGATTAAACTAAAGAAAGCAATTTAAACATAACGAATTAACTCAGATAACCAACGGAGATTCACGGATTGGATTCACAATTACTTTCACCCTATGCTATTTTTATTGCTAAAAACATTAATCTCAAATCTAGGATTCATTCACAAAAGTAAGGATTGGGACGGTGTGGTGCCCGGATTACAACCCTTTTAATTAGTATCAAGCTGCGTTTTCTGTTACGGCCACACAACAATCAAATAATTAATCAACACATTAGAATATTAAATCTAAACCCTTTTGATTTCTATTATGGCCTCAATTAGGTCTAATCTTCAAAACAGTGTTCAATTGTATCAATTCCCAAATTAATGGCGGAATCAATACCCAAATAATTAAAAGGCCAAAATCATCTTAACATGAGATTGCAACCTCAAAACTGTTAAAGATTAATATTATGAAGAACTAGAAAGAGATCAATTGGGAAAAATTAAATCAATAGCATAAAGATCCAGTAATCGCTACAACCAATCCGCAAATCTAAATAACTTAGCTACTCCACGACATAATAAAACTCATAATAATCATAAAATAAAAGAACATCAAAACCTGCGAGATCCGGAATTGATGAACAAGAATTCTCTACGAAACTTCAAAAACTAGAACAAAAACTAATATCCAAGATTGTTTTTAAAACTGCTGCTGAAGTATAAATACTCTAGGGCAAAATACATGGGTAAAATGTGAGAAAAGTCAAGATTATCCTTAATTAGTTGCTGAAAACTGATACTGAAAACGGGACAAGCGCGGCCGCTCTGGGTTGAGCGCGCTCGCGCTGGATGACAGCAACATTGGTCTTCAAACGACGTCACTTGAGCGCGGCCGCTCTGGGTTGAGCGCGCCCGCGCTGGTTGGCCGAGAGTTGGTCTTCAAAAACTTCAATGGAGCGCGGCCGCTCTGAGGTAGAGCGCGGCCGCTCTGGTGCCTGTTCCACAATTTCTTGCTCTGCTCCGCTCCAACTTGATTTCCTTGCCATTTTTCTTGACAAAAATCAACACTTACTCATCCCTTTCCCCTGTACTCATAAACACTCAACAACAATATTAAAACAACATAAAACCCGGGATTTTGAGCCTAAAATAGGTTCGTAAACATGTAAAATGGGTGTGTAAAAACACATCCATCAAACACCCACAAACTATCCTTTGCTCGTCCCGAGTAAAACAAAACAAAAACTAAACTACCAACATAAAATAAAACTACACTACGAAAACAAAGCACAATATTTTTGGGATGTTCTCTTCAAAACGGGAATCTTGTCGGCTAGACAGTCTCAGATCCTAACACAAAATAATCACAAGCATGCTATCACTAATTATCAACTAATGTTACATTAAAGCAAAAACCCACAATTTTCCACCGCGGCATGAATAATGAATTGAAGTCTGGTAGATCATTGTCACACTCTAAGATTGTTTATGGATTCACTAAGTGATGCTCTAACATAATGTGTATCAAATACTATCACAAAGGGACACTCATATGCATGTTTACACAATTGTCAACCCGGCTACTTGATAACGAAATGAAGATATGGCTCTAAGCGTTATGGTGCGAAGGATCGCATGGCTCGGTTCACGGTTACAAACGAAGGTAAGGACATACAAATCGGAAAGCGAAACTAAGAAGTCTTCTTTTTATGTATACATCCTCACTATGATAATTCACTCCGCTCACCCTTTTTCTTCCCAATGTGTCAACCCACAAACTAAAGCTTTTGCACACATACACAACATCGGGTTGAGCACATTCCCTAATTTCTGGGGCCTTTTCTAATTTCCACTTTTGACACAATGGAGGGACAAGATTTTTTTATTTTTTATTTTATATATATATATTTTATTTTATTTTTCTATGCCCCTCTTCATTGTATTTCACACCCCATTTTGCATTTTGACCCCAAATTGCGAATTTAATTCCACTCACCCCAAATTCACCCCAAATTCCCATTCATTCCCTAGTTCACTTCCCGGCAGGTAAGACATCCTAAAACTATGTGAAACGGGTAGGAAAAAGGTAACAATTGATGGCGAATGGCGGTCTAAGTTTCCATTCTTTTCTATTAAAGCTCAACAAGGGTCCTAGCGGAAACTATTATTTACTGGGGTAGAAAGCTGAAGGCACACAAAAGGGTGTAAAGAATAAGCCATATGTATCAAAATAGCCTAATGACGTGTTATTGACAATCATGCAAACCATGTTCTAGGGACCCCGAGAATGCACAAGTGATCCCATAAAGGGCACCTAGAGTGACAACAATGATCAATGATAAATGGAAGTGAGAGGTGGTGCAATCGTGGTTTATTGTTTCAATGTAACCCTAGTTCTCAAATCCCAAATAGCATAATGACTAACAAATAACACTCAATCATCACAGACGCAGGCCAACAAATCCCAAAATAAAGAGAACAAAAATTTTTAAATTTTTACTAAAAACAAATAACAACCTAAACTAACATGGTGATAAGCAGAATAAAACACAAATACCCCCCACCCACAAACTAAAAGATAGCATTGTCCCCAATGCAATTAACTATAAACTCAGGGTAGGGATACCTCAACCGATCACTATGGCGGATAACCCCATTGGCTAGAAGAGCCTCCAGGAGCTAGCTGCTGCTGCGCTTGCTGCTCTCCTTGTCCGGATGAACCACTGGGAAATTGCTGCTGCTGCTGGTACTGCGGTGGGAACTGTGGCGGGAACTGGGGCCATGTGTAACCAGTAGGGGGCAACCGACTGAAGAGTTGGTCCCACCTACTATCCTGCTGGGCCCGCCATGCTTGGGCCGTCTCAATCTCTGCCCTCACTCTATCATCAATCGCTCTCACCCTATCATCAGTCGCAGCCTGACTCTGCTCCAGGGTGGTGAATCTCTGATCAAATCTCAGCTCCATCGCCTCCAACTGATGCGACAGATAGTACAAACCCTCAGCTGGGTTTTCTCTCCAGTCTTCAACTATATCATCCTCTTGTTCTTCCTCTTCTTCCTCCTTCTGTTCTTCCTCTTGCTCCGGCTCAACTACATTTACCCCCTTAGGGTGGCTCTTATCCCTAATCTTTCTTTCTGTAATAATGGGCTCCAACCCTATGTCCCTAGGGATATTTGTGAAATTAACACCCGAGAGCCCCATCAAACCCGTGATCATTAAGGGGTAATTGTAGCTATTCTTCCCCATTTGTTGATATGTCCGATTAATCTCGTGGGCAATGATTGACCCGGTGTCAATGTTTTGCCCTGTCAAGATGACGTGCATCAATGCAGCTCGACGCCACCCAACCTCGTGAGGTCGGGAAGATGGGAGCACTCTCTCACAGATAATCCTGTGAAGATACTTCATCCGTGGGGGAAGAAGTTTTGAAGCAATTAATACCCCCTTGTGCACTGTCGGGTCATAGGGAAAACCACCAAATGTTTCGGCAATCAACTGAAGGTTGCCCTTAGGGTTGTTTATCATTTGTTTTTCAAGGTGCAAGAAGGAACAGGTATCGGCTTGCACGTGTGTGGGGAGGTTGTAATACACTATAATTCTCGCCCGGGTATACCCCACCTCTATACCCCGCACATAAGAAGTGTTATGTATCCCTTTTCTAGCAGCCGCATTTGCATAAAATTCGCGAACTAACTCGCGACTCCCCCCTTCATTCGGAGCATCCAATAAGTTCTGCCACCCATACCCCGCTACAATATCATCTAGACCCATATCAGTAATGTCTATTCCCTTTTCTACATTGAAACTCCGTCCGGCGTAAATATTGAAAAATTTCAGAGCATCAACACTAACAAATTTATTTTCATCAAACAACGGTGGTGGAACCGGGGTTTTCTTTGTTACCCTTTTACGCTTAGGAGCAGAGGTAGCCATTGTATCAAACAACTAAGCAAGGCAATACAATTAAATTCAAAGATTCTTACCCCTTCAAGGCTCGCCGGAAAATTCGCCGGAGTATGCCGGAATTTCTCGCCGGAATTTGGGAAGAAGACCGGAAAATCAACCCCTTGCCTTTGTGAACGAATACCCACTTCAACTTGAGCTCTTCCCCCCTTGATTCAACCGGAATGCTCTCTAGAACACCACTCTTCAATTTTTCGAAATTGCCCAACTTCGCCGGAATCAATGGCCTTTTGAAGGTTGAAATCGAGCTTGGCTTGAGGATTTATGATGGGTATGGTGATTTAGAGGTTGGAAGGGGAGATAATTGGGTTTGGGTGAGGGATTTTTAGAGAGAGAGGGCTTAGGGTTCGTGGGTTTTTAGAGAGAGAGGAAGGGGACGGCGGTATTATAATAAGGGGGAGCGTTGCACTGATTAGGTTTTATTTAATTTTGACCGTAATTTCCGTTGGAGCGCGGCCGCTCTGCCTTGGAGCGCGTCCGCGCTGGATGGCCGAGACAAGGCAAGGTTTTTGATTTTTAATGAGCGCGGCCGCTCTGCCTTGGAGCGCGCCCGCGCAGCCTGGCCGAAGCTGATGCTCATTTTTCCTTTAAACAAGCGCGGCCGCTCTATGTCCGAGCGCGCCCGCGCACCCTAGCAGCGAGATTTCATCAGTTTTTCTGCCCTTTTTGCTGCCTTGAAGTTCACAGCTTCCGTTTTGACCAGTTGTGTGCTATCCTGCACATCACCACAAACACACATACAAGCGTAATATCTATTGACAAAACTCAAAAGTAAATATTTTTGGAGGGTGACAACTATTTACACTCCCCTATAAACCCACAAACTCGGAGAGACCCATAACGGGTGACACAAAACTTTTGTTCGACAAAAATATGTCAAACATTTGACCGCACTTTCGCTGCCTACGTCCCCATTAATGTGAGCGGACTACCCACATTAATAGGCTCAGGTCACCGTAGTTCGACACGTTCTATACTACGACTCGAAAACGGTAAATAATTTTTTTTTTTTTTATGAATACCCCCACCCACAAACTAAGAATTTGCGATGTCCTCATTGCATAAACAATTCCAACGCGAATTCAAAGCTAACGAGTAGTGATAAACTGAATATAAAGACAGAAAGCGGTAAAAGTTACCTAAGGTTGGGTTGCCTCCCAACAAGCGCCTTTGTTTTAAGTCTTTGGCTCGACATGATGCTAATGATTTATCAGTTGATTTTCGGTGCATCCACCAACACCACCACATCAATTTCTTCCAAGATAGACACCCCTTCGTAATAGGGCTTGACTCGGTGCCCATTCACCTTGAAAGTACTTCCGTTTTTCAAATCTTTGAGCTCGACCGCTCCATGTGGAAATACTTTCACCAACTCATAAGGGCCTGACCATTTGGAGCACAATTTACCGGGAAAAAGTCTCAATCGAGAATTGAACAATAAGACCTTCTTACCCGGCATTAAGAATTTCGGCTTTAAGTACTGATCATGGTATCTCTTGGTTCTTTCTTTATACAGCTTGGCACTTTGGTAGCTGTCTTGCCTCAACTCCTCAATCTCATCCAAATCAAGCATTCGTTTCTCACACGCGCTTCGTCAAATCCATGTTGTGTTCCTTCAGCCCAATATGCTTTGTGTTCCATCTCAACCGGAAGGTGACACTCTTTGCCATACACAATTCTGTACGGACTCATCCCAATGGGCGTTTTGTAAGCAGTCCGATATGCCCATAATGCATCATTGAGCTTCAAAGCCCAATCTTTTCTGTTTGGCCGAACTGTCTTTTCTAGGACCCCCTTGATTTGGCGGTTGCTCACTTCCACTTGCCCCGATGTTTGGGGATGGTAGGCTGTGGCTAGCTTGTGAACAACTCCATATTTCTTCAGGACTTGGTTGAAAAGCCTGTTTGTGAAGTGAGTTCCTTGATCACTAATGATTGCACGAGGCACCCCGTACCTGCAAAAAATATTCTCACACACAAACTTTGAAACAACGTTAGCATCATTAGTCCGGGTGGCAATAGCTTCCACCCATTTAGATACATAGTCAACAGCAACCAATATATACACAAAACCATGGGACGAGGGGAAAGGGCCCATGAAATCAATGCCCCACACATCAAATATGTCAACAACTAAATTATAATTTTGGGGCATCTCATCACGCTTACCTATCCCTCCCGTTCTTTGGCATTTATCACACTTTTTGCAAAAATCTTGCGCATCTTTAAATATGGTGGGCCAATATAAGCCACTTTGAAGAATTTTCCTAGCAGTCTTTTGACCACTGAAATGCCCACCACATTGTAAATCATGACAAAAGCGCAAGACACTCAATTGTTCATATTCCGGAACACACCTCCTCACCATCTTATCCGGACAAATTTTCCACAAGTAAGGGTCATCCCAAATGTAGTTCCTCACATCAGATTTAAATTTTCTCTTTTGATCATAAGTAAAGTGAGGAGGAATCATGTCACATGCAAGATAATTAACAATATCCGCATACCAAGGCTCTTGAACATGTAGAGCAAGTAGTTGTTCATCCGGGAAATTTTCATTCACCGGAATCACTCCTTCATTGCTATTCTGAAACGAGAAATCCTCAAGCCTTGATAAGTGATCCGCCACTACATTTTCGGACCCCTTTTTGTCCCTTATTTCCAAATCAAATTCTTGCAACAAAAGCATCCACCTAAGCAGTCTAGGTTTTGCATCCTTTTTATTCAACAAATATTTTAAAGCAGCATGATCAGAATAGATTATTACCTTCGACCCAAGCAAATATGAACGGAAATTCTCAAGTGCAAACACAACAGCTAAAAATTCTTTTTCAGTAGTGGTATAATTAAGCTGTGCATCATTAAGAGTTCTACTTGCATAATGGATTACATGCGGTAATTTATCTATCTTTTGGCTTAAAACAGCCCCAATAGCAAAATCAGATGCATCACACATGATCTCAAAAGGGTGAGACCAATCAGGGCTAGAAAGAATGGGAGTGCAAGTAAGTTTTTCTTTTAATAAAGTGAAAGCATCTAAACAGTTTTGGTCAAAGATGAACTCGGTATTTTTAGCTAGCAAGTTACTTAACGGCTTACAAATTTGTGAAAAATCCTTAATAAATCGCCGATAAAAACCCGCATGGCCTAAGAAACTTCGAACACCCTTAACTGAGACCGGGGGAGGTAGCTTAGAAATCACATCTATCTTAGCTTTATCGACCTCAATCCCCCTACTAGACACTATGTGGCCCAAGACAATCCCCTGCCTAACAAGAAAGTGACACTTCTCCCAACTAAGTGTCAAATTGGTCTCGCAACATCTCCTCAAGACCATAGTCAAATTATCAAGACACCCCTCAAAGCTATCTCCAACCACAGAAAAATCATCCATAAACACCTCTACACACTTCTCTATCATGTCCGAGAAGATGGAGGTCATGCACCTTTGAAAAGTAGCGGGTGCATTGCAAAGCCCAAAGGGCATCCTCCTATAAGCAAAAGTACCAAAGGGACATGTGAAAGTGGTCTTTGATTGGTCCTCGGGTGCAATTGTGATTTGATTATATCCCGAGAACCCATCAAGAAAGCAGTAATAAGCATGACCCGCCAACCTCTCTAGGATTTGGTCAATGAAAGGCAAAGGAAAGTGATCTTTTTTGGTGGCGGCATTCAGCTTTCTCAAATCTATACACATCCTATACCCGGTCACCTCTCTAGTGGGCACATCCTCATTTTTATTATTTTTCACAACAGTAATGCCCGACCTCTTAGGAACCACTTGAACCGGGCTCACCCACTCACTGTCCGCAATTGGGAATATAATTCCCGCATCTAATAATTTCAGGACCTCTTTCCTCACTGCTTCCTCCATGTGAGGGTTCAATCTCCTTTGTCTCTCCCTCGAAGGTTTAGCCCCCTCTACAAGATTAATATTATGCATACACATTGAGGGGCTAATACCTTTAATATCTGCCAAAGTCCACCCTATGGCCGATTTGTGCTCACAAAGCACAGCAATTAATTTGGCCTCTTGTTCTAAGGTCAAGTCTGAGGCAACTATCACAGGTAAAGTCTCGCCCTCCCCTAGAAAAGCATACTTTAAATTAGAGGGGAGGGGTTTTAGCTCAAGAACCGGTGGAACCACAACTGATGGCGCATACTTCTCATTGAAGTAGCCTAGGGAGTGAGACGGGCCATTAACAGAATAATGTTCCTCGGCCTTATTTTCAATGGCCATTACTTCGGAACCCGCATTATCCCTAGTTTTCTCACTGCCATTCAACAACATCTCAAGTTCATCACATGCTCTATCATGCCACAAATATTCATGCACACAATCATCTACTCTCTCCACAAAGTTACAAGAATTTCCATTGTCCATTGGATTTTTCATAATATCATGCACAGAAATTTCAATAGTTTCGTTGGCCACAGTCATGGAAAGAGTTCCATTGCCAACATTAATAATAGTGTTTGTCATCGCCATGAATGGACGCCCAAGTAAAATTGGGGAATCACGACGACTACACTCACTATTAGGCATCTCAAGCACAACAAAATCCACAGGTATGATCAATGAGTCCACCTGAACCAAAACATCTTCCACAATTCCCAACGGTCTTTTAATAGATCGATCCGCTAGTTGGAGAGCCATGGATGTAGGTTTCAATTCAGGCAAACCCATATCAAGAGGGTAACAAATTAATACTAGCGCCTAGGTCCAACATCGCCTTCACCTTACTCGAGTTCCCCATATTGATAGAAATTATAAAACTTCCGGGGTCCTTTTGTTTGGGTGGGAGGAGGTGTTGTGCCACTGCACGAGCATTCTCTCCAAGAAAAGCCTTCTCATCCTTGCCATACTTTAGTTTCTTGGAATTAATTTCTTTGAAAAACTTGGCATAAGCCGGAATATTTTTTATCACATTCAACAAAGGGAGATTGATGTTCACTTTAGAGAACATGTCCATCAACTCCGACATTTGTTGATCCATTTTATTTCTCATAAATCTTCCAGGAAACGGTACAGCCGGTACATATGGATTGGGGGCTGGAGAGTCAACTTTAGATTTTTCCCCCAATTCATTAGTACCTTCTTCCTCATTAACAATTTCAACGACAGGAGGGGGAATAGAAGATGAAGAAGAAATTACCTCACTACCTACCTGTTTACCATTCCGGAGTGTGGTAATGGCTTTTGCTTGGTGACCTTGACTCGGGAAGGTCCCTGACTTGTGCCCCTGCAATGCTTGAACAGCTTCAGCCATTTGCCCTATTTGGGTCTCCAATTTTTTCATAGCAGCTTCATGATTCTTTCGTCTGTTCTTTGTTCAGCTCTCATCTGCTCTACTGCTTCCTCCCAAGGCTCCTTCCTTCTTTCAAATGGCCCTTGTGGAGGTGTAGGATGGAGAGGTTTATTTTGTGGATTCTGATTACCTCCCCACGAGAAATTAGGATGATTCCTCCACCCTGGATTATAAGTGTTGCCATAGGGCATGTTCTGTGGATGCCTTGGGGGATGTCCATACATAGCATTTACCTGTTCAGGATCACAACCAAACTGCACACCACTTGGACACATATTAGTAGCATGAGAATTTAAACCACAGTAAGCACATAAATCATTTAACACATTGGCACTAGAAGAGGTGCCTTGAGCAGTAAACTTGTCAAACTTACTATTTAAAATAGCAATTTGCTTGGATAAATTATCAGTAGCAGTCAAATCCAATACCCCCCTTGTTTTCCCCCTAGAACTCTTTTGTTGAGAATTAGCACTCAACATTTCAAATAAGGCCTTAGTCTCCTCAGGGGTCTTGACTCCTATAGAGCCTCCTGCTGCATTGTCCACCACAGACTGAGTGGAATCATTCAAGCCATCATAGAAAGCTTGATTCAAAGAGGGTAAAGAAAAATTATGCTGAGGACATTGAATGAGCATCATATTAAATCTCTCCCAAGCTTCATGGAGAGGTTCCCCCACATCTTATGTGAAAGTCAATAATTTCTGTCTAAAAGTAGACTGCAGATGATGTGGGTAATACCTTCTGAGAAAAATATCTTGCATCTCAGTCCATGTGTTGATGCTTTGGGATGGAAGCATCATTAACCAAGTTTTCGCTGCCCCTTTTAAAGTGTAAGGGAAGCACTTAAGTCTAATCTGAACTTCGCCACTCCCTCTCTTAATAAAAACTGGGCTACCGTCATAATGTATTCTTTCAAGAAAGTCAAGGCATCCTCGCTCGGTAGCCCCCGAAAACTAGGTAACATCGCAAAATATTGACCTTTGACCTCTAAATTCTTTGTCGCTTCTGACAAAGACTATGCATGAGGTAGAAGTGTCTACCCTAGGTCTCAGGTAATCATTCATTGTTTGAGTCGGTGGTTCTACCATCTCGACTTTTTCTTCCTCTACCTCGGTGGTGGAGGGTTCAGACTCGATGTCCGAATCTGAAAAGAGAGGATTAAAGAGGGGATCGCCCTCAAATGTTTCCTCAAGTCTATTGATGGTATCGTCCAATGGAACCAATGTAGGCTTCAAAGAACGACGACCTTGCATTCACTACTTAACTTACTTGTTTACTTGCAACAAGTCCCCGGCAACGGCGCCAAAAACTTGATGAAGAAAAATTCCTCTAGTAATAAAAACCGAGCAAGTGTACTCACTACCGGTGTAGCAGTATGCAAATGCAGGGGTCGAACCACAGAGACTCGTTGGTAAACAAGAGCAGTTAAAGCAATGAATAAAGTAACCACTGATTTTTGATTTGAAATAATAATCTAATTCTAAAACAGAAGCAACAGATTAAACTAAAGAAAGCAATTTAAACGTAACGAATTAACTCAGATAACCAACGGAGATTCACGGATTGGATTCACAATTACTTTCACCCTATGCTATTTTTATTGCTAAAAACATTAATCTCAAATCTAGGATTCATTCACAAAAGTAAGGATTGGGACGGTGTGGTGCCCGGATTACAACCCTTTTAATTAGTATCAAGCTGCGTTTTCTGTTACGGCCACACAACAATCAAATAATTAATCAACACATTAGAATATTAAATCTAAACCCTTTTGATTTCTATTATGGCCTCAATTAGGTCTAATCTTCAAAACAGTGTTCAATTGTATCAATCCCCAAATTAATGGCGGAATCAATACCCAAATAATTAAAAGGCCAAAATCATCTTAACATGAGATTGCAACCTCAAAACTGTTAAAGATTAATATTATGAAGAACTAGAAAGAGATTAATTGGGAAAAATTAAATCAATAGCATAAAGATCCAGTAATCGCTACAACCAATCCGCAAATCTAAATAACTTAGCTACTCCACGACATAATAAAACTCATAATAATCATAAAATAAAAGAACATCAAAACCTGCGAGATCCGGAATTGATGAACAAGAATTCTCTACGAAACTTCAAAAACTAGAACAAAAACTAATATCCAAGATTGTTTTTAAAACTGCTGCTGAAGTATAAATACTCTAGGGCAAAATACATGGGTAAAATGTGAGAAAAGTCAAGATTGTCCTTAATTAGTTGTTGAAAACTGATACTGAAAATGGGACAAGCGCGGCCGCTCTGGGTTGAGCGCGCTCGCGCTGGATGACAGCAACATTGGTCTTCAAACGACGTCACTTGAGCGCGGCCGCTGTGGGTTGAGCGCGCCCGCGCTGGTTGGCCGAGAGTTGGTCTTCAAAAACTTCAATGGAGCGCGGCCGCTCTGAGGTAGAGCGCGGCCGCTCTGGTGCCTGTTCCACAATTTCTTGCTCTGCTCCGCTCCAACTTGATTTCCTTGCCATTTTTCTTGACAAAAATCAACACTTACTCATCCCTTTCCTCTGTACTCATAAACACTCAACAACAATATTAAAACAACATAAAACCCGAGATTTTGAGCCTAAAATAGGTTCGTAAACATGTAAAATGGGTGTGTAAAAACACATCCATCAAACGACTCGTTTTCACGACTTGGCGATTTGGGCCTGGTGGTTTTGGGCTTCTTTGCACGGCAGATACACGTTGCAGCCTAGGGTTTTAATAAAGATTTGAGACTTTGATTTTTGAAAAAGGAAGGTACCAATCACTATTCTTGGGAAATAATTCATTCATTCAAGGGGTACAACCTAGGCTTATATATATATATATATATACTCTGCAATTGAAAAAAAAAAGGGGATTATGCCGTGAACAGTAGAGAAACAAAAGAAGAACATAATTACTTCCTCCGTTTCCGTTTCGATTGAGGTTTATGTTTTATTTTATTTCTGTAATTTTTATTATGAGTAGCTAAATTCCTTTTCATGGATTGGATGTAGTAATTGTGGAACCTCTATGCTAATTTAAGTTTTAATTCTTCCAAACTTTCTCATTCTTATTTGATGAATTAATTATCATTATTTAATATGTTTTAGACTGTTGCACTACCGTGGACGGTTTATTTAAAGTACACTAATTCATCAATTAGGTTGGATTGTTGACCTAGCGAATTTCAAGAAAACCTAGATTCGTTTATTTCTAAAGTGCTTAATGAATTTCTTGAGTATTGTTTTGACCTAGCGGAATTTACAATACGATCGAAATATTAGGGTTGCAATCCGAACACCAAACGTCCCAACCCTTAATCACGCGAAAGAATCTTTGAATGAGATTGTTATTTTTGTTATCAAAATCATAGCATAGAGGGGATACAATTATGAAATCCAATCCGTGAATTCCGTTGATCTGATTAAATTCTTGTTTATTGCTTTCTTGTTTTCTTTAATTAAATAGTTAATTTCTTGTTTTAGTACTTTAGTTAATAAACCAAAACAAAAACCCCTTTTTGTTACTATCTGCATTAATTAAATCAACTTGTTAAAGCACACGAGTCTCTGTGGTTCGACCCTTACTTTTGTACGTTACTACTTCGGTGACTTGTACACTTGCAAGGCATTTTTATTACACAGTGAAATTTTCTCCATCAAGTTTTTGGCGCCGTTGCCGGGGACTTGTTGTGATTTTTAACAAGTTTATTTAATCGGTGCATGTTTGGTCACCGGTCATTGGATCCTAAGTTCGTTCCTTTGAACGACGATATAGACCAAGTTGAGAGAGGCATTCCCTCTACTCAAGTGAGCGAGACTGATTCTGAAACTTCTGTCACCGAGACAGAGGTAACTTTGAGTGGCTTAGAAACTTCTTCCACCGAGGGAGAAGAACTTGAATTTGATATGGCTTTGCAAGCACCCACTATGGATGCCTTCTCTAGGCCGCGGGTGGACACGTCTGTATCATGCATTGTGTTGACTGATGCAACAAAAAGTTACGAGGTAAAAGGCCATCTGTTTAACATGATCCCTCAATTTCATGGCCTCCCCTCTGAAGATTCTTTGAATTTCTTGAGGGAATATATGATGATTGTGTCGAGTTTTCCATTGAGAGAGGGTGTGACTGATGAGCACTTAAGATTGAAATGTTTTCCCTTCGCCTTGAGGGATAATGCTAAGAAGTGGCTCATGTTGCTCCCACCTAGGAGAATTAATACTTGGGATGAATTACATGATATATTTTTGAGAAAATACTTCCCACATGCTACGTTAGCCACTTTTAGACAGAAAATTATAGGGTTCACACAGGACTCTTTTGAGGCATTTCATGAAACATGGGACAGGTTTAAGATGCTTTTGGTGCAATGTCCCCACCATAATTTTCCTTTGCCTTTATTGCATCAAACTTTCTATGGGGGGTTGACACAAGCCGATCAGGCTATGGTTGACAACGCAGCCGGAGGCTCTTTAGGAGCCAAAACTACAGATGAGACCCAAGCCCTGTTTGAGAGGCTAGCATCTAATTCGCAACAGAAGGGGTCAAGGGGTAAAACAAATAGTGTGAATGGAATAGGGATGAATGATGAGATTTCAAAACAAATTGCACTTCTTAATCAAAAATTTGATAAGTTGGTCATGAGTAGTACTTGCAATTCTGCATCCAATGTGTCATCTGTTGGTAATGTAATGCATGATAGTTGTGTAACTTGTGGTTCTAACACTCATTCTTATGAAGTTTGCCCCACCACTAGTCCCCATTTATATGATCATGAGCAGGTGTAGACGATGCAGTCATATATGCAAAGGTTCCCACCAAGCAACAATCAGTACGGAAATGCATACAATCTAGGAGGGCAAGCAGGGCCGAGACATTCCAACCTGTCATGGGGTGGAAATCAACCGAATAAAACTCTCCACCCCCAACCACCTCAGGGGCCCTTTGAGAGGAACAGAGAGCCTTGGGAAGAGCCCATGATGCAGTTAAAGATGGAGCAACAACAGTACAAGATGGAACAACAACAAGCCTTCAGAAATCATGAGGCTGCCATGAAGTTACGGCACCCAAATTGGACAAGCTTGGTGGAAGCGGTACAAGGCCAAAGACAAGAAAATTTTCAAAACCCACCAGAGCAAGCCAAGTCTATTGTGACTATTTGGGATGAAAGCGATGAGATTGAGGAGGTATTTCTCTCTTCTCTCTGTGATGTTGATAGTGATAATTATGCTTGTGAGGAAGAGAGAAGTTTGGGGGTCATTCATGATGTCTTTTCTGCTAGTAATCGTGAATCCACTTGTCTTGATGTTGGAAAAACCATACCCTCTGGTGGTGTGGATGTGTTGAATAAAGAAAAAGAAAAAAAACCCCGGATGTTTTACTATTCCGATTACTTTAGGGGGTCAAAATTTTAATGGTTTAATGGATCTAGGAGCTAGTGTCAACGTAATGCCGTACCATATTTTCAGGAATTTGGGATTACAAAATTTGCAACCTCCTTCAAGGAATTTGCAATTGGCTGATCAGTCGGTTAAACGACCATTAGGAGTTGTAGAGGGTGTGTTGGTTAAAATAGATAAATTTGTAATTCCAGTTGAGTTTATGGTGGTAAGTATGGAAAATCATGAGGGTGATGAATTTGGGGCTCCCATATTACTTGGGAGACCTTTTCTGTTTGATACCAAATCAGTGATAGATGTGCCACATGGTAATATTGCATTGACTGTGATGGGGGAGGAGATTAGGTTCTACATGTTTAAAAATTGTAAAGAACCTCCACCTAAGAAGGAATTTGTAGGGTACATTATGGATTTTGCGATTGAGAATTATTGTGTGGATGACGGTGAGAAAATTAGGGATAATGTGGACGTTTGTCACGTGGCTAGCAACATTAAGGCCGATCAACACTCGAGGAGTGACGGACCATATCACCCCCTAAATCACTCCCAAAAGGAGTTGAGGTCATCACACAACCTTCTTGTCCCCTTAAAATCACAGGTGCCTAGAGAGGAGAGTTATTTGCTTGATTTATCTGAGACTATTTTTGCTAATATTTTTGTTCAAGATAACCTCTTTGATCTTGTTGAGGAAGATGTTCCGCAGGTGAAGGAACAAACAAAGTTTGGGGGTAAGAGCCCCAACAAAAAGAAAAGAAAAAGGGTGAAACATAAAGCACCCAAAGTTCCGTGGGCTCCACCTGAATTAATTAAGAAAGGGACCTACGCATGGAAGGAAGTGGGCGTTTGTGCCCGAGAAAATTAAAGGTGGTCAAAGGGCCGAAAAGCAAAGGCCAAATCCATTGAGGCCAATCTCAACCCCAAGTAAGAGGGGCAACGGTCGGGCTAACGACCTTAACCAAAGCGCTAATTGGGAGGCAACCCAAGTAGGTATGTTTTTATTGCTTTTTTTATTTGCTTTGTTGTGTCATATCGTCCCTTGAATCCGAGACATGTTTTTGTTCTCTTTGCTATGAGGACATAGCATGTTTTGAGTTTGGGGGTAGATATCTCTCCGAGTTTGTGGGTTTATAGGGGAGTGTATATAGTGTCACCCTCCAAAAAAAAAATAGAAAAATTTAAAAATTTTGTTCTCATTATATGTTTGGAAGTTGGCCAACGTCCGTGATGATTTGAGAGAGTTTTTGATTGAGTTTTGCTAGTTTGTGCCAATTTGAATATGTTAATTAGAATTGCATTAATACATGTAAAATACAATTGCACCACCATTCACTTCCATCATTTTTCTTGATCATTGTTACCAACTTAGGAGACCTTTATAGGATCACTTTGGCATTATCGGGGGCCCTAGAACATGTTTGCATGACTGTCAATAACACATCAATTAGGCTATTCGGGAAGTGATATGTGGCTATTTCTTTGAACCCTATTTGTGAGCCTTTAACTTTCTCGTCACTTATACAAAATTTTCCGCTAGAACCCCTTTTGAGCTTGAAAAAGAATGAAATCTCTCACAAAGTGGGAGGTTATTTTAGACCACCATTCGCCTTCTTTTGTACCCTCATTATCCTACCCTTTTAACTTATACACTATTTTCTTACCTTTTCAAGAAAGTGAAACTAGGGAATGAATGGAAATTTTTGGGTGAAGTTTGGAAAATCAAAGGGTTGAGTGGAAAGTGGTCATGAAAAAAAAAGGGGCATGTTATGTAATGAAAAAAAAAGGGGCATGTTATGTAATGAAAAGAGGGGCTTGAGCAAAAAGTATTGAATGCACATTCTCCGTGATATATTTGTGCAAAGAAAAAAAATTGAAAAAAAAAAAAGTTGAAAAAAAAAAATGATTGAAAAGCCTTGCCCTCTCTAATGTTGAAGTGGAAAGTGATCAAAAAGAAAGAAAGGTGATCGATCCCGAGTGTGAAAGTATGCAAAATTATAAGTTTAAGGGTTGAATTATGGGTTGGCTTGGAGTGGAGTGATAAATTTCAATGTGAGGATGTATGATGAAGACTTCTTAGTTTCACTTGCTTGACTTCGTATGTCCTTACCTTCTTTTGTAACCGTGAACTTAGCCCGCGTTTATCGCGAAACATTACAAACCGTAAAGCCATATTTGATCCCTAAAGAGTAGCCGGGTTGACAGTTTCGTTTAAATATGCATATGAGTGTCCCTTGTGCAGAAATTTCATCATAGTATCATTGATTTAGAGCATGTGGTTAGTGACCCTATAAAATATCTTACTTTGGTGACAATGATCTCCCATATTTCATTCATCATTCAGGAAGTCTAATGGATCTAGGAACTATTTCTTTCCTTCCTCATTAGTAACAATCATCCCATGATCAACAATTCCCCAAGGATGAACGTTGATTAGTGCACCTTCCGAGGGCCTAAATCAAAGGTTCTAGGGTGTGATCATCTATTAATTCTTTCTCTCCCCTCCTCCTTATGCATGATCCCGCTTCTTCTATCTATTCCTGTAAACACCACACACGACCAACACCCCACATGCTATAAAGACCGATCCGTCAGGCAATAGGAGTGATAACGTTTCTTCTTCTGTTGTAACTTGACCCCCGAACCCAATCACATGCTTAGCCTTTTTTCAATGCTTTGGGCTATATCAAAGGGGCGTGGCGACTCTCATAAAATTAAACTAATATTTTTAATATGGTTTAAATCGAGTGTCACTTAATGAATATCCCATTTCGGTCCGACTTTCCATGATTATTTATTTTAAACCTCTGAATGCGTGTTGCATCCAAACAGGGTATTCACAATACACAAGGTTCATCTTCATTCTTGATAAAACCAAACTCTTTGATTTTCTCATCAAACCGAAGATTCCAACTCCTAGAAGCATGCTTCAATTCGTAAATGGATCTTTTCAACTTGCACACCTTACTAGAATTTTGTGGATCTACAAAACCTTTGGGTTGTGTCATATACACATCCTCAAGCAGTTTTCCATTAAGGAAAGCGGTTTTGACATCCATTTGCCATATCTCATAGTCATAATAGGCAGCTATGGCAATCAAAATTCTAACAGACTTAAGCATGGCAACAGGCAAGAAGGTTTCATCATAGTCTACACCATGAGTTTGCCTATATCCCTTTTCTATAAGCCTAGCCTTATAAGTATGCACCTTCCAATCATGTCAGTCTTCTTCTTGAAGACCCACTTGCACCCTATGGTTTTCACACCTTCGGGTGGCTCAATCATGTTCCAAACTTGATTATCCGACATGGATTGCAATTCAAACTTCATGGCTTCTAACCATTTATCCGAATCGGGATCGAACATTGCCTCTTGATAGGAAGTAGGTTCGTCATTCTCAATGACTTCCACTTCATTACTTTTCGACACGAGAAATCCATATCTCTCGGGTGCGGATCGTAACCTATCCGATCTACGATGGACTTGTGGATCTTGAACCGGTTCCACAACTTCTTGTGGAGTTGGTTCAGTCTCTACTATTGGTTCCATGTTATTTTCGGGTTCTTGAACTTCTTCAAGATCAATTTTACTCCCACTAGAGGTTTTATTGAGAAACGGTTTCTCAAAAAAAGCACCATATCGAGCAACAAACACTTTGTTCTCGTTGCGGTTGTAAAAGTAATACCCTTTGGTTTCCTTAGGGTAACCAACGAAAATAACCTTGTCGGATTTAGGTTTTAGCTTATCCGAGACAAGTCTCTTCACATAAGCTTCGCAACCCCAAATCCTCATGAAAGACAAACTAGGTTTTCTTCCATGCCACATATTATGTGGGGTCTTAGGAGCCGATTTAGTAAGGACTCTATTCAGTGTGAACGCATCTGTCTCTAATGCATGTCCCCAAAAGGATATAGGAAGGTCTACTTGACTCATCATCGAACGAACCATATCTAATAAGATTCTATTCCTCCTCTCGAAAACACAATTCCATTGTGGCGTTCCAGGTGGAGTCAACTCTGAAATATCTCCACAGTTTTTGAGATGATTGTCAAACTCTTGGCTCAAATACTCACCACCTCGATCAGATCAAAGTGCTTAAATTGTTTTTCCAAGTTAATTTTTTACTTCATTTTGAAATGTTATAAACATCTCAAATGATTCTCTCTTTGACTTCATCAGATAGACATAGCCATATCTAGATAAGTCATCGGTGAATGTAATGAAATACCGAAATCCTCCCCTAGCAATGCTGCTCATTGGTATGCATACATCAGTATGTATTAGGCCCAATATGTCACTAGCCCTTTCACTACTCTTAATGAATGGTGGTTTGGTCATTTTGCCCAATAAACAAGATTCGCATATCACATATGATTCATAATCATGTGAGTCTAACATTCCATCTTTGTGGAGTTTAGAAATGCGTTTCTCATTTATATGACCAAGCCGGCAATGCCACATGAACGTGTTGTTCACGTCATTCGGTTTAGATTTCTTATCCACATGATAAATATTTTCAACACTATTTTGTTTCTCATCAACATCAAGAACATAAAGGCCATTAAATGAATTTGCAATTCCATAAAGCATATCATTTAAATAAATATAAAACTTCTTATTCGAAATAAGAAAATTGTATCCCTCATTATATAGACAAGAAACAGAAATAATATTCCTACTCAAATCCGGAACATAGTAATAATTGTTCAAAACAAGTACTAAGCCACTAGGTAAAGTTACATCATATGTTCCTACGGCTAATGCAGCAACTCTTGCTCCATTCCCAACACGTAGGTCAACTTTACCTTGTTTGAGTAGCTTCCTATTTCTCAGTTCCTGCACATTTAAACAAATGTGAGATCCACATCCAGTATCTAATACCCATGAACTAGAAACATAAAGGAAAATATCTATCATATAGATACCTGAAGTAGTAGCAATCGTATTGCCCTTCTTCACCTTTAGGCCATCCATATAAGCCTTGCAGTTGCGCTTCCAATGTCCAACCTCTTGGCAATGGTAGCAAACCACATCCTTTTGAGATACCTTGGTGTATGTACCCAAATCTGGCTCATGCCTTTCGGTTAAGTTTCCCGGTGATTCCCCGAAGTTTCATAAAGTTCAGGGGAGATTCGGGAACTTTTCCAAGCTTTCCATGGAAGGAAGGACCTACTAGGAATTAAAATTCTAGGCAGGACCTCGCTGGAATGGGCATTCTAGAATCTGCCACCTTGCAGGTTTCTAGAAGGAAAATGGTTGAGGCTTGTCTTGTCGTGCGACATACCTTGCCTTGACAAATTCCAGTTTGCCACCTTGAATGTTTCTAGAAGGAAAACGGTTATGGCTTGTAATCTCGTGCGACATACTAAGCCACTCCCATGCAGCCTATAAATAGAGGTCTGCACCTCTCATTTTAGGACCCCCTTTTTGACTCCTTAACGTTACTCTGCTCAAATTACGTCCATTATACACAAACTAGCCCTAATCCCCTATTTACCCACTCTCATATACACACAAAATAATCAATCTTTATATGATTCTCTTCCTCTCTTGGTCTTATACCACATACACATAAAACCAACGGTTCTCATTGAATTCGAGTTTGATATCAGCTCCAGAAGCTGATGTTTGAAGGATCCTATATCTAACTTGATATAGGAGTCGTGATCTTCAAGGGTAATGCTCTCTTTCCCTCTCTCTCTCTCTCTCTCTCTCTCTCTCTCTCTTTCAAACACATATGGTTTAATCAACCAAATAGTCTTAAAAATGATGTAATAGCTGAGATCTAATCATGGTCTATCTATTCTAGCCTCAAATCATTTAGATCAGTTGCTCTTTTCCATAGTATTGCATGTAATATAATCATATTAATATGGTTTTTCATAAACACTAGAGATGAGTGTGGATCCCTCATATTCACACCCTCTCGACGTGTTCATTATTGATACACATTCTCTATGAGATCCATTTTTGATGCAACTTGACTATATTGTTGCTTTGCTGTGTCTGTAAATGTGTATGTAAAAAGTCTCTGCAAATGGCTAATGGTGTCACACGACACAACTTGCCATACAAGTCTTGTGTCACGCGACAACATAGACCAGTCTGCAGAAACTTTCTCCTTTCAGTTGTAATCTGATTTTAATCTTTTCCCGTTGTAATCTGATGTTCATCAGTACTTTAAATGTCATCCCCCATACACAAAGGATTCATCGGGGATCCCCTCCTAAGGATGAACAAGGGTCTACACGTGGCTTGTTCTAGGGAAGATCCACCGCATGATGATGTGAAGTCCCTTTTTCTTTGTACATAAAAATGCAATATTTATTTTAAATGTCATTCCCCCATTGTTCCTCATGGTTGGACCACTCTCCGAGGATTGTCTAGTGACATTCTCAAGGCACGAAATACATAGGACGTGTATAAAGATCCAATCTTTATACCCCCTCCCCTTAGTCCCTTTGGTACTTGAAGCATCCCATGGGGTGGATCGGTGTAAAGGTCTCATCTTTACATCGTTTCCTCCACTAAAGATGCCATAGTCGAAGTCCCTTTAGAAGTGGACGAACCTTAGCCCCTACATCTCCGATCATCACTTGGGACGATCATAAATGTCCCTACTAAGCTCAAATCGTCTCAAGATGTAGGATTGATGGGCAAAGGCTCTTCCTTTCTAAAGAGTCTCATTCTTGGACTATAAACGTCTCCCTACCTTGATCACATATGACCTAGTCCCGAAGAACGTTGGTTTAAGACACACCAAGGCTTTCACGCCTGATATGGTTGTTTATTCCAATGGGAGGGTAAAAGGAAGGTCACTTAATGATGATCACAATTCCAAGATGAGCACAGGATCAAAATCCCGAACACATCAAATCCAAGGAATCCCAAGCAATAACCAACTCAAATGGTTTATACATCCGGAAGATAACTTGGCACATCCCACCCCTTTTTCAAATCACACACACACACGAGAGCACAAAACAAGAACGAAAATCGGATCTAGGGAGACTTGCCTTTGGCAAGGCTTCTTGGGTGAACGCCAAACGTTCTTCCTAAGGAGTAACTTAACATCCGGACCTTATTCCTTTTTTTCAAAGTTTTGAGGAAATCAAAATGGCGTGGCGACTCCGTTTTTTCAATTAAACCGGATGTCTTCAAACTGAGGTGAAGCGGTGACCCCTTATACGAGAAAGCGGTTCACAAATCCCGCGATCTTGGGCCCACATTCACAGTTTGGCGACTCCACTGGGGAGATGTAAACGTTTCCAAACTTTTTTCATAAGAAGCATTGGAAATGTTTACGAGGGTTAGCCTCCCGCCGCGGGTCCAATTTCATGCTTGTTTTCTTTCCTTATTTTTGCATGCATATTGGTTTTTGGGATTGTACATATTCTGAATACTGAACAGGGAGCATTCTGAAGCTGAAAAAGTGCCAAAATGTCCGAGGAAACAGCCTGGAAATGAAAAAAATTTGGAACCTGGAAAACTGCTTGATCCAGCCGTACGGCTTGATCTGCCTGGATCATAGCCGGGCGGCTTCTTTGGGCAGTTCTACCAGGACAAAGGGAAGGGAAGGGAAGGGAAGGGAGGGGATGGGAAGGGAGGGGGAGGAAATGGCAGAACATTTCAATCCTCCCATTTCCGCCCACACACGGGAGGATTGAAATGGAAGGAAATGAGCCCCTCATTTCCTTCCCCTTCCCTCCTCAAAAAAACTTAGGAGCACCATTAGGGAAGAAATCCTCCCACATTTACTCCCTTTTCCTTCCCTTCCCCTCCATTTTTAGACTCGAGAGCGGACCCTTAGGGATTGGAAAATTTAGGGATTTAGGGTGAAGGAAAGAACAATGAACCTGTGTTGTTGTTATGAGACGGCACCGGCAACTATGTTGGTGGTGCGACAGGCGACGCCTTCCCAGTTCCCTCGTGGACGACGTAGAGGCGTAGAGCGCAAAGAATAGATAATTTTGAACACTTCTTTAGTTCTTCAGCATTCCAAAATTCCAAATTATCTATTAATTTTTTTTTCAAAAACGACGTCGTTTTGTTAAAAAGGCACACAATGAGATCCGCCCCTGACTAGAATGATAGATATTGGAACAAAAGATGTGCAAAATTATGTATAACATTGGGATTTATTTTATAAAAAATTATGAAAATGTTTTATATTTTGACATAAACAATCACGTTATTTGATAAAATGGGGAATTTTTTTTTTGTTTACTATATTTAATCCGGTTCAGTTTCACACATAGAGTGAGCAAATATTTTTCAATAAGGGCATATATTAAAATTAGGCGACACTTTTCAAAAAGTGCGGGAAAATATGTGGCAATTACAAAAAAGTGATAGATATTAGCTGCACTTTTCAATAAATGTCGGAATTTAGCAACACTTTTCAGTAACTGTCGGAAATATAGCGGCACTTATATCAGTCTGCCGGGAATTCTCGGCACTTTTCCTGAAGTGTCGAAAATTTCCTGACACTTTTAATAAAGTGCTGAGAATTCGCGGCATTTTCCAAAAAGCGCCGGAAATTTTGCGGCACTTTCATTGAAATGTCGGAAATTAGCGACACTTTTAATAAAGTACCGGGAATTTGCGGCATTTTCCAAAAAAGCCAGAAATTTAGTGGCACTTTCGTTGAAATGTTGGAAATTAGCAGCACAAAGTAAAGTGCCGATTTAAAAGTGCCGGAAAAAGGCATACTCCCTCCGTCCCACTTCAATTGATACTTATTTCCTTTTTGGTCCGTCCCACTTCAATTGATACTTCCCAAAATGGCAAAATATTTATAATTTTATATTCACTCTACCCCACCACTCATTCTCTCTCTTCATTTTCCACCACTCAATTTATTCAACCAACACTACTATTTACCCCACTCATTCTCTCTCTTCATTTTCTACCACACATTTCTTTTATTTTATTAGTATTCCTTAATAGTTGTGCCCTTTTTTTTGGTCTCAAATGAAGTGGGACGGAGGGAGTATTTGTTTTAGTGTAATAACTCTGATGCAGGAAATTCCATGGCTAGACAGTTACAGGAATTAAAGGAAATGGTTATGAAAGTTCGAGGAGTTGCATCTCCCCTGCATAGATCATCTCCAACATGTTATAATGATACCCGTTTTGTACCTGCTATTGCCTATGCTGAATTACCCAAGAGATTTACTGTTCCTCAAATGAAGCAGTACGATGGCACTACAAACCCATTGGAGCATGTAGCCCTCTATCAGGAAAAGATGGATGTCATCCATATCCCTTTGCCGTATAAAGAAGCCTGTCTATGCAGAGGCTTTAGATCAATGTTGGTCCCAAAGGTGGCAAGAAGGGTGAAAAACAGCTAGAGGGGGGGTGAATAGCTGTTACATATTTTTTGCCCTCTTTTAAAACTAAACCTCTTGGCTTACAAAACCGCTTGCAGTGAATAAGAAACTGCAAGTAGAGTTGAAAAATGAACAACGGAATATTAAAGTTATAAAGTGGTTTTAGAGGTACGGTTTTGCAATGCGGTTTTCAGTGCGGTTTATAAAACATAAAAGTGAGGTTTTGATAATAGTTAACTGCAAACACAATTTCACAGTAATGGATAACTGAGAATAAGATTAAACAGATAAGACAAAATAATCAGTAAGCACAGTAAATAAAAAGGCAGAAATAAAGAACACAATAATTGGAGTGGTTCAACCGTAAACGATCTACGTCCTCTACCAAGATGGTTAGTCTTGGATTTTCTAAGAGTTAGATTTTATATTAGAGTATGAGAGATTACAAAGTACAAAGATCAATACTCAGATCTAAAATCTATTCTATGAAGATCAATCCTAGACTATAATCGGTGTATCTCAAATGAATAATCTATGTGATTAAACAAGTGAGATGTGTGTGTGTATACAAGATCAAGGCTCTTGAATCTAAGAGATGTAGAGCACAATGATTCTTGATGGTGTATAAGGCTTGATTTCTGGGCTGGGAATTTTTCTTGAAGTAGGAAGATGAAGATTCAAAGGGCTAAATATATTCTGGGCAAAGCATCAACTTCGTATGAACTCACAGCAATTTCAATTTCTCAAGTAATCTTCAAGTGTTGAATATTAGGGGTATTTATACTCAAGCACCAAGGATATAGCTGTTGGACACAGCTGTAGCAAGTACTTGTAAGTATGCCAATCCAATTCGCAACCTTCTTTAGATGCATTTTAATATAATAAAACTGCATTAAGGGGCATTTTGGTAAATTTCCGGCCTATCCCGAGACTTCCGAAAACATTTCATAAGTTTCCCGCGAAGGAAGTACCTTTTGGTACCTTACTCATGCCAAGGGACCTGTTGGGAATAAACCTTTTTGGACTTTTTAGGTATTTAGGCACCTGAATGTTCAGCTGGTTTTGGCGCCAAAAACGGTTGAGGCCACCTTGTGTCACGCGACAAGTCGAGCCATGGAAAGTGGTTGCGTATAGTCGTGCGACACAAGGTGACCACTAACTGCAGCCTATAAATAAGACCCTCCCCCTCTCAAAAATGGATCCCAACTTCAGCCTACTGTTACTCTGCAGAAATTGCATCGTAACAAAGCCCCCAAACACAACTCTCTCTCTCTCCTACCTTCAACCTACCCAATTCCCTCCAATCCAAACCCATTTTCTCCAACCAAAACCACTTGGATCCTTTGCACCATTCTCTCGGGCCCCCAAGACCGGGAGCGACAAATTGAAGGGTTCTGTATCTAACTTGATACAGAACTCGTGGAAGCAACATGGGTAACAACTCTCAAACCCCCTCTTCTCTCTTTCTTCTACTCAATTCTTCATAATTCTATTGTCTACATCACGGTAGGATTGATGTCAGACCACTATCTGTCTAGATTCTTGAATCCCAGTCACTAATCTCTCTGTTTAACTTGTCTAATCTGTGTAATTGAGCTATTATTGTTGAATACTTGCTTGAATTTGGTGTTTAAACCCCAAGGGGGTGTGGATCTACCCATATGCACACTCCTGGGGTCGATTTGTTGTTATTTCTGTATTTCGTATCTAATCTGGTCAATTAATTAGATCTGTGTTAGTTATTGTTGATTTTGGTGTTCATCATGTAATTTTCTGCAGATGGCCTCTGTATGTCACGCGACATATTGGTTATAGGTGATCCTGTGTCACGCGACATACGTGGTCACCTGTGTCATGTGTCATGTGACATATCCTGACTTGTCTGCAGAAACCCTTTTCTCTTGTAATCTGTTCTAGATTGTTATAGTAGGGATGTGGCCTCCCTATATAATGGGCTCACAAGTTGTAAGTCTAGATTCATATTAATAAAATGCATGTTTACCCCACTTGTTCATTGTCAACATTTGCACACACTTTGGATTTGCATGAATGTTTAATTGAAAGACTCGTCTACGGACGAGGCGTGTTGGGTGAACTCTCGGTTCTTCCCAACACGTAGCCTGACCCCCGAACCCGTATTTTCTCTCTCAAAAGGTTTTCAATGTTTCCTCTTAAAATCGGCGTGGCGACTCCTTTATTTTCATTACCGATTTCGGCAAGCGCATATTCAGTGGTGACTCCGCTGGGGATATCTGATTTTGAAAACCTATTTTTCAAATGTTAAGTGGGTCAAGCTTTCATTAAATTAGACATCCAATACATCCATTTTTGGTGTGCATCTTTGATAATCATTTGTGGTTCATGCATTTTGTTGATTATGAGACTTGTGAGCCTTATGTGCTTTGTGGTCATTGTGTTGTGCATTAGATATTCTTGTTTTGTTCTTGCTGCGGAGAGGCAGGGGATGATTTGATGATTGCAGAGTGGCTGGTTCAGTGACCACACAGGTCCTGCGACACCTTTGTCTCTTGATGTCCTGTGTCACGCGACGAGGAGTGGCCACTGAACAGATGCTTAGAAGGTTGGTTTGAGGGCAGTCCCTTGAATCGAATGTGGCTCAGTTGATTGTTGTTCCCGGTATCTCGTGTGAGGGTGTGGGTGTTTGTTTTCTTTTTACTTTTCAAAAAAAAATATATAAAAAAATAATAAAAAAAATCTTGTTTTTTGTAAATAAAAGAATATAGTCATCCGCACACTACATCACTGAGACTTAGAACCCTCGGGTGCGATTGACGGCATTGCGGACGGCCATGAAATTCGCCTACGCTTGAGCGCCTGAAATCAAACCTAACCCCCTAGTGCGTTATAGGTGGCACCACACTTAAACCTTACCCACGGTTGGTTTTTGATACAATTTTTTTTTATTACAACAAAATGAATTGTTTTTGAAACATATCGTAGGTCCTTATACCTTCCCCCAAAACCTCGCATCTTGTGGGCATGTTGCCAAATGCAACATGATTTCACGTGGGGACATGTCAATCCCATGGCGTGTTCTAAACGAGAGATCATGCCGCATTGTCAACGTGCACCGACGAGAGGTCATGCCGGATTTTTCTTCGAAATTCTTCGAAAAGACCCGTTATGCTGCCCAAATTTCCCTAGAAATTTGGACAACCTCTCCGTTCCATAATGATGTTAGGAGTTGGTTAGGTATCATTACCTATTATATATTTCAAAGCAAGGCATTTAGTGTAATTTGAACGTTGCGTCCCTAGGCTTCCCCAAGGTATAGTTAGTATGAATAAAGGCTTCTCCTTTCCCAACCGTACTTAGGATTTAATACACTAATTTATACTTGAAGATAAATAAATTTGTTTGTACGAGTCTGTCCCGTTCCTCGAAATTTCCCTTCAATACCTTATAAACCCGTCTCTACCCCTGCAGCTATGGTGAGTTGGACCCGTCCATCTGTCCCAGGAGCTCGTTTAGTTCGTGTTCAAGCAATTCAAACAGTTTCACGCAGTGTAGAATCAGATATGGCTGGGAACGGAGATATATTTTCTGCTCAGTCCGCTAGAGGCTTAGTGACAATGGGTCAGCCATGTTTGAACGATATGACCACAGAGGAATTGAGGGTAACGTTGGAACCTGCTCCAGGCCAAGAACGTGAGGCCTGTCTATTGGCTCAGAATGCCACGGCCCGTGAGGAAGAAGCTCATAACCGCTTTATGGAGGCCATGAGAGCCAAAGGGATTGCAATACTTCATCGGGAGGACGGCTCTTATGGGGAGATCACAGAAGACAGCCACAATGAGATTGGATCCGCTTCACTTGCTCAGCCTACCCAGCACAGTTACAATGCGATGCCTCCTCCAGTAAACTATGCCCCGCGACCCAATCAAATGTCATCTCCGGGAATGTTTGTGAGTGACCAAGGAAGATTCATTCTCACATCTTCTCAAGAGTATAACCAGGTTATTCAGTAAGGTGCTAGCAAGAGTGGCGGTCAAACATCAAATTTCTTCGATCTCACTGCCTCTCCAAAGCCCGATATTTTCTTATGGTCTCTACTCACATCCTCCTACCCCCACAAATTAAAGTTGGAAGAGGCCCTTTCCAAAATGAAAGTGTCTGTCAATGCCACCCCAGACGAGGCCTATCAACTGATTGGAACTGCGCAGTATGGGAACATCATTACTTTTACAGATCTTGACCTGCCTGCTTATGGTGCGAAGCATAATGAGTCTCTACACATCACGGTGCCCCTGGAAGGACGGCGGATTCCCCATGTGTTGGTGGACAATGGGTCAGCTATGAATGTGCTCCCTGCTAAAATGATGAGTATGTTAGACATTAATGCGCAGAATCTTAAACCATCCAACCAAACCATAAAGGCCTACGATTCGACATCTAGGGCGGTGTTGGGAATAGTCTCTCTGAATTTGATGTTTGGAGGCAAAGAGATGATGGTAGAATTCCAAGTTATCGAAATTCCGGTCACATTCTCAGCATTATTGGGCAGACCCTGGATTCATGAGATCGGAGTGGTAGCCTCCACTCTTCACCAGTGTTTAAAGTTTGTGTAAGAAGGAGTGCTGATGACCATTTATGGTGATAGCGTTACGATTGGGGAAACCAGCACCAACACCTTACCAGTGATGAAAATCAAGCTCGACCAGGAGAATCTGATGCTTAGTGGATTCACAATTGAGAAACCTAAATGGCATGTCTGCACCATAGATTTGACGACATCTTCAGACAAGATTCCCCCTGTATTGAAAATGATGAGTGGTATGAGCTATATCCCTGGTCTGGGGCTGGGAAAATGCCAACAGGGACCGTGTAGGCTTGTGTTGCCAGAAGCCAAGAGAAACAAACAAGGCCTGGGATATGCCGTGACTAGAGAAGATAAAATGTATGACAAGACTGAAGCTTTTAAAGAAAAGATGACTTCAGCGGCTGGTAAGAGGTATGAGAGGCCTGAGATGCGCCCGTACAGTTTGTCTTTGAACAAGCATTTCGTCAAAGAAGATGGAGATATGTTTGTTTGTCCGAAACCAAGGCTGAGCCAAATGGAAGAAAGAATGAGAACAATTCGGAGATTTGCCAGCAGCCAAAACCCGGTAAAAGAAATGTTTGATAGCTTGCCCAAAAGACCAGGTGTGAGCGCCACTTACGAGAACAGCTACCATTTCTAGGGACCTGATTATGTGAACCAATTCGAGAAAATTGCTCTGGATGAACCCACAATATGCAAGATCCGCGGTGCTGACCCTGTGGATATTGATTGTGATTTGGCAGATTTGTTTAAAGAGCAGGGGCTGTCAGAGCCTGGGGATGGTATGCTTTTGACAGGAGTACCTACAAAAGAGGTGTTTGTGGCTAAGGAGCCGAGTGATTTGATTGACATTTCCTCTGATAGCGAGGTGGTGGCTATGTTAGAATTCGAGAAAGAGCCAGTTGTGGAGCTAAACAGGTTGTAGACTGTTGCAGAGGGACCGTTACAGAATTGGACTTCGTTCTGAGGACCGGTCGCTGACAGGGAGACTATGATTGGAAAGCTTGGGCTCAAGCCTCGTCCTTGTCCCTTCGAGTCTAAATTTGTTCCTCGTGTCTTGAGTCGGTCTCCTGAATCTCTTGTTATTGAATTCGAGTCTTCTGATCTGTCTGATGTCCTCACGACAGAAAACCGTCTTCGAGTTGTAAACACTGTTTTTTCATTTGCTTTGAATAAAATGGTTGACCTTTCCGAGTATCCCGTGATTGCAAATCTAACAATTGAACGCTTAACAAAAAGTAATCATCAAGATTTAAAAATAATTAAGCCTAATTCAATTGAAGATGATGCAGACTTAATAAATGAGCAAATTTTAGAAAATGATTCAAAACAGGCTTGCGATCAAAAGGAAAGCCGGGCCCAAGCTGCCGATGGGGTATTGACAACGGTTAACCTGGGAACAGCCGAAGAACCCAAAGAAACGCAGATTGGTAGCTTCTTCTCCGGAGATGAACGGGTTGCCCTGATTGAGTTTCTTAAAGAATTTATGGACGTCTTTGCTTGGTCTTACAAAGATATGCCTGGGCAGGATACTTCTATCGTAGAGCACCGGATTCCTCTAGATCCAGAAACTAAGCCGATCAAGCAGAAGTTGAGGCGGATAAAACCTGAGTGGTCCTTGCAGGTGAAAGAAGAAATTGAAAAACTCCTACGGGTGGGCTTCATCAAAGTGATTGAATATCCGACTTGGTTGGCAAACATTGTAACAGACACAAAAGCAAACATAAAGGTTCGGGTCTGCGTAGATTTCCGGGATCTCAATAAGGCTAGTCCCAAAGATAACTTCCCTTTGCCCAACATTGATATGTTAGTGGATGCAACCGCAAACTTTGAGGTCAAGTCCTTCGTTGATGGTTTTGCGGGATACAATCAAATCAAAATGGCTGAGGAAGATCAGGACAAGACAGCATTTACAACTCCATGGGGTACTTATTGTTACACAGTAATGCCATTTGGTCTGATGAATGCTGGGGCTACCTATCAGAGAGCCGTCACTACCCTGTTTCATGACATGATCTATAAGGAGATTGAAGTGTATGTAGATGATATGGTTATTCACTCGAAAGGGTCAGATGGACAGCATTTCATTGATCTGAGGAAGTTCTTCAACAGACTCCGAGAGCACTTCATGAGACTAAATCCAGCCAAGTGCACCTTTGGGGTTATTCGAGGTAAATTCCTGGGGTACATGGTCATAGAGCGCGGCATCGAAGTAGCTCCCAGAAAGGTTAAGGCAATCGTTGAAATGAAGCCGCCCAGAACTGTCTCCGAGGTAAAAGGATTCATGGGTCGTCTACAGTACATCAGCAGATTTGTCAATCAACTAACCTCCATGTGTGAGCCGATCTTCAAGCTACTAAAGAAGAATCACGAAGTGGTTTGGAACGAGGAATGCCAATTAGCTTTCTAGAGGATCAAAGCTTACCTCGTCAATCCTCCCATTCTTTGTCCGCCTCACGGGAGCAAGCCTTTACTGCTATACTTGTTGGTCACAGACACAGCCACTAGGGCTATGCTTGCACAAGAGAAGAAGGATTCAAAGATTGAGAATGCCATTTACTTCGTCAGCCGTAAATTCCAAGGTAGTGAGTTGAATTACTCTTACCTCGAGAAGACATGCGCAGCTCTGGTCTAGGTGGTCGGAAAGCTAAAGCACTATATGCTATCCCACACCGTACGTTTGGTTTCCAAGATGGACCCAATCAGATACCTGTTCCAGGGTGACAGAGGTAACATCTCCACCAGATTGGGGAAATGGACCTTCTTTTTAGCTGAGTTTGATATCAAATATGTGATCCGGAAATCGATCAAAGGACAGGCTTTGGCGGATAAGTTGGTTGACTTCCCCAGTACAGAAACCCGAGGACCAGATCTCCAATTTCCAGACGAGGGGATTCTTGCTATAGAAAGCGGCAACCGGTGGCATTTATTCTTTGATGGAGCAGCGAACAAAAGAGGTAATGGCATCGGGATGGTACTAGTAGACCCGAACGACGTGCATACCCCCATAGCTATCAAGCTGAACTTCTCGACTACCAACAATGCCGCCGAATACGAAGCTTGCATCGCTGGTCTAGAGGCTGCCCTCGAGCGACATGTGGAAGAGTTAGAAGTGTTCGGTGATTCCCAATTGATAATCAACCAAGCCGCCAACAAATGGAAAATTATAGATCCGTGTCTCCAGAAGTACCATGCTTACATTGCAGAGCTCATCGATCAGTTCAAGGAAGTGTCATTCCAGTTCCTTCCGCGAGACAAGAACAGATTTGCCGATGCCCTAGCTACTCTGGCCTCTTTGGTTGAAATCCCAGAAGGAAAGTCAATCAAACTGTTCAGGGTCGGTAGGCGAGAAAATCCTGCATACTGTTGTGAAATTGAGATCGAAACCGTCAGTGAGCCGTGGTACAACCAGATCTTTCAATATCTCAAGCATGGTGAAGCATCCTTCCCTGTTGACAAAGTAGGAGACTTAAAAGGTGTTCATGCCAAAATCTTGCAAGCTCTAAAGAGACTATCAGCACAATACGTCATACTTGGCAATGAATTATGGAAGAAAAGGGAAGGTTGCCCACTCCTGCTCTGTATCAGCAAAGAAAAGGCCCAAAGAGTAATGGAAGATGTTCATAACGGTGCATGCGGACCTCATATGAACGCTCGATCCCTTATGCATAGCATCATCAGACTGGGTTACTTCTGGATTACTATGGAGACTGATTGCATCCAATTTGTGCAGACTTGCGATAAATGCCAGCTATTCTCCAACCTGAACCAAATCCCTCCTCATGACCTATACTGTATGACAACTCCGTGGCCCTTCGCAACATAGGGGATTGATGTCATTGGGAAAATAACTCCGCCCGGGAGCAATGGACATTCATTTGTATTGGTTGCAGTAGATTACTTCACAAAGTGGGTAGAAACTGCGTCTTACAAAGTGCTCACAGCCAAGAAGGTCGCTGGCTTCATAAAGGAACAGATCTTCTGCCGCTACGGAGTCCCAAATGAGATCATTTCTGACAATGGAACCCATTTTGAAGGAGAAACTGATCGGTTACTCACTGAATACAAGGTCAAGCGCCATAAATATTCACCGTACAGACCGCAGACGAACGGTGCTGTTGAGGCTGCCAATAAAAACTTGGAGAGAATCATAAAGAAGATGGCCGAACGAGGACGAGATTGACCGGAGAAGCTGCATTTAGCATTATGGGGCTACCGCACTTCAATTCGATCAGCCACCGGTGCAACCCTATACGCTCTGACTTACGAAATGGAGGTTGTCATGCCCATTGAATTAGAGATTCCATCCCTCAGGGTTTTGCTCGAGAATGAGGTGAATGAGATTGAATGGCTCCAAAGTCGATACAATGAATTGGCTCTGTTAGACGAACGCAGACTAAAAGCCATGGAACATAATTGGGCGTACCAGAGAAGAATGGCCCGTGCTTTTGACAAGAAAGTGAAACCTAGGGACATCAAGGTTGGTGATCTGGTCCTTAAGATGAAGCCCTCAAACCAGAGCAGTGCATTAGGAAAATGGGCACATGTATGGGTCGGACCGTTTCTAGTGAAGAAAATATTTTCCGAAGGAGCTATGCAGCTGACAGATTTGGATGGCAACCCATTTCTGCACCCCGTCAACGGCGACAAGTTGCGGAGGTATTATGTATGATCGAGTCTTTTCCCCCTCTATAATAATAATAAAAATAATAATAATAATAAAAAAAATAAAAAAAAAGAGAGAAAATGATAAATAAAGGCGCAACAAAATTGTCCCAGATGAGACTGAAAACCTCTCAAAAGGCAGTCCATGCAAAAATAAGGGACGCGCCCGATGCCAAAGAATATACCCAGCTAGACCGAAAACCCTAAAAAAGGGCGGTCTAGGTAAAAAACAGGGTTGCACCATGTCCCCCTCCTATCTTCCCCTTTCTTAAACACAAATTTAATTGAGTCGAACTATGGAGACCTGAGCCCCTTAGTTCTCTTTACAAAAGGGGAACGTAGGCAACCACTTGTGGTTCGGTCTAAATTGCTGCAAAAATCTCTCATCCTGCCAAAAAGTGTTTTGACTACAGTTCCAAAGATTTTCAAAGGTTCATTATGAGTTAATATTCTTTTTGATGAGTTCAAGCACGGCCTGCTTTTGACTCAAAAAAGCCTGCTGCGAATAAAAGGAATAAATTTTTCAACATCTATTTCGTCTGCATTAAGTAATCAAAGGATACTCAGTTTCCATACAAATAATTCCTACTCTCAAAACACAAAGCAAAATAGTCTCCTATCTCTCAGAAAAGTGTCTAGAAACTCGTCCCCGCTCCCGAACTCGCTCCTCTGTCCTTCCTCTTCCTCGGTCCCCGGGAGGTCTTTGGCTTAGGAATGTCGAATAAATCGGTTTGAGCCCGTCCCAATTCAGGAATAACACGCACCGGTGGTTCAATCAGACCAGTCTCCGTCAAGGCGGCCCTAGCAATCCTCTCTTGTCTCAAGACTTCTCTGCGAGCCATCACCACTGGATCATCTTTTAAAGCAGCCCTCCGGATGTCTTGTTTTCGATAGTCCTCAGCAGCATCACCGGTAACATTGTCTGGGTTTTCTAGTGCCTCTGTATCCCTGAAGGTCCGACTGGACGGATAATCTGCTCCCAAGTATTCCCGACGGCGAGCCTCTATAGCCAACTGTGCAAAACCTTGATGTTCCTCATACCAAATCAGATACTCTATGGTCAAGAATGTAAACCCTCTGGACTGTCGAAGAAGTACACGAGTGGGAAGAAAACCCTCCAGAAAGGATCTGTTGAAAAATTGTATAACCTGGGGCTCGGTCATAGACATCGGAACAGCATCGGTCATCATCCTCTCCCTCAAAGCTCGGATAATCTGCTGAGGGTACCTATACTGTCTGCTCACCAATGATGGGATACAGAAAGAAGATACATGCAAGCCTGGCAGCCTGACTACTACTGATCCATCCTAAATGTCTCTCATGGTCTGTAAATTCCAGGCAGGAATCCAAAAGCTCAGATCAGTAGTCCCGTACCGTGACAATCTCATCTGCCAACTGTCAACGGCCATATCCCTCAGCAGGCTGCGTGGTCGGATCACCCAGGGCATTGCCACCCGACCCTCTGGTAATGGCCCAATCAAGCGTAACCTCTCAGAGAACCACAGAGATAACAAACCGGGGCTGCATGCTCCCATGAAGTCTGATCCCCCTGCTAGCCTGTCAATGCCGTGGTAGGTCTCAGCCAGCAACAGTGGTACAATGTCCATCTCCCCTTTGCGATATTGAATTTGACGAAGATCTACACCCCGGTCACCCTCAGTTGCCTGACAATCTCCAGCAACACACTTGAGCAGACTCCGGTATATCCGCAGAAATAGTAAGGCGACAGGGTGAACATCATGAATATATCCAAAGAGGTAGAAAGGTCAAACAGCTCAGGACGAGACAGGCGTAACCTAGCCATCCGAGTCTAGTCTATGGACCCATCACCCAGAATCATAAATAACACCTGATCCGCTGGCAGACACAAGAAGTCCGATAACTGCTCCACAATCGATCGACCGTCCCGTGGAAGTGCTACAGTTGCCGCCTCGCCCAAGCCTATCAATGCCCTAAAGTCATCCATGGTTGGGGTCAGGTCATTGTATGACAAAGAAAAGACATGACGCTCTGAGTCCTAGAAGCAGGATGCAGCCCGAAGCAAATCCCAGTCGACCCTCCAGTCTTTTAAGGACCAAATGCACGGCATATTGTACCACTTGTCAATAACCCTCCTATGTTGCCTCAGATGAAATTCCCAAATTTTGACAAAGTCCCGATGAAATTGACATTCCCGGGAAGCAACCTCTTTGTTATAATGCTCCATTGCAGCCGAAAGTATCAGTCTTGGCCAAAGAATTCGCTTATCTACCAAATAGGGGCTGCTGGTTTCTTCTACTAAGAAGACAGTGTTTGCAAATGAAGCCTGAACCGACTGTAAAAAGGACCTGTTACGAACTCCTCTCAGTCGTGCGATGCAATAGGCCAAGCAGACATAGCATGTCGGGCGACACATATTGGTTGATAGCAAGCAGTATAGAAAAGCCTGCAGTGGTTACCCAAGAGAATTTTCCGACTCGTCGTTGCTATAATACACCTCCTACCCTCATATACATGCCCATGAAAATACAACCCCCTACTATACACACCTATCCGAGACAATCCCAAAACTTCATGCACAAACCTGACAATGCTGACCTTTTAACACAATGATCGCGTTTCCTTCCCAGAACAGACAGACTCGCGTAAACAAGCTAACATAGGTTAATCTTTGCTAACAAGATATCTTGGTTAGACGCAGCGCTTGGAGTTGTTGTTTCTCCCTCGCAGGTACAATGATCAACTGAGTCTCACCACACCTCGAAGACTAGCCCTCAGGCCAAACCGAAAAAAAAAATGAAAGAACAAAAAACCCCGTATCTGTGATAGTCTCCCAAACAGAGCTCAGCAAAATCAACGGCACCAAAAATCCCAAAAAAAAAAGCCAACTCCCCAGAAAGCAGAGTCCCCGGTTTACCAAGTAAAAATTTCAAAGATCAGTAGCCTCGAGGCACAGACAAAAGCAGAGTCCCCGGCTTCCCAAGCAAAGCTCAGGACACAAAAAGAATAGCAAACAATCAACAAAGACCGTCCAACAGCAAAACCGGAAAAAGAACAAACAAAAGGGAAGCAGTAGCGTGAGACCCCTGGCAGCTACACTGATCCCCAATAGAGCAAAAGAAGTAGTGTGAGACCCCTGGAAGCTACACCTATCCCCAGCAAAGCAGAAGCAGAAGTGGTATGAGACCCTTCGGCATCCTTGAAGAGAAGCAAAGCAGAGCGTGAGACCCTCCCCTTCTACCACCTGCACCGCCAAGTGGTATGAGACCCTCCGGCATCCACGAAGAGAAGCAGCAGTAGTGTGAGACCCTCCGGCAACTACCCTGCACCAACGAAGTGGTGTGAGACCCTCCAGCATCCACAAAGACCAGTTGTAGCATGAGACCCTCCGGCAGCTACAACTCGTCAACAGCGATAGCATGAGACCCTCCGGCAGCTACTCGCAAATACCAGTTGCAGCATGAGACCCTCCGGCAGCTATGACCTGGCACAAAAGGCAGCTACTAGCCAACCGCAGTAGTACCGAACCCTCAAGAAGTCACAGGTAAGCACAGCAAAGGTATGAAGATACATCTCTACCCCTTTCTTGCTTATGGATTAGTTTTGGTAATTCTAAACTACGATTTGGCTTGATTCCCTTTCAAGGGATACGTAGGAATCCTTTCTCAGAAAGGTCCATCCATCAAATTCCCCGATTCACCTTCTAGCCCGTTACCTTATCCCTTGATGATCATTGGGATTGGGTCTTATTTTATCGATAATCACACTTTTTCCAAAAGTGAAGTTGCCGAGGGGCTCTGTAAGTACGCCAATCCAATTCGCAACCTTCTTTAGATGCATTTTAATATAATAAAACTGCATTAAGGGGCTTTTTGGTAAATTCCCGGCCTATCCCGAGACTTCCGGAAACATTTCATAAGTTTCCCACGAATGAAGTACGTTTTGGTACCTTACTCATGCCAAGGGACCTGTTGGGAATAAACCTTTTTGGACTTTTTAGGTATTTAGGCCTGAATGTTCCAGAAACTAGTTTTGGCGCCAAAAATGGTTGAGGCCACCTTGTGTCACGCGACAAGTCGAGGCATGGAAAGTGGTTGCGTATAGTCGTGCGACACAAGGTGACCACTAACTGCAGCCTATAAATAAGACCCTCCCCCTCTCAGAAATGGATCCCAACTTGACTCTTTTCGTTACTCGCGTAAATTGCATCGTAACAAAGCCCCCAAACACAACTCTCTCTCTCTCTCTCCTACCTTCAACCTACCCAATTCCCTCCAATCCAAACCCATTTTCTCCAACCAAAACCACTTGGATCCTTTGCACCAATTCTCTCAGGCCCCCAAGACCAGGAGCAGCAAATTGAAGGGTTCTGTATCGAACTTGATACAGAACTCGTGGAAGCAACAAGGGTAACAACTCTCAAACCCCCTCTTCTATCTTTCTTCTACTCAATTCTTCATAATTCTATTGTCTACTTCAGTTAGGATTCAGTAATCAGACCCTATCTGTCTAGATTACTGAATCCCAATCGAAATCTCTCTGTTTAACTTGTCTAATCTGTGTAATTGAGCTATTATTGTTGAATACTTGCTTGAATTTGGTGTTTAAACCCCAAGGGGGTGTGTATCTACTCATATCCACACTCCCGGCGTCGATTTGTTGTTATTTCTGTATTTCGTATCTAATCTGGTCAATTAATTAGATCTGTGTTAGTTGTTGTTGATTCTGGTGTTCATCATGTAAGTTTTTGCAGATGGCCTCTGTATGTCACGCGACATATTGGTCATAGGTGATCCTGTGTCACGCGACATACGTGGTCACCTGTGTCATGTGTCATGCGACATATCGTGACTTGTCTGTAGAAACCCATTTCTCTTGTAATCTGTTCTAGATTGTTGTAGTAGGGATGTGGCCTCCCTAAATAATGGGCTCACAAGTTGTAAGTCTAGATTCATATTAATAAAATGCATGTTTACCCCACTTCTTCATTGTCAACATTTGCACACACTTTGGATTTGCTTGAATGTTTAATTGAAAGACTCGTCTACGGACGAGGCGTGTTGGGTGAACTCTCGGTTCTTCCCAACACGTAACCTGACCCCCGAACCCATATTTTCTCTCTCAAAAGGTTTTCAATGTTTCCTCTTAAAAACGGCGTGGCGACTCCTTTATTTTCATTACCAATTTTGGCAAGCGCATATTCAGTACTGTACTGGTGCTTTCCCATTAGTCGACAAATCCACTTTTGTCCTTAGGTACAGCAGTTGCAGGTAAAACTGATCAGACTCCAGCTGCAAATAAGGTAGTTAGGAAATATGTCACCTTTTCAATATCCTTGCAGATCTTGTCTAATACTTAGTTACGTGACAAGATTTGGTGGTTGACTTTTGTCATTGCTGACGTGGATTCCAATAGTCAAATGTGGTTCACTTCAAGTCTTCAATCATTGGAGCGATCTGGTATACATGCGATTAGTCATGAGCGGTTTCACCAGTGGGGAGGTTCCATAAGTGCGGTCTCAAGATTGGAACTACACAGGAGTTAGATAGTGCGGTTCATTAATGCAGTTTGCACATGGTTGTTCAAGAGCGGTTTCAGACAAAGAATTCCTCATTGCAATTTGCTTGGAGCAGTTTGCTAAGGCAGTTTTGATTAAGTGGTCTGAAACGTTTGAACTGCAACCTCATATCCAATGAGTCTTGTGCCAGACTTCAAGCCTAATTTAACCTATTCTATAAAATGAACTTAGCTAAAAAATGAAGTCTAAGCTTTATTACATATGGGCCTAAAGTCCTTAAAATAGAGACGAGGTTATGGTATCAATTAAATCCAAGCTAAAGCTAGGAGGGTTAAAGTATGCATACCCATCAATCTCCCCCTATTTGATTGATGCCATTAACTATTATAACAAAAGCAAACATTGTACTTGGTAAAAATATGTCCATAAGAATTAACATGGTAAGTCATGTCCCAAGTCAATGCACACACAAGCTTAAGCTATAGATTTCTATACTATTTGAAAGATTGAAAAGCTTACAACTAGAAAGTATTAAAATGCATTCAGTGCACTTAAAATTATGAGTTTAAGTTTAAAGTGCGGTTTAAACTGAATGTTTAAACTTCATTTCAAAAATATGATTTTAAGTTAAAAAATATTTGAATGAGGTTTTAAAACTATTGCGGTTTCATTGTTCTACAAACAAGCAGTTTGATATGAACAAGGTTTTGAAACCAGTGATGCATTTTTCATTACTACCTTCAAAGTTACATATTACAAGGGTAGGAAGCAAAATATATGGTTACAAAAATAAAAGAAGTTGGACAAAAGAAATACAATGAGAGTGATCCAACTTAAGAAAAAATAAGAGTTCAGGAAAAGAAAATTACAAGGAAAGAGCGGTTCATTGTTGAGGTAGTTGTTGTTGCGGTTGATCAACTTCAGGTTCATGAGCTTGAGAAGGATTTGAAGCAGATGTTTTTGACCTTAAGGATCTTCTAATTCTTCAGACCTCATCAACGGTTCTTCCTTGAGCGGTCACTAATCTTCCAAGAGTATTCTCCTGAGTTGCGAGCCTGAGATTAACATCTATGACCGCCCTAGAATTTCCTCTGAATTGTTCAGTCGGGTCATTTATTTGAGTATGGAAGGAGGTATTCAAAGAATTGAAGAGAACATGAATCTCCCCCTGAACTGATGTGGTTTGGTTGGAGATGGCTTGTTAAATAGGATCAAGATCTACGTCCACCTTCAAGGAAGCTTTCAGTTCTTGAATTTTGGAACTGAGTTTGTAGTTGAAACCTTCCTTGAGGTTTTCTAATCGCATTAACCTGATCCTTGACCTCATTTAATTTAGCCTTTAGAGAATCACCCACAATGTTTGTCTGTACACTTATCTCTCCTTTAACAGCATCAATTTCTGATGAGAGATTTGTTTCTAATGATTCCAGAGAGGTTTGGAAATCTTGAGCAGGCTGCTGTGGTCTGGAATTAACTTCATTGAGCATTTTAGCTTGGAAAGATTCAAGAGCAGTTTTGGAGGAGTTGGAGAATTGGTTGGGCATTTCTTTCAGCTGAGCAGTTGATACTTCATCACCCAAAGTTTGGTGAATTCCATCAGCTAAATCTTTTTGAAATCCCTCAAAACATGCTTCAATAGAGGATTTTATAATGTTTTCTGTATCTCTCTCCCCCTTAATGGCATCAAGCCTTATGGAAAAGTGTTTCAAGGAATCCTTATGATCAGCCATTTGAAGGGTTTGAGAGGCAATCAGATGGGCTTGGGCTTCAACAATTTCTAGAAGGGAGTGGTTGGAGGCTTCAAGAGAGGCATTAGAGGCAGTTAATTTTATGATGTGCCCTTGGTTGATCAGAAGTTGGTTTTGAATAAGGTTCAGTGTGGAGAGGATTTAGGAGTAGTCAGTTGGATGAGGGGCAGTTGAAGTGGAAGGAAAATGAGTGAATGAGGGAGGCGATTGAGAAAAAGTAGGAGGAGTGGTTTGGGGTAGATGGGTATGAAGGGTTTGGAATATACGAGTGGTTGGAATAGTATAAGGTTGGGCGGTTGAGGGTGGAATGGGTATTGTTTGGGGTAAGGTAGCAGGGGCAGTTGGAATGGGAGTGGTTGGGATAGGAGCGATTGAAATGGGGGCGGTTAGTAAAGGAGGAGGAATTGAGGAAGTTGGAAGATTTGAGGTGTTAGGAGTTGAATTTGAGGAGAAAGTGGTTTGAGTAGTGTGAACATTTTCTGTTGCTGAGGAGAGATATGAGGGGTAGGAGTTTTAAGTGGAGGTGTTTGGGCGCGGTTTGAAGGAGGAAGGGTGGTTTGATGTATTGGAGAATGAGGTGGTGAAGGAGTTGGATCCCTAAATTGTGAAGTGGAATGAGCTAGGCCTACTGATGGTTTGGTGGTCCATTCAGTAAAGGCAGGAGGTAAAGGGGAATCTTTGTTTAGAGGGGTGTGGAAATCAGATTGGGAGGAGGAATGCAAAGTTGAGTGAGAAGAGGATGCCCTATCAAAATAAGAAGCAGTCTCACTAGGAATGGTCACATTGGCTTGGGCAACACGTTGAAGGAAACATTTTGGGCCTTTTGTAGGCGTTGTCGTCTTGGTCATCAGTTTAATCCTCCTCTTTTTAGGATTCTCCCCCTGAGCGGTTTCAGCCCTTGGCGGTTGATTAGGGGAGAGCCGTTTGGATGGAGGTTGAGGTTTTGGAGAAGGAGACTTGTGAGGTGAAGAGTGGTAAGAATGAATTGGGGAATGAATGGGAATTGGATAGGAGTTTGAGTTGGAGGTGGAGGCGGTTGGGTTTGGGAAGGGGGATGCGGTTGAGGTTGCAATGGTCAGTTCTGGGGCTAAATTTGAGAGGGCTTACAACCAATAGCAAGCTGCTACCCCTACTTACCGGTACTGAGCTACTACCTCTAATCTTGCTCCTGTGCAGCCCAAGGGTAAAGAAGCAATTAACTTTGCGGGTCAGGATTGCAACAATACCACTCCTTTCATGCCAAGGAAAGTCGAGGTGCCCAAACCTCAGAATATAAAGTTTAGTAACTTTGGGATGCCTCTGAGTGAAGCTTTCAGGGGATTAGTTAATGAGGGCTTGATTCGGCCTTTGGACAATTACCAGGCCAATGACCCCAACATCCCTTTGGACACCACTAAGCACTATGCTTTCCACCAGTACCACGGGCACCTTACTGATGATTGAAACTACTCTAAATACTAATAATAAAATAAAAAAAAACAAAATAATATTTTTGGGATGTTCTATCACAGAAGATTCATTGGCCATATAAGTCTCAGATTCTCACCAACACACATAATCAACAAGTACCACCACAGTAATGGGATTACAATCACATTGAAGCATAAAACTCACAATTTTCCACCGCGGCATGAATGATGAATGAATTATGGGAGGTCACTGCTAACAACCTAAGATTGTTTATGGATTCACTAAGTGATGCTCTAAACCAATATGTTTAAATAGTACAATCTAAAAAGGACACTCATATGCATATTTAACATGATTGTCAACCCGGTTATCGATATTGAAAGAATAATATGGCTTAAAAGTTAAGTGCGAAAGATCGCAGGGCTAGGTTCATGGTTACAAATGAAGGTAAGGACATACGAACATAAGAAAGTGAAACTAGAAAGTCTTCTTGTAAAAATACATCCTCACTTTGATTATAATTCCTCCACTCACCCTTAGTACTTCCCAATGTGCCAACCCACAAACTAAAACTTTTTCATACATTGACATGGGATTGAGCACATTTCATTACTTTCTTTGGTCACCTTGAAACACAATTCCACTTTGACATTAGAGAGGGCTCGATTTTTTTCATTTTTTTCATTTTTTTTTTTATTTGCTTTTTTTTGCTTTTTTTTTTTTATCAAGCCCCTCTTTTCATTACATAACATGACCCTTTTCTTTATTTTCGTGACCAATTTTCACTCAATCCTTTGATTTTCATGACATCCCCCAAAATATTCTCATTCTTTCCCTAGTTTCACTTTCTTGAAAAGGTGAGAAAAATAGTGTATAGGTTAAAAGGGGTGGGATAATGAGGGTACAAATGAAGGCGAATGGCGGTCTAAGATAACCTCCCACTTTGTGAGAGATTCCATTCTTTTTCAAGCTCAAAAGGGGTTCTAGCGGAAAATTTTTAGTGACGAGAAAGTTTAAGGCTTACAAAAAGGGATTCAAAGAATAGCCATATATATCAAGTAACCTATTGACGTGTTATTGACAATCATGCAAACATGTTCTAGGGACCCCGAGAATACACAAAGTGATCCCATAAAAGGCACCTAAGTTGATGACAATGACCAAGAATATGATACGGAAGTGAGAGGTGGTGCAATCATAATTTAAATGTTTCAATGCAATCCCAATCACCACACTAATAATAGCACATGTGATTTTTAAAATTAAAGCACACTCTAATCATCACAGACTTTGGCCAACATCCCAACTATGAAAAGAACAAAATTTTTTTTTAAATTTTTCAATTTTTTTAGAGGGTGACACTATATACACTCCCCTATAAACCCACAAACTCGGAGAGTTGCCCACCCCCAAACTCAAAACATGCTATGTCCTCATAGCAAAGAGAACAAAAGCGTGCCTTAAGTTCAACAGATGGCAAGACACTACTAAACAGTAATTAACATAAAAATAAAACATACCTCATTGGGTTGCCTCCCAAGCAGCGCATTTGGTTAAAGTCGTTAGCCCGACTATGGTCCCAAGCTTACTTGGACTTCGCTTTGCTGCCTTTGGACCATCTCTTCTCCTCACGGGCACAAACGCCCTTCTCTTTCCAAATTAGCTCTCCATTGTCAACAAGTAGGGGTGAAGCCACATTTATTTTTGAAACTTTACGCTTGTGCTTACCCCTCTTTCTTTTCTTTTTATTGGGATTTCCACCCACAAACTCAACCTTTTCTGCAACCTGCAGAACACCATTCTCACAACCAAGATCAAGAGAGTTATCATGCACAAAAATAGTAGCAAATATAGAATCAGATAAATCACTATAACTCTCCTCACTAACTTTCGATTTTGAAGGCCCTTGTGGTAAATGTGATGGATTCGACTCTTTATGGGAGTCGTGTGGGGAGTGATACGACCCGTTACTCCTAGAGTATTGGTCGGCTTTAATGTTACTAGCCACAGGACAAACGTCCGCATTATCCCCACTTTTCTCACCTCCATTCACATCATATTTGACAATCGGTAAATCGGTTATGGCTCCTACAAAACCATCTTCGGGGGAGGGTTTCTTATCATTTTTAAGCATAAAAAACTTACATTCCTCCCCCATAGCTCTCAATGACACCACCCCTTGACACACATCAATGGTGGCCTTAGTGCCAAACTTAAATGGCCTCCCAAGTAGAATGGGAGTTTTCAGTTGTTCCTCACTTGATCCCTCCATACACATCACATAAAAGTCAATAGGGATAACGATTTTATCAATTTTAACCAACACCCCTTCAATAACCCCTAAAGGACTTTTGATTGAGAGATCCGCCAATTGCAAGTCTCTCATGGGTGGTTTCAACTCACATACCCCCAAACTTCTAAAAACATGAAAGGGCATCACATTGACACTTGCCCCAAGATCCAATAAACCTTTAAAATTTTGACCCCCTAAAGAAATTGGGATAGTGAAACACCCGGGGTCTTTTTGAACATGTTTAATCTTTTCAAACTCCACACCTCTCTGGGGTGTGGTTTTCACAACATTGGGGAGAGGGGTTTCTAAATTTAATGCAGAAAATACATATTGAACCTCCCCCATCTCATCCTCTTCCTCACTAACATTATCACTATTATCACATTCAAAATTATCAAGGGAAGAAAGAAATACCTCCTCAATTTCCTCACTTTCATCCCACACTGTTGTGATTGACTTTGCTTGCTCAGGTGGGTTCTTCTCTTTCATCAACTCTTGGGCAACCTTCACAAGTTGCTCTACTTGTGTGCCCATCTTTTTAAAAGCGACATACGTATTTCTATTACTTTGCTTTGCATCTCCATCCTTAATCTGGATGCCACTCTCCCAAGGCTCTTTATCATGTTGTCCAGGTGGTGGCACATGAAGAGGTTTCACTTGCTGATTATGATAGCCACCCCATGAATTGTAGTTACCGTATGGGTTGCCTTGGGGTGGTGGCCTTGGTGCATATCCATTGAAAGCATGTGCCTGTTCAGGATTATAAAAGAAATTTGCTGCACTTGGACACATATTAGTCACATGAGATGACAAACCACAATTTGCACAATAATCAGTAATAACATTAGCACTAGCAGAAGTGCCACAAGCAGTCAATTTATCCAATTTATTATTTAAAAGCGCAATCTGCTTTGAAATATTATCACTAGCATTCAATTCAAGTACTCCCCTAGTTCTACCCCTCGAGCTCTTTTGTTGAGAATTAGCACTCAACATCTCATATAAAGCTTTAGTCTCATCCGGGGTTTTGGCTCCTATCGAGCCTCCCGCAGCATTGTCAACCATTGATTGACCATTCTCATTCAAGCCATCATAAAAGGCTTGGTTCAGTGAGGGTAGTGTGAAGTTGTGGTGGGGACATTGCATTAACATTGTATTAAATCTTTCCCATGCCTCATGAAAGGGCTCCCCCACATCTTGGGAAAATGTCATCAATTTCTGTCTAAAACTAGCCAACAGATGATGTGGGTAATATCTTTTAAGGAACACATCTTGTAATTCTACCCAAGTACTAATGCTGCTCGGTGCAAGCATCAACAACCATGTTTTAGCCACTCCCTTAAGAGTGTAAGGAAAACACTTTAATCTAATTTGCTCCTCAGTCACTCCCTGTCTTAACAAAAATTGAGCAACAACAATAATATACTCTTTGAGGAACGTGAGTGCATCCTCACCAGGCAATCCGTGAAAGCTTGGCAACATGGCAAATTATTGTCCTTTGACCTCTAAATTTTTGGCTGCATCGGACAGCACTATGCAAGAGGTAGATGTGTCTACCCTAGGTCTCAGGAAATCATTCATAGTCTGCGCCGGTGGTACTGCCATCTCGGCTTTCTCTTCCTCTACCTCGGTGGTGGAGGGTTCTGATTCGATGTCCGAATCTGAAAAGAGGGGATTAAAGAGGGGATCGCCCTCAAATTCTTCCTCAAGTCTATTTATGTTGTCGTCCAATGGCACCAATGTAGGCTTCAAAGAACGACGACCTTGCATTCACTACTTAACCTACTTGTTTACTTGCAACAAGTCCCCGGCAACGGCGCCAAAAACTTGATGGAGGAAAACTCCCTCTTGTAATAAAAACCGAGCAAGTGTACTCACTACCGTTGTAGCAGTATGCAAATGCAGGGGTCGAATCCACAGAGACTCGTTGGTAAACAAATAGTATGAACGCAGTGAATTTAGTAACAAAGGTTTATAATTTTGATTTGAAACTAAAGAGCATAAAATAAATAACTAAAACTAAATAAACGAGAAAACAGATTATGAGCAAAGATTCGTAGATTGGTTTCACTTCACCATCATTCTATGCAAAATTTACTTATAAAACATTAACTCAACTTCTAGGGTTCATTCACTTTAGCTAGGATCGACACGGTTAGGTGACCGGATTACAATCCTAAATACTCTTTTAATATTGTAGATTCTATTACGGTACTACAATAAGCCAAGAATACATTAAGAACACAAGAATATGAAAACCTAACGTTGGTCCGATTCTATTACGGCACAGACCAAATTATTCAATCAATAGAGGTCAATGTATAAATCGCCCAAATTAATGGCTCGATAAATACCCAATTATTCAAAGATGAGTTCGTATCTTAACATACGTCTCGAATCCAAGAACAAGAAATTAAAATATATTGATGAACTAGAAGGAATTAAATAGAAAGAATTAAAATATTATTGCATAGAAATCCGGTAAAAGATCAAAACAATCTACAAATCTAATAAATTTAGCTACTCATAATTTACAAATAATAAATAATAAAAACCTGAAATTCGGAATAATTCTTCTTCTTCAATTGATCCAAAAAATAAAAACTCTAATTAATTCTATGATATATGATATGTGTTTTTCTAGACTGCCGTGGCTGTGAAAATATATAGAAAAAGAGTAGGGTAACAATCTGTGGTCAAAGGTCAAAGGCTGAGAAAAGACATTACTGCCCTTCAATAATACGCAGCAAACTGGTGCAATGGACGTCGGAAGAAGCGCGGCCGCCCTCGAATTCCAGCGCGGACGCCCAAGTTGGCCGAGAGTTGGCCGAGCAAACATGCCTTTGAGCGCGGTCGCCCTGTTTGAGTAGCGCGTCCGCCCTGTTTGTTTGAGTAGCCGTGCAATGCCTTGGCCCATATTCTCAAACCTTGGCCCTAACTGGCACCAAATGCCTAGGCCAGCAACTCATTTGGCCGGCCACCTTTGGCCTTATTTAGTATTAGGTATTATTCGTTTCGTCCCGCTATCTTGCAGTCGCACTTTGACCACTTTAATGACTTCTTCTGCGCTTCGCTCTTTGGACTTTTATTTTTCATTTTATCCCAGGAATTTTTCTAAATCAATTTCGTCCAAAAATTCCATAATTCCAATTTGGTCCTTGAATTTTCCAATATTTCCCATTTAGTCCAAAAGCTTCCAAATGCCAGTTTAGTCCCAGATTTTCCAGAATTTCACTTCAGTCCCTGTACTCATTAAAACACTAACAAACCATATCAAATATACATAAAACTCGGGAATCAAACGCAAAGAAAGCCTAAAAGTGCATCATTTGGATGGGTAAATACACATCCATCAATTGTATAACCTTGAAAAGGGCCATACGGGGATTAGTTGAGAAGGGTAAGCTGGAGGTACCGGAAGGGTCCAATACAGTCAACAATCCATTCCCCAGAAATAACAATAGGGTAAACATGATTGAAGTTGGGGAACCCTCTCAAGCTAGGGAAATTTCGGACGCTATTCAAGAGACATGCTTGGAAGAGCCAGCTAGGAAAGTGAATGGGGACTCCTGAGTGCCCACGCTTAACTTTGTCGAAGAGTGTGAATTTGGGTCCCCCCCCCCTCAGCTTCGAGGATGATGAACAAACTAATCCTCCCTTGTCCCATGTTAGCAGCTTATTGCAGGAATATGAATCTCGCTACTTCTCGGGGAGAGAAATAGCTGACAATGAAGAACTGGGGCTATTCAGATTAAACTATGAGAAAACCATTTACATAAGGTGACTAGAGAACTCAAAGAGGATTGAGAAAGAGAGCTTTAGGCGGACACGTGTATTGGGGCATATTAGTAAAGAGGCTGAGGCACACCTAGAACTAATACACTTCTGCAAATTGGTTCTGGGAGAAGCCGAATACTGTTATGATAGCAGTGAGGTGAAGGATCAGATGAGGATAATTGCCTCTATATCCTGCCATAAGTCAAGTATGTACCACCACCTCCCACTCGTCCCCCACAGTTCCTAGGAGGAGAGGCCAGGTCACAATTGCCATTTGCAGCATTGGGTGCCTATGACAGCTTCTGTGGTTGCACATACCTATCTTCCCCTGATAGCAATGATCAGCGTTCTATCTTAGCCAGATTTCATGTAACATGGGATGATGACTCCAATGATAGCGACGAAAGAGAAGAATCAACTGAGGCCCGGGACCCAGAATCAGTTTGGAACGACCATGCCGAAAATGACAGCATGAATGCCAGAAGCAATGGGTAGTTGTCAGCTAGTGACGATGATGGTCCGCCAGAAAATACGAATGATGAATCAATGGAATCGGATCACGAAAAGTCCAAAGGCATGAAAGACTGGAGATTTGAAAATGATAGTGAGACTCTCTCAAAATGTGATTGTGGTCACTACCCAAATTCGAATACACCGGAAGGTGAGGAATGGCCTAGCCAATTTGAAGAAGAATATTAATTTGAGATCCTAGAGCGCGATGTTCCCTATGAAGAACTGGTAGGCAAATGGAGGAAGTTCATTGAAGCGTTGGTCGAGAAAGGAAACTTCGAGCCTCCGGTAGACGATGAGTTTGTAAACGTTGTTGGATCCCTTTCTTCCTCCCCTAAAATCGACGGCATCACAGTCTTGAGAGTCATTGCAGAACCTCTCAAACATATCGAGTGCCTAGAATCTCTCAAAAGGGTTATTGATCTAGAAGCCACTCTGGTTGCCTACGTACCTGCAGCCAAGCACGACGCCTTCCTGGTAACCCCTACATCCGGAAATGGACCCCAAGTGCCCCTTATTTGGACTCAGGTGTCACGAGCTGCTTTTGTTCTATTGGGCCATGAGAACAAGCACTTTGAATCCTTCACTTGTGGTTACCCTACCTGCAAGCGCAAACGGGAAAAAGCATACACTGAGATGGAAATCGATCACGACAATGAAACCGAAGATATGAAAGCCATGGATTTTCCCGAGGCTGAATATATAGATGTCGTGGAGTTTAACACTATTTGCCATAATTTGGGGAAAGGATTATCAAGCATCCGGTCTAAACAGATAGTTGAAAATCTGGTAGAGAAAGGAAGATTGGCCCCTATCCACCCCAATGAAAAAGCAACCATTGTCAGGTCAAGTCCGCACGGGGGAAAGGTAACAATCCTCGTCAGGATCATCTAGTGTGGGTATTATAAAAGGCAGTCGGGACTGCTATATAAAGATGAAGAAGAAGGGGAGAGGCCACCAAGCCCATGAGGTAATAGTTACTGCTGCATGCTAACTTTGGGCAAGCTCAAACAAGCCATGGACGATGTGAACCACAATTACGAGGATGAATCGAAAAAAGCCCTAACCCCGTAGGCTATTCAAGGAATCATAAAACCTTCCTTGGTTCAGAAACCCGTAACTTGGGAAACGATCCGGAAGGCTGCCCAGTCAGAAGCCAGTAATACTCGCAATCCTCAAGCTCAGCCCTTCAACATCGTCAAGCTCCGGGAAGCTTGTAACAAGATCAGTCAGAGCTAGTGGCCAGTTGCCAAGCAAGCCCCTCTGTTGACCCTAGAAGCATTGAAAGAATCCTGTAAAGAAGGAACAGATAAACCAAAGAAAGAAGTGAATATGTTGACCAGATCTGGGCAAGTCCACCAGGGTAATCCCAAGTCAGAAAAGAAGTCAGCAGATCAGGCACCCAGGACGAAACGTAATCCTTATGCCAAGACAGCTAAAACTCCCGATCCCGAAAAGGAAGATCATGTACTGACTCAGCTGAAGCAGACTAAAGCCAACATCTCTCTTTGGTCCTTACTCACCTAATCTTATCCCCATAAATTGAAACTGGAGGAATGTCTGGCCCGCACACTTGTTCCTATTGATGCCACTCCTAACGATGTGGTACAACTTATTGGGAACATCCATTACAAAAACATAGTCACCTTCACAGACCTCAATCTCCCCCAGTTTGGAGGCGATCATAATGAACCCCTCTTCATCACTGTCCAGCTAGATGAACGATGCCTCCCTCGAGTCCTGGTCGATAACGGGTAAGGAATGAACATCCTCCCAGCAAAGATCATGAGCCTGCTGTAAGTACCCCAATCTGGATCGCTCTCCATCCCAGCATACGACAAAACCAGGGGCAAACTTCCGGAGGTCATAACTCCTTCATACGAACTCCGATTGAGACGTGCCATATATGGTTGGAAAGCTCTCGACGAGAGCTAGCTTGCCATCACATTCACAAGAGCATGGAAAGTCCGTACGGACCTCTTTGCATGCCAAAAGGTCCGTACGGACCTCTTTGCACCAGACATAATCATTACGAAAATCCCCTTAAAGTCCACGAGATTCCCTCAAATCCCGGAAATCTAAAATTTTGGATTACCTAAGAGGTCCGTACGGACCTCTTTGCAACTTTTCCTACACTATAAATAGAGGGCTCCCCCTCCCTCATTTTACACACCTCCCACTTCTCTCTTCCTCCCTAGGCCTTCTGGCTTCCCCTCTAAGTCCTTCCGAGGCATTCCCGGCCCCTTTCGGATCCTTCCGAGGCCTTCCGAGCCCCCTCGTGGTGCTCCGAAGCCTCCCCGAGCGCTCCCGCGACGCTCCCGCGCTGCCCCGAGGCACTCTCGAGGTACTCTGAGGCCCCTCGTGGTACTCCGAGGCCTTGCCTGGTCTTTCCACGGTGTCCCGGCTCTTTCCGAGTCAAACCGGCGATCCCAAACCACGCCGAAACTCTGCCCGAGTGACTCCTGCCACCACAACGCACGCCGAACCTCTGCCCGAGTGATCCCGACGATCCCCACGCACGCCGAACCTCTGCCCGAACGCAGCCTGCAACATCAACTCACGCCGAAACTCTGTCTGCAGACAACCGGCATCTCCCGAAGCAATCCCGATCCGCACCGGAACGCTACTCCGACCTCAAACACTATTCCCCAGCGGAAGACAGACACGAACCAACATTGGTAAGGCTTCCTTCCATTACTATTTCAATACATTTCCATACATAGCATACAATGTAGACATCCGATACAGCATGCATTTTTAAAAGCACACACACACACACACAACATTTAAAGGATATTAGGGGTATCCGAAAGACTCGTTTTACGAGGCGACTCGGGTGAGCTCTAATATTCTAATATTCTCTTCCCGAGGAGTCATCTGACCTCCGAACTCAAAATCTCATCACACAAAAACAGTTTAAAATTATCTTTAAACTGATGCCCTTTTTCAATGTTTTGGGCTTAATAAAAACGGCGTGGCGACTCTACAAATGCGAAAACAAACGGCGGGACCAAACCGCCGCCAACGCGAAAGATGCCAGATGCCGGGGCGCGAGCCTCTCGGATCCGGGTAATTTCAGTTGGCGACTCCGCTGGGGACTTTATGTTTTAAAATCTTTTTAAACAAAACAAAAGATTTTTAAAACGATGATGAGGGTCAAACTTTCATTTTACCCCTTCCTTTAATCAAGTTGTGTGTGTGTGCACGTGCTTCGTTTTTATTTTACAAATAAAAATATAAAAAAAAGCATCAATATACATTCGTGCATACATTTAAAATTCTTCAAAAGCTTCGTTTTTACTCGTAAAAGAATTTTAGAGACCGCACACTACTCGCACCGCCGCCTCGGTTACACCGCACACTACTCGCACCGTCGCCTCGGCTACACCGCACGCTACGCGCACCGCCGCCGGATACACCGCACACTACAACCTCAACCCGGAGTGGTCTCAGTTGCAGTCCGTTTGGTCTTCCTAGGCCTCTTGGACGCGCACGGGATCATTCCAAACATCCCATCCTAGCCAAGCGTCAACCCCGCACGTTTGAGTCTTGAGTCACACTCTGTCCAGACCCGGTTGGTTTTTACCCAGTCTGTGTCATACACTGGATACATATACCATGCCGGCCATTTTTCGAGTCAAGGCTCGGAACTCAAGATCCCTTGCGCAAGCAAAGCGATGAAAGGTCATGCTAAAATCTTGACTCGATCTTGATTTCTGAAGCTATACCTGCACGATGTTCCGTCCCGAATATACATCCATGCTCGCATGACACCATGTCATCACGCCTTTGATACGTCAGCCATGACAATATGACCAGCCAACGCCTAACGTCACAGATCCCTTGCGCAAGCAAGGTAAAGAGAGGTCATGCCGAACTCTTGACCTGATTTTGACTAAGTGGCCGGCTCGGTTCACTATTCACATGGCTAACGCATCAAAACGAACATGACAGCTCGGTCCTTAGGTTCGATTTTTCTTTAGGCCTGGTGGAAACCGCTTGCACTATAGGACCCTCGCACAGGCCGTCCACCCCGGGATGTCGAAATACAGGGTGCAAAACGAGGGGCTTATAGCCACACAGATGGTCTCCACTGACCCAGGATCTAGCATAGTTGCGAAAAAAAAGAGCAATCTTTTCCAACCTACCTAGGACTCTGAGAAAACATGTTTTAAGTAAATTAAAACAACAAAAAAAAGAAATCATAAATAAAAGAAACGGAAACCGCATGCCACGTGAGCTTTCCCCCTTTTATCCCGTTAGGCCATTCCTGTGTCTAAACCTTGCCCGTCACCCTCCAAATAACCGAGAGTGGTTGAGAATACCCGGAAGCCGCCTTTTCGCATCGAGGTCACAAGGTCCGATAGCTCCTTCCAGCTTCAACGGTCTGCACCGTCCGATACTCCCCCATGACGGGATCAACAGATAACAGGGAGGGAAACGGAACCCCGCCACTAAGGAACCTCCAGACAATGGAGGAGGTGCTGCGAGCCTTCGAAACCATCAAGAAGCGCCAAGAGGAACAGCAAGCCTGGATCGTAGACACCCTGCGTCTTCGAGGAACAGTCGCAGTTCCCCAACCCGATGGAACCTTTGTTCTCATAGAGGACGAAGACAAACCGGCTCCCCAGCCTCTCAAAGCTATCGGCAAGTTCCGCCTCCGCCAAGCTACGAGACCCCGGCAACGCAGCGGCTCTCGCTTAAAGCTCCCCTCGGGCGTCGGTCAAGCGGCTCCGACATGGCCGCCTCGGCCACGATCGGTTTCCCGGCTCACGCACATCAAGCTCGCACTAACAAAGACACATACGTGCTCGCTCCGCCGCATCCCAATGCATCTCGGTATCCCCAGATTCAATCCTTTGCCTCTATACGAGCCTCGCAACCACAATCAAAAGTACCCATGCTTACCAGGACAGGCATCCCTAGCGGATATCCCGACATCTCAAGTTTGCCACCGCTAGTCCGCCAATTGGGGCTAACGAATCATTTCCCCAGTTCCCAAACACAACCCTTAGCGGACCCGGCAATCACGCCTTAACTTCAACACCCCAGGGTATGGGTTGGTATACACTCAACTACCTCCCCAAGACTCCCGAAGGGCGATCCCATCGCCCAATCCACCCCCATCTTCGGCTTCCGTCCCCGAGAACGGTAACCCACCTCGCATGCTGATCCTCACATGGCGTGGCCGATCGAACAAATGAAAGACATGCAAGGCAAGCTAGCTAGTTCTCGGAAGGACTCCCTCCCGCCTACCGATCCGAACAAAGTGGTCCCTCTCCCTCCAAAGTTCGGGATGCCGGAAATGGAAAAGTTTGACGGTACGTAATGCCCAAAAACCCACATCGACACCTACGTCCCGGGTATGAGAGCCAAAGGGGCAACCCCTCACCGTATGGCGCATCACTTTTCGCATTCCCTCAAATCTACAAAGACTAAGGTGGTTCCTCAATGTGAAGGCGTAAAACCGCTCCACGTGGGATCGTATCGTTGAAATCTTCCCGGGAGAAGTACCGCGCCAACCTTGAATGGGAGACAAACCGCCATGACCTCGCAAGCCACCGAACAAAAGGATGACGAACCGGTGGGCGAGTTCTACAAAAGATGGAACTGGAAGCAAAGCGAGATAATGGATCCACTTTCCAAAGAAGAGCAGATGGACATCTTCCATTCCCGCCTCAAGCCATTTTTGAGGACCTTGATCGCCCACCATTTCTATCCGGATCTCCGTGCCATGGTCAACGCCGGACAAAGTTTGAAAAGACTACGAGTCTTCAAAAGGCAACAAAGAACCCCGCCTCATCCTACCGCTATCGAACAAACCTCGGCAACTTCAACTCCCGCCCGACCAAAGGAAAGGAAGCAAATGAACAAGACACTACATTCGTAACGGAGCTCAAGTAAACCGCGATCAAGCGCCCCAAAGAATAACAATCCCCTCGCTTCCCACGCCCAAAGATTTAGATAACCTTGAAATGCCCTTGGGTCAAGTATTTGAAGCTTTGGTGAAACGAAATATTCTCAAACCACTCGAGAATTTCCAACCGAAGACTCCCAAACCCAACATGGATATGAGCAATCACTGCGCCTTCCACAACTACCCCGGCCACACCACCGACAATTGCTTCGTGCTCAAGCAGGTGGTCCACGGGCTCATTGAGGAGGGAAAATTGGAATGCCCCCGTGGTCCCAATACCATCGGAAATCCATTCCCCAACGACAGTGGTAAACTCAATAGCCTTTGACGAAACTCCAAGCGAGAGCGCACTCCCGGCAATTTCCGAAACCGTCAAGCATGTCGTCCCGCTACGACTGGGAGCGTGAAACCAGAGTCAAGAGATCTCGTGACCGGGAATTCCGACAAGAACGCCCAAGGGCAACTGTCTCCCTACGATCTTTGCCCCAGCCAAGGCATACAAATGGATGGATCGAACGTTCCCCAGAAGAGACTGAGTCAAACGGTAGCACGGGAAGCGGCTTAGCCTTCACAGACGATGACTTGCCAATATGTGAGAATCGGAACAACGAAGCCCTCCTCATCCTCATAAAAATAGAGATGTTCTTCCTCCCGAACGTCTTGATTGATAACAGCTCCGCAGTCAACATCATCGCTTTGAGCACACTAAAACAACTCCGCATCGACCGTTCTCTGATAAGGCCTTCACCTCGGGTAATCCGAGCCTACGATTCCACTGCACGACCAATCGTAGGAGTCATCAATCTGAGAATCCAATTCGACGTACAACTGGAGTCGGTAGAGTTCCAAGTCGTGGAAATCAAACCAACCTTCTCTGCTTTGTTGGGACGACCTTGGATACATCAGATGAAAGCAGTATCATCTACTCTTCACCAATGCGTGAAATTCATCAATGCCAATGGAGCGATCGAAGTGATCCGCGGAAGCAGTGCAATGGCAAGTGCTTGGCCAGCAAGCTATGACCCAGAAGAAGGTCCCGACATGACCGAATACTCTTCCCTGCATGATTCTCCTACCCTGTCCCGCTACAAAGTGGATCCTTACATCCACGCTCTAAGCCGCGACGAGCTGGAAATCGAAGAACTCATGGGTCAGGATGACAACTCTGATATATGCGACTGTGAAGAATGCTTGAGAGAGGATCAAGAGATGGATGCCTTAATGGAGATTGATCGAGGAGTAGACCCTTACTTCCCCGAAAACCCTCTTGCAAACTGGCTCATGGGACAACCCTCTAGCCGACACTCTCGGATCTTACGGGGACAGCCATCACAGCTTAGTTCAATTCAACATTCCGGTGTCCGACCTGGATGAACAGTGGCGCAACCTCCTCCAAGGCTTAATCGGGAAGGAGATATAGCATGCCCCCTCGAATCGACATTTTAAATGTCGTCCAAGCAAAGATCCCCGAGATAAAGAGGCAAATTCTATGAAAGTGATCAACATCGGCAAGAATCAACTCCGAATCGGCGAATGCTTCGCCCTCCTAGAAGTAGCCCTCGCCGACTTCTATCATCAAAAACCCCCAAGGACCGGTGGCAACACTAATGGAGGGACATCATCGTGGAGCAACCAAAAACCTCCGCGATACGGTTTGAAATCGAACCGCATGCAAGCTACTTTCCGGACTCATGCCAAGGGAAGATTGGCCATCCGAACCAGACCACTCCCTCTAGAGCTACAGCCATCCGAGAGTAATGAAGCCTGGTCCAATCCCTCGTCGCCTATAGTCTAGCTTCGAGTCTTGTTGTACGTGTATTCACATCTTTTGAGTCTTTTGACGGCTTTACGCCCGACGATTGTGAATCTTTGATCAACAATGTACGCCTTCACGCTTTCAATAAAAGGTCCGACCTTCCTAAAAAATCATTTCATTGCATCTTTAACAAATGATGATATTAACTAATCAAAACAGTTAATAACAATTCATCTATACAAAAGGGCAAACACATTAGTTAAATAAATGCATCAAGCAAACATTTAAGCATGTTGTCAAACGAGAGAAAAACCGGGCCCAAGCTGCCGAGAAGGTTTTAATCACAACGATTTGCAAGATTGCTGAAGAGCCAAAGAGACGCAAGTCCGACGCCATTTCCAGCGCATACCAAGATCTTCCAATACCTCAAGAACGGGGAAACCACCTTCATAAACAAGGAAGACCCACACACAGAAGGGGTCAAAACCAAGAGCATCATGGCCCTAAAATGCCTCGCCTCTCACTTCGTCATCCTCGGGGACATGCTATACAAGAAACGCTACCATGGGCCACTCCTACGCCGCATCGCCCAAGAAGAAGCAAACAAGTTCATGAACGAAGTCCACAATGGGGCTTGCGGTCCCCACATGAACGCCAGAGCCCTGATGCAAATCGTTCTCAGGATGGGCTACTACTGGATCTCCATGGAGGCAGATTGCATCCACTTTGCCCGAAGCTGCGACAAGTGCCAACGGTTCTCCAACCTCAATCATCTACCTCCTCACGATCTCTACTGCATGACTACACCTTGGCCATTTGCCACTTGGGGAATTGACGTCATCGGGAAAATTGCTCCGCCAGGCAGCAACGGTCACGAGTTCATCTTAGTAGCCATCGACTACTTCACCAAATGGGTCGAAGCCAAGTCCTACAAGGTACTCACCTCCAAGAAGGTCGCGCATTTCCTTAAGGAAAACATTATTCGCCGATACGGCATCCCAAATGAGGTCATATCGACAATGGTTCACACTTCGAGGGGAATTCGACGGACCGCTGGCTGAATTCAAGATCACACGCCACAAATCTTCTCCCTACCGGCCACAAACAAACGGCGCCGTGGAAGCAGCAAACATAACCCTCGAACGGATCATCCGAAAAATGACCACCCGAGGACGAGATTGGCCCGAGAAGCTGCACCTTGCACTTTGGGGCTACCGCACATCGGTCAGGAACAGCCATGGGAGAAACCCCATTTGCCCTGACATGCGGTATGGAAGCAGTCCTTCCCAGCGAGCTGGAAATTCCCTCACTCCGAGTCTTCTTTGGAAAATGACATCAACGAAGATGAATGGCTCCGAAGCCGACACGACGAATTGGCTCTGCTAGACGAGCAACGACTAAAGGCCATGGAACACGTCCGAGCCTATCAAAGCAGGATGGCTAGAGCTTTCGACAAGAAAGTCAAATCCCGAGACATCGGGGAAGGCGACCTTGTACTCAAAGAAAAGCCTCCCACTCGAACCAACCCACTGGGAAAATGGGAACCAACATGGATCGGCCCTTTCGTGGTTCAAAAGATCTTCTCCGGAGGTGCCATGAAACTGACAGACCTAGACGGCAATCCCTTCATGAATTCAGTCAACGGAAGCAAACTTCGCAGATACTTCGCTGAAGAAGAACAAGCTGTGCATCTCTTGGCACTCTATGTAGTGTCGAACTACGCAGACACTGAGCCCTCTAGTCCGGGGGAACGTAGGCAACCTTAATTGGTCCGGTCTAAAAATACACAAAAAAGTCAAAAGTTTGAATGTCAATCAAGACCTCCATCAAGCTACGCACTTTTCAAGAACACGCCCCAGCAGTCACCTTGACCAAGTCAAACGACGGCGGCAACATCAAAGGACATCCGAGGGTCACTCAGCATCAAAGCGACCGACTCATGTATGCGCTTCCAAGCCAGGGGCTTGTCTTCGCCCTCACGCGCTTCAAAAAAAAAAAAAAAGAGCTCGAGCAAGGGCTCACAAAAAAAAACAAAACACAAAAAAAAAGAGCTCGAGCAAGGGCTCACAAAAAAAAAACAATAAATAAAAAAAAAACAAAAGGAGCTCAAGCAGAAGCTGCAAAAAGAGGTTAAGAGCCCGACGCCAACAAGAGGCAAGGAAGCTGCGGAAAAGACCGTCAAAACGACTTGTCAAGGGATCATTCAACCTCTCAGCCAAGCACAAAGCCTAAGCAAAAGGGATTGCCGTCATGGCCAAGGCGCTTCGGTCCGCAAATGCAAATGTAAAAGTCCAAGGACGGACGCCGACAAAGTGCACAACAAAAACAAGGGCAAACAAGAGATCTTGCGTCTCGACAAAGCTTTAAAAGTAAATCACAAATCACTAACGGTTACAACATTTCTTGATGAGTTCAAGCACGGTCTACTCTCAAGTTCACAACATGCTAAAAGACAGCTTAATACATTTAACTAATAATGTGTTTGCAATGCAATGAATGGATACCTAGGAGGTCATTCCGCGCCGTCTGCGCTTGTCCCCTCGCCATTCTTTCCTTTCTTCCCTCGTCCCCGGCGAGTCTTCTTTCGCTCCACGTGAACCAACTCTGCGTCTCTCGGTCAGAGATCAGGGGTCCTCCCCGTAGAGTCAAACAATCCAGTAGCTCTCAGGGCTTCATTCGCCCGTGCTTCGGCTCGGATCTCCTCCCTGCGAGTCTGCAAAAGAGGACCCCTCCCCGTCAGTCGGTCAACTCTAGTCTCGTAGTCAAACAAAGTGTCTCCCGTCACATCCAAAGGGTCAGACCAGGCTTCGGCACTCCTAAGGCAATAGCTGCTACGGCAACCGGGTCCCAGAATCGCTACACGCCTGCTCTCCAAAGCCACTTGGGACTGCCCAACACGCTTTGCTCATACCGGGCCGGAGTCTTTGAGTCGTCAATACGACACTCCCAGACGTCTAAGGAGTACCACAGGAGGGAAGCGGAATACTTCCATACCCTCGAGAAAATACAAGAAGGCACCTGAAGCCGCCATACAAAGAGGAACTACCTCCGCAGTAGCAAGGTCATCCCGGCCAACAAAGGCTCCTACTTCATCCCAAACCGCCGGAAACAAGCGACGGAATATAGAAGGAGGACCAAGACAAACCTGGAACCACGACAAAGTAGGACCCTTCTGCAAGACCCTCCTAGTCTCAATCCTCCCGGTGCGGAACCCACCGGCGGATCGATGCGTACCAAGCTGTGCCATCCATCTCTCCCAGGCGGACTGATCCATATCCAACACCAGAGGTCGCTGAGCAAATGACCACGGACTAAACAACGTCGGAGCCTCGGGCATGGCCTGAAGTCTCTCTCGCAGCCACAAGGTGAGCAAAGCGGGGCTTCCCCCTCTCATGAAACGATCCCCAGTCGCCAGACGGTCGATACCATGAAGAGTCTCCCCCAGCACCAACGGGACAATATCCTCTCCAGCTCTGCAGTGCCCTACCACATCTAGCAAAGCCCCATCACAAATGCCAAGGGAGCTGACCATGAGGAGCGTCGCTATGGTACACAAGGCAAATGCGTCCCAAGAAACATCACTCTCATCATCAGCCATGAACCGCTCCGGCAGCTCAGAAATGTCGATATGACCCGAATCAAGGATCATGCCCTGCACTTCTCCTAACGAAGTCCGAAGAAAGCCTGCAAGCTTCACGCTCACCGCAGCACCACCAATCAAAGGAAGCGAGATGGCCTCCACCTCCGGTCCTCCAATCAAAGCCCGAAAATCCTCAAAAGTGGGCATCAGTTCGTTGTAAGAGAAGCAATACACATGCCTCCTAACATCCCAGAACTTCGCGGCAGCCCGCAACAAATCCCAATCAGGAACCAACTCCTTAAAAGACCAAATCGAGCAAAGACGAAACCTTACCTCGAAAGCCCGTCTCTGATGCCTCATACGGCGCCGCATCCACGTTTTCAGCTGCTCAAGGAAGTGTGCTTGCCTCTCCTGCGAAAGCCTCGGCAAAATTCTAGGAACGTACGAAGAATCCATGGCAAAAATGGAGGTTCCTAGAGAAAATGGGGAAGAAAGCTCGAAAATGGCTGCAAATGGGGAAATGAGGAAGAACCAGACACTGGAAAGCATTTATCTCCTTCCCAAAAGCAAGGTTGGTCCGTACGGACCTCTTTGCATGCTAAGTATGTCCGTACGGACCTCCTTGCAAAAAGAACCCATTTCCCCAGCAAACAGTACAACAACCACTGTCCTCAGCAGGACCTTGCTCCAAACTGCCCAAACACTGGCCAAAGCCATTCCCGGCAAACATACACTACCCACAAACGCACTCTCAGCTCACGTGGCATGCACAAAATAAAAAAAATACTAGCAACAATTTCTAGGACAATTCCCAGGAATCCCAAAAATGACATTACATCTTAAAATAAAATGCTGTTTGCCGTGCAAATATGAGTGTTTTATTACAGGAATATCAAATGTCTGTTGCTAAACAAAAAAAAAGAGAAGATATGGAAAGAGGGAAAGCAAATGGACCCTAATCCGACTCTTCAGCATCATCATCATCCTCGCCGAGGTCCTCCAGAGAGAAGTCGGGCATCCCTGTGAACTCGCCCGCCACGTCCTCGTCATCAGAGTACCGAGCCCCCGCCGGAGGCTGCCACTCAAAGTAATCCGAAGGATCAAATCCGGCGAAAGGATCAAAGAAGGAAGGCTCTGACGGACCCTCGCCCTGTACATCCTGAGGAGGGAAGAACTGATAAAAGGGCTGCTGCCCCGGAGCTCCCGAAGATGTCCCGGCATCCATGCTATGCCGCCCCCTCGAAGGTCCCTCCTGCTGCGGCTCCGGCTCGGCTCTCGGCGGAGGAACGTCTACAGAATGCCTCGAAGGCATAGGCTGGTACGCAGGCACGCGTCGCGAAGACCGGCAAGAAATCTTCGACGCCATCTTCTTCGCAAACGACCTCATCGCCACGTAACGGCGAGTCAGCATATCATAGGCTCTCCCCGGGACCTGCACCAACAAGCAGCCAAGGAAACGCTCAGCAATACAGTTATACTCAACAACAAAAAGAAAAAAAAATATACAGAAAAGATGCCAAGATGGAAAAGAGTCAGCACACTCACCGATCTATCGGGATCCACTCTGTATGCAGCAGGAGCCTGCTCAGGAACGGGTACAGACACCCTCCTCCTCGATCCGTCCCCACGGACATATGTGAAATCCGGCCCCGGCATCGGAACCTGCAGGGGAGCTCGCGGGCCCGCCTCTCTCTCCCTCGCCAGTACCTGCGGCGTCCTCAGCTTCCTCCTCACGAAGGCCCCGTACTCCTCTCCATACAAGATGAACTCCTCGGCGCCCACACCGCCAAGGTACCTCTCAAAGTCAAGCACATCCATGTCCCGGGAATCAAGCATCCCAAAGGGAGGGTCCCTCGGAGCCACGGGAAGCACACCTGGGCCATCTTTGCCCGAGAAGACCCGCTCCCCGGGTACATGACGTCGCAGTCGGGCCCCGCGGCATCTTCCTGCGGCTGTCACCTCGGGAGCCCCCTCGAACTCATCACCCTCATACCGAGGCCCACGGGAACAAAACAAACCCCTCCGGGCTACCCCTCTCAGGACGCTCCTCCACATCCCCGTAAGCGATGGTGAGCTTCCCCCTCTGTTGGTCCTCCTCTTCCTCATTTGTCTGAGCTCGGCCCGACATAGCGGGATACGCAGACCTGGCCCCAGGATCTCTATCCCACGGGAAGCACTGGAAAATCTCGTAGAACCACACCTGTGACAAAAACAGAAAAGGCTCAGTGCAAAAGAAAACGGAGAAAAGACAAGTTGCTAAATCAAAAACGGCAATAAACTCATACCTCCAAAGCGAAGTCAAAACAGGCCAACGAAGGGCGCGCCCCAGGCCTAAAACCGGTCCCAAAGAAAAGTAGAGCTCGGCCAAGCCTGCCTCGCCCCAAGCGATATCACAAACCCTCTCCAGATCAATCAAGCTCTCCAACAGAGCAAAAGGAGCCGCAGTCGCGTGGTTCGAGAACAAAGTCTCGGAAAGTGCAAACCACAAGAAGGAGCGCGCCAGCTGCTCCGCCGTCACCTGGCCGGTACCCCGAACTTCGCCCACTCCAACGGCAACGCAAGCACCGGCAGTCAGTGTAAGCCCGAACTTCGCCCACTTCAACGGCAACGCAAGCACCGGCCGTCAATGTAAGACCGGTCCTCGCCCACTTCAACGGCAATTCAACCACCGGCCGTCAATATAAGACCGGTCCTCGCCCACTTCAACGGAAATTCAACCACCGGCCGTCAATGTAAGACCGATCCTCGCCCACTTCAACGGCAATTCAACCACCGGCCGTCAGCGTAAGACCGGTCCTCGCCCACTCCAACGGCAATTCAATCCCCGGCCGTCAGCGTAAGACCGGTCCTCGCCCACTTCAACGGCAATTCAACCACCGGCCGTCAGCGTAAGACCGGTCCTCGCCCACTCCAACGGCAATTCAACCCCCGGCCGTCAGCGTAAGACCGGTCCTCGCCCACTCCAACGGCAATTCAACCCCCGGCCGTCAGCGTAAGACCGGTCTTCGCCCACTTCAACGGCAATTCAATCCCCGGCCGTCAGCGTAAGACCGGTCCTCGCCCACTTCAACGGCAATTCAACCACCGGCCGTCAGCGTAAGACCGGTCCTCGCCCACTCCAACGGCAATTCAATCCCCGGCCGTCAGCGTAAGACCGGTCTTCGCCCACTCCAACGGCAATTCAATCCCCGGCCGTCAGCGTAAGACCGGTCCTCGCCCACTTCAACGGCAATTCAACCACCGGCCGTCAACGTAAGACCGGTCCTCGCCCACTCCAACGGCAATTCAACCACCGGCCGTCAACGTAAGACCGGTCTTCGCCCACTTCAACGGCAATTCAATCCCCGGCCGTCAACGTAAGACCGGTCCTCGCCCACTCAACGGCGACTCAAGAAGGAGCCAACACCTCCCAGTACGAATATCAAGGCACGAGACGCCTCCAAAACGCCCGACGGCAATTCAAGAAGGAGCCAACACCTCCCAGTACGAATATCAAGGCACGAGACGCCTCCAAAACGCTCAACGCACCGGCCCTCAAAACAGGTCCGAAGACACTTTCCCAGCAGGGAAAGCCCCTACAAGGCCACATATCCCCAGCAGATGAACACCGGCCATCAAAGTAAGCCCGAGCTCCTTCCCCAGCAAGTCAAAAAGGGAATCCTTGCAAGCCCCTATAAGGCCACGATAAATCCCCAACGGATGAACACCGGCGGTCGGTGTAAGCCCGAACCTAGCCCACTTCAACGGCAACGCAAGCACCGGCCATCAAAGTAAGCCCGAGCTCCTCCCCAACAAGCCAAAGGGAAGTCGTACAAGACCGCATATCCTCAAAGACTGCCATCATCCTTGCCCACTCAACAGCAAAACAAGCGCAAGAAGGAGCCAACACCTCCAAGTACAAATCCCAAGGCACGAAGCGCCTCCAAAATGCCAAATGGTGAAGCAATCACCGGCCATCATCATTGCCCACTTCAACGGCAACGCAAGCACCGGCAGCCATCGTAAGTCCAACCTTCTCCCCAACAGACAAAGCACGAGACATCTAAACCTCTCGAAGCTTAAGGCAGCCATGCCTCCACCACCGCCACCAGAAGACGATTCAAAGTCCTCCCGCGTGGCACCAATCGCCGCCAGAAGACGATTCAAAGTCCTCCCGCGTGGCACCAACCGCCGCCAGAAGACGATTCAAAGTCCTCCCGCGTGGCACCAACCGCCGCCAGAAGACGATTCAAAGTCCTCCCGCGTGGCACCAACCGCCGCCAGAAGACGATTCAAAGTCCTCCCGCGTGGCACCAACCGCCGCCAGAAGACGATTCAAAGTCCTCCCGCGTGGCACCCACCGCCGCCAGAAGACGATTCAAAGTCCTCACGCGTGGCACAACCACATTCAGAAGACGATTCAAGTCCTCACACTATCCTCCAGCCCGGAAGGCTTTAAACCACTCGGTCCGGAAGACCGTATAAACCTCCACCATCACTACCTCCAGCCCGGAAGGCTTTAAACCACTCGGTCCGGAAGACCGTATAAACCTCCCAAATCACTATCTCCGGCCCGAAAGGCCTTAAACCACCCGATTAGGAAAATCGTAAAATTTCCATCCCAGGACACCACCACGTCCTCACAATTGACCTCAGCGGTCACCACATCTTAGGACACCACCCCGTCCTTACCACTGACCTTGGCAGTCACACGACACTTCAGGGCACCACCACGCCCACATACACTCACAAATTCACCACCTCTAAACTACGACCAGGCTTGATTCCCGCCAGGGATACGTAGGAATCCTATCACAGGGTCCAGCCATCGACCCATGCGGTCATCCAGGACACCACCACGTCCTCATCATCAACCTATGCGGTCACCCAGGACACCACCACGTCCTCATCATTGACCTATGCGGTCACCCAGGACACTACCCCCGTCCACACACACAGTTTCAGTCAGAGGACTTCTTCCGTCCTCGTGCACTACAAACACACCCGAACTACGATCAGGCTTGATTCCCGCCAGGGATACGTAGGAATCCTATCACAGGGTCCAGCCAACTGACCTAAACGGTCACACAATAAGACACCACCACGTCCTCACACCGACCTTCACGGTCACTTCCTCTCCCAACACGCGATCCAGATTAGGACCCTTATCTTATCGACGACCCCACTTCCTCCGTAAGTGACGTCGCCGAGGGGCTTCTGTAAGTACCCCAATCTGGATCGCTCTCCATCCCAGCATACGACAAAACCAGGGGCAAACTTCCGGAGGTCATAACTCCTTCATACGAACTCCGGAAATCTAAAATTTTGGATTACCTAAGAGGTCCGTACGGACCTCTTTGCAACTTTTCCTACACTATAAATAGAGGGCTCCCCCTCCCTCATTTTACACACCTCCCACTTCTCTCTTCCTCCCTAGGCCTTCTGGCTTCCCCTCTAAGTCCTTCCGAGGCATTCCCGGCCCCTTTCGGATCCTTCCGAGGCCTTCCGAGCCCCCTCGTGGTGCTCCGAAGCCTCCCCGAGCGCTCCCGCGACGCTCTCGCGCTGCCCCGAGGCACTCTCGAGGTACTCTGAGGCCCCTCGTGGTACTCCGAGGCCTTGCCTGGTCTTTCCACGGTGTCCCGGCTCTTTCCGAGTCAAACCGGCGATCCCAAACCACGCCGAAACTCTGCCCGAGTGACTCCTGCCACCACAACGCACGCCGAACCTCTGCCCGAGTGATCCCGACGATCCCCACGCACGCCGAACCTATGCCCGAACGCAGCCTGCAACATCAACTCACGCCGAAACTCTGTCCGCAGACAACCGGCATCTCCCGAAGCAATCCCGATCCATACCGGAACGCTACTCCGACCTCAAACACTATTCCCCAGCGGAAGACAGACACGAACCAACATTAGTAAGGCTTCCTTCCATTACTATTTCAATACATTTCCATACATAGCATACAATGTAGACATCCGATACAGCATGCATTTTTAAAAGCACACACACACACACACAACATTTAAAGGATATCAGGGGTATCCGAAAGACTCGTTTTACGAGGCGACTCGGGTGAGCTCTAATATTCTAATATTCTCTTCCCGAGGAGTCATCTGACCTCCGAACTCAAAATCTCATCACACAAAAACAGTTTAAAATTATCTTTAAACTGATGCCCTTTTTCAATGTTTTGGGCTTAATAAAAACGGCGTGGCGACTCTACAAATGCGAAAACAAACGGCGGGACCAAACCGCCGCCAACGCGAAAGATGCCAGATGCCGGGGCGCGAGCCTCTCGGATCCGGGTAATTTCACCTGCTTGTCATCAAGCCCACAGACCTAAAGCCTTCCTCCCTTACTGTCAAAGCCTACGACTCAACGTCTCGTACAGTGCTTGGGGCTGCTATTTTGAACCTATGGTTTGGCAAGAAAATGATACCTGTAGAATTCCAAATCATTAACATCCCAATCACATTTAATGCTCTTTTGGGAAGACCTTGGCTGCACCAAGTTAATGGAGTCGCTTTAAGCCTTCATCAATGTGTAAAGTTTGTTTCAGATGGAGCCCTAACAACCATTTTTGGAGATCTAGTTACTCTTGAGGGCACTAATACGGGTGGAATACCCATTCTAGAAATCAAGCATAATGAAGATGGCTTCATGCTAACTGGTTTCACGGTTGAATCTCCAAAAGCCCAAGTTTGCAATGTGGATCTGACTGTTACTGTTCGGGGTAAAAAACTACAACAGCATGTTACATCTTGAAACGTCATCTTAAGCAAGTACAACCTGATAGACTATCCGCTCCGTTCAAGATGACTGGAAGGAGACATTGTAGGAACCGTTTTGCGGAACTTGATGGACCAAGTCAAACAAATGTCTACAACAATATTTACTTAGCAATGGATAAGTGGACTGCATCAGTAACCTCCTGCGAAATTCTAGGCTTACATTTACTTTGTTGACACAGTTACTATCTTTTGTAATTTAAATAGATGAAAACATGTATACACACACACACATCAGTTCTCTTAGCGACATAATTTTGTACTGAGCATCCGTTTACTATCCTCTTCATACTAATAAAATTCCACCTTTCCGAGGTTTTATGTCGGCGAACAAGTTGTTCAAGGGCTTCCCTCGTTAAATTTCTTGTCGACATCTTGAACTTACATTTTCTTAGTCCATGGTGCCCCGCTCATTCTTTAATAAGTTGAATTGCTTGGATTTGACCTAAACAATATGGCGCCGTCTGTGGGAACATTGGTCTTTCGATTGATTGAAGATCTTCAAGATGTCTACCGAAATGTCATCGGCAGTAACTTCAGTAGGAGCCACCGCCGGGACTGCTACTTCAGGCCAAAATGTTGGTGCCTCAACCAGTATAGGTCAAGGTTATGGAGGATCTTCTAGGGCACCTACGTAAGTGATTCTAGCAGATATCTAATCCAGCTTAACAAATACAATGGCCGAGCTAAGGCGCCAGGTGATGCTACAAACTGATACTTCCAACATGCTAATGAACAACTTTTCCAGATTGCAGCGCGAAGTATCTGCCCTACAAACTGGATCGTCCGAATCACACCCTTATTCGCAGCCTAGAGCGTTCCAAGGTGTAAACCCGGTCGTGGGATCCAGCATGTTCTCCCCAATCCAACCTAGTAGGCTCACCTTTTACCGAGATACAGGGGTCTTGACCGATAACGTAGGATTCATACCAATGATCAGTGCATCCACTGATCGTGTGATCATCAATCCCGAAGCAAGCCAATCCACTTCAACAGCTTGTGTGACACCCATTCTTCTCGGACCAACAGGGAGTGTTAACCCTCAAATTGATTTTAATACTTTTTATGCTGCTGCTAACCCTGATGCAGGAAATGCAATGAACAGGCAGTTACAAGAGTTATGGAAATGGTGAAGAATGTGCCGGGGATAACCCTGCCATACCATCAAGCCTCTCCAACTTGTTACAATGAGTCACGATTTAGTCCTGCTATCGCCAACATGGTGATACCAAAAAAGTTCACTGTTCCACATATGAAGCAGTATGATGGGATGACCGATCCTTTGGAACACATTGCCTTGTACCAGGAAAAGATGGATGTGATTCATATCCCCTTGCAATCCAAGGAAGCCTACCTTTGTATGGGATTTGGTTCTACCTTGACAGGGGAAGCCCTACGTTGGCTCATCAACCAGCCCCTAGGCTGCATTGGATCTTACGCTCAACCTATTAACATCTTTACTAACTAATTTTCTTGCAATAGAGTCTTTGAAGAACTAACCAGTGATTTATACAGGATCGTTCAACAACCTGACGAATCCTTGAAAGACTACTTTAGCAGGTTTAAAAAAGAAGCTGTCGACATCCCCAACATGGTTATGTCTACCGCAACAGAGGCTTTCAGAATGGGACTCAAGAAAGATTCCCCCTATTATGAGGAATTAGTAATGACTCCTTGCAAGAAACTCGAGGAAGTCAGGGCGAGGGCCACAAAATTCATTAGGCTGGAAGAAGACAAGTTGATGCAAGAGAAAGCATCTAAAAGAACTGTTACTCCTGAACATTCGGGCGGAAAGATGGAGACGTCCCACTCTAAATTCAATAGGGAAAACCCCTACTCTAAAACTGAACACTCTAGAATTAATGTCCTCATTGATAATACTAATGAAGATGAATTACCTTACCCTAAAATAGATGACTGTTGTTTCTCTGTTGACATTGCAGGACTTATACAGGCCCTGTACAACCTGGGAGAGAAGGTAAGATGGCCTAAAAAGTCTGACAAAGGCTCTGGTTGGAAAGACAAATCGAAATGGTGTGCCTACCATGAAGATTTTTGGCATACCACTGAAAATTGCATTGCCTTAAGGAAGGAAATTAGTCACCTCCTGTCTAAGGGTCACCTCAAAGAATTACTGGGCAAGCAACATGGATGTAACGACAATCAAGAGTCACAGACAGAAAACCCATCGAATCCTTCAGTCCTGTAAGTACGCCAATCCAATTCGCAACCTTTTCGATGCATTTTAACATAATAAAACTGCATTAAGGGGCGTTTTGGTAAATTCCCGGCCTATCCCGAGACTTCCGGAAACGTTCCATGAGTTTCCTGCGAAGGAAGTACCTTTTGGTACATCATTCATGCCAAAGGACCCCTTGGGAATAAAACCTGTTGGACCTTTTGGGTATTTTCCCGGAATGTTCCAGAAACTGGTTTTTGGCGCCAAAAGCGGTTGAGCCACCTTGTGTCACGCGACAGCTTGAGGCATGGAAAGTGGACGCGTAAGGTCGTGCGACATACTAAGGCAGCCAACTGCAGCCTATAAATAAGACCCTCCCCCTCATTGAGAAAGATCCCAATTCTAGCCTACTGTTACTCTGCCAAAATAGCATTGTGACGAACATCCCAAACACAAAACCTCTCTCTCTCCTACCTTTCCAACCCACTAATCCCTCTCATCCAAACCCAATTCTCTACCTACACCAAATTGGAACCCTTGGATCAGAGCTGTGAGATCTACAACGAAGAATTGAAGGATTCTATATCTGACTAGATATAGAATTCGTGGAATCAACAAGGGTAACAATTCCCTAACCCTCTCTCTCTCTCTCTCTCATTTAATTCCTTGCAAATTTTATAATTCTATTTTGTTTGGATTCAGTAATCAGATCCTAGCTATCTGAATTACTGAATCCCAATCGCAATCTCTCTGTTTAACTTGCATATATTGTGTAATTGAGCTCATATTGATTGATTTGGTTGAATTTGGTGTTTGAGCCCCCAAGGGGGTGTGGATCTACCCATATCCACACTCCCTGGGTCGATTTGATGTTGTTTATGTTTTTCGTTCATAATTCAGCTTGTTAATTAGATCTGTATAGCTTCTGTTAATTTCTGAATTCATATTGTAAGGTTTCTGCAGAAGGCTCATATGTGTCACGCGACACCTTCGTCCCCAAGTGATCCTGTGTCACGCGACACATGCGGTCACTGGTACGATGTGTCATGCGACACACATGACCCATCTGCAGTGACTCTTTTCCTTTGTAATCTGCTCTAGTTTGTTTGTATCAGGGATGTGGCCTCCCTAAATAATGGGCTCACAATATGTAATTTCTCGTTTCATAATTAATAAGATGCATTTTATCACATTTCGTTTATTATCGATATTTGCACACACTTTGGATTTACTTGGATGTGTTTGATTGAAAGACTCGTCTATGGACGAGGCGTGTTCAGAACTCTCGGTTCTTCCCAACACGTAACCTGACCCCCGAACTCATGTTTTCTCTCTAAAACAAAGGTTTTCAATGTTTCCTCTTAAAACGGCGTGGCGACTCCTTTTCATATTTTTTTCGGGCGAGCGCACATTCAGTGGCGACTCCGCTGGGGACTTCACTTGAAAACCTGTTTTTCAAGTGTTAAGTGGGTCAAGCTTTCGTTTAGTCAAAAAACATCCAATGCATCCATGTTGTGTACATTATTCGATAATCATTTGTGATACCTACATTTTGTTGATTATGGAACTTGTGAGCCCTTTGTGCTTGTGGTCATTTGTTGTGCATTGGTATCTCTGTGTTGCTCTTGATATGGTAAAGCGGGGCTGATTTGATGATTTGAGGAGCCGCCGGTTCGGTGACCACCCGAGTCGTGCGACACCTTTGTCTCTGGTTGTCCCGTGTCACGCGACAAGAGGTGGCCACCGAATGCATCATCGAAGACTGGTTTGAGGGCAGTCCCTTGGACCAAAGCGTGACTCATTTGGTTATTGTTCCCTGTTTGCCTTGTGTGAGGGTGTGTGTGTTCTTCTTAAAAAAAAAAAAACAAATAAAAAAAATAATAAAAAAAACCTTTTTTTTTACAAATAAACGAATTAGTCATCCGCACACTACATCACTTAGATTTAGAACCCTCGGGTGCGATTGACGGCATCGCGGACGGCCATGAAATTCGCCTACGCTTGAGCGCCTGAAATCAAACCTAAACCCCTAGTGCGTTATAGGTGGCACCACACTAAACCTTACCCACGGTTGGTTTTTGATACGATGTTTTCATTCCAACAAAAATGAATTGTTTTTGAAAAATATCATAGATTCTTATACCTTCTCCCAAAACCTCATACCTTGTGGGCATGTTGCCAAATGCAACATGATTTCACGTGGGAACATGTCACTCTCGTGGCGTGTTCTAAACGAGAGGTCATGCCGCATTGCCAACATGTACCGACGAGAGGTCATGCCGGATTTTTCTTCAAAATTCTTCGAAAAGACCCGTTATGCTGCCCAAATTTCCTTAGAAATTTGGACGGACCTCTTCGTTCCATAAAGATGTTAGGGTTTGGTTAGGTATCATTACCTATTATATTTTTCAAAACAAGACATTTGTTGTAATTCGAACGTCGCGTCACTAGGTTCCCCCGAGGCATAGTTAGCATGAATAAAGGCTTATCCTTTCCCAACTGTATTTAGGATTTAAAATACTGATTTATACTTGAACATAAATAAATTTGTGTTTGCGTGAGTCTGTCCCGTTTCTTTCCCTCTCCCGTAAAAAAAAAAAAAAGAAATTTTTTTTTCCTTCAAGCACCTTATAAACCCCTCTCTACACCTGCAGCTACGGCGAGTTGGGTCCGCTCATCTGTTTCGGGAGGTCGTTTAATCCGTGTACAAGCAGTGTCGGTTGGTTTAGAATCAGAAATGGCTGGCAATGGAGATGTTTTTTCGCTCGGCCCGCCGGAGGCTCGGTGACAGTGGGTCGACAAGTTTGAATGAGATGACTACGGAAGAATTGAGGGTGATGCCGGAAGCCGCTCTAGCTCTCGGGAGCGTGAGGCTTGTCTCTTAGTTCAAAATGCCAAGTCTCGTGAAGAAGAAGCTCACAACCGATTTGTAGAAGCTATGAGAGCCAAAGGGATTGCGGTACTTCGTCGGGAGGATGGTTCCTACGAAGAGATTACGGAAGATAGCCACAACGAAATCGGATCCGCTTCACCTGCTCACCAAACCACCTAGCTACAATACGATGCCTCCCCCGAGTGAATTACGTTCGGCATTCGATCAAGTAGCTTCTACAGAATGGTGGCAAGTGACCAAGGAAGACTCATTCCCCCGTCTTCTCAAGGGTATGGCCAGTTATCCGGCAAGGTGTCGCCAGGTGACGGTCGGCCCACAAATTTCTTTGATCTCACTTTGCTTCTCCAACTCCTAATGCTCCGGCACCACGGTTTCGGCATGGACCTCGGTTTCGAACCGGCTTTTCCCGGCCTCGATGCAGTGTGTATCCGGATGGTTATCGGGGTGTTCGGTATGGTGTTCGGCAGAATGGTCGCACCGGCTCTCGGAAATCGATAGTTCGGGACGGTGTCTCAAGGTACCGGCGGTTCCGGACTCAAGACGGTTTTCTCAACCAAAGAAGTATGTTCCACCCTTACTCGGCATATTTATGGTTCCACCCCTTACTCGCTCCGTGTGTCGGCTCGGGATTATCTTCTTTTGGTCGGTACAAAAGTCGGTCGGCGCAATACAACTCCCGAATCTCGGTAGGCAATTCAACGGTTATGATATGTATGGGAACAAGATTACGAGCGCGATTAGCTTGTTGGACAGCAATATTGGAATTCCTAGTACTTTTGGTCTTCCACCAACCGCTTTGCCCGTGGGACCTAATTCGATTTCCCAATACCGTCGTCAACGGTGGCTCTGCAATTCCTCGGACTTCAAGTTTGGCACCGTAAGTAGCCGCTTTCTTGAAACAGATGCAACAACAGATTGACAGATTAACCGTGGGTTCTAGTGGTCTTAAAGTCGTGGATCCCGCCCAAGTGACACCTTTGCCGCACAAGTTTAAGATGCCCAAGCCGGATTTTGATGGTACCGCCCGTCCAAAGACGCATGTAGACACTTATGTGATGACAATGGGGGCAATGGGCTGCACTCCCGAATTCATGGCTTCCCACTTCCACCTAACTTTGAAAGGATCGGCACTTACATGGTTTTTAGATTTGAAGCAAGAATGCCGTACTACTTGGAGCCGATAACGTAAGCCTTCCTAGAGAAGTACAAGGGTAATTTGGAGTGGCGTACCACGCGGATGATCTAGTGGGGACAATTCGTAAGTCGGATGAGTCAATCACAGAATTCTACAAGCGTTGGAATGCTAAGCTCAACGAGTTATCGGAACCGATCCCCTCCAAGACCGTAAGGACATCTTTCTATCATGTGTTAAGCCGGCACTTAGAGAAGCCATTGGGAAAGGATGGTACCCAGATCTGCGAGAGATGGTGGGGATGGGAGCAAGGAGTGAGAATAAGTTGTTTAACCAAACTCCAAGTGCAAACACCACTAACAACAACAAGGTGGAAGTTACCGATATCGGGCATCCAATCCTGTCTCAAAGAATGGCGCCGAGAGGAAGAGAACCGGCCAAAGATAATAGTATCAATAATCTTCAAAAAGGAAGTAACAACATGCAAAATGTGATGAGGCTTCCCTTTAAGCCACAACCGAGGTTTGATGATTTGGGTATGTCAACGGAGGAAGTTTTTAACGGTTTGCTACGAACTGGCATGATAAAGCCATTGGAGAACTACATCCCCGCTCGCCCTAATCCTCACATGGATGCTAGCAAGTATTGCCGTTTCCACCAATTTCCAGGGCACACTACGAACTCCTGTTTGACTCTCAAGAAGATAATCCAGGGTTTAGTGGACGACAAGAAGATAGAAAAATATCCTCGCCCGAATATTGTCAACAATCCTCTGCCGAACAGCAATGTGAACCTTATTGACTTTGAGAATGATTATTTTGTTAATGTATTAGAATTTGGGGAACCCGTAGTTGGGGATGATAGCAATGGATGTAATGGGGTCGAAACTGATGTAATTTCCTGTTACGATGAAATGAAAGATAACTTCGTTATGTTCTCGTATCTCGATGATTTACATGATGTGAATAATATTGTTGAACTTGATGATTACGAAGAACGCGATTGTTAATGTTATATCTTCAATGACTCCTAGAGAATCCCCAATCTCCTTGGAGGAACTCGTAATAGCGGCTAGTTGGGAAACACCTTTGACCATTAATGAGATACGACAAGCGGCTTGGCCATACCGCAATCACTCGTCCCGCTAACATTATCGTAACTCAAGGAGGCTAGCAAAGAGTTCATGGTTGACGACCAAGCAAGAAGTTAATCGTTGACGCGCTCGGGAAGAATGTTGGGAGTAAGTAATCCAGTTGCATCCGGAAAAGGGAAAGCAGCAGTGCTCTAACCCTCGCCCCTCTCGTAATCCTCACAAAGCTAGACGAAGAAGTTCAGGAAGACCCGATACTAACGCAGTTGAAAAGAACGCAAGCCGATATTTCTTTGTGGTCCCTACTTACATCCTCCTACCATCACAAATTAAAGCTGGAAGAAGCCTTATCCAAGACAAAGGTATCCATCAACGCTACCCCGTATGAAGCATGTCGGCTGATCGAAACGGCTCAAGATGGGAATATCATTACTTTCACGTATCTTGACTTGCCTCGCATGGTGCAAAAACATAACGAATCCTTACACATTATGGTGCCTCCGGGAGGGACGGTTGATTCCCCATGTGTTGATAGATAAAGGATCGCCCATGAATGTGCTCCCCGCCAAAATGATGAGTATGTTGGACATCAACGCGCGTAACCTCAAACCCTCTAACCGACCATAAAGGCTTATGATTCAACATCCCGGGCAGTGTTAGGGATAGTCTCCCTTAATCTGATGTTTGGGGGCAAGGAAATGATGGTGGAGTTTCAGGTTATAGACATTCCTGTTACGTTCTCAGCATTATTGGGTAGACCATGGATCCATGAGATTAGAGCCATAGCTTCCACGCTTCACCAATGCTTAAAGTTTGTACAAGAGGGAGTGCTGACAACCATCTATGGTGATAGTGTTACAATCGGAGAAACCAGTGCAAATACCTTACCAGTAATGGAGATCAAGCTTGACCAAGAAAATCCGATGCTCAGCGGATTCACAATCGAGAAACCTAAGGGGCAAGTCTGTACTATAGACTTGACGACATCTTCAGACAAGATTCCTCCTGTGTTGAAAATGCTAAGAGGTATGAGCTATATCCTCGGTCTGGGCTGGGAAAACGCCAACAGGGACCGTGTAGGCTTGTGTTGCCAGCAGCCAAGAGAAATAGGCAAGGTCCAGGGTATGCCGTGACTAAGGAAGATAAGGTGTATGACAAAACCGAGGCTTTCAAAGAGAAGATGACCCTCTGCAGCCGGTAGAAAGTACAAGAGGCCCGAAATGCGCCCATACAGTTGGTCTCCGAATAAGCACTTTGTCGAGAGGATGGAGATATGTTTGTTTGTCCCGAGCCAAAGCTTACTCCAAATAGAGAAAGAATGAAGATGATCCCGAGGTTCGCCAATAGCAAGAATCCGATGAAAGAAATGTTTGATAATTTGCCCAAAAGACAAGGTGTGACCGCCACCTACGAGAGCAGGCTACCACTTCGGGGACCCGAATGCGAGAATCAGCTTTAAAAGCTTGACTTGGATGAACCCACAATATGTAAAATTCGCGGTGCCGACCCCCGCAGATATTGATGGAGAGTTAGCAGATTTGTTTGAAGAACAGGGCCGTCGAACCTGTGAGCGGTACGTCTTTGGCGTAAATGAGAGATGGTGCTAAGGAGCCGATTGATCTGATTTACTTTCCCTCCGATAAAGTGAAGTGATAGCTATGCTAGAATTCGGGAAGGAATCTAATGTGGAGATAGTCAAGCCGGAGACCGCCGCAGTAGGACCGTTGCGTAACCGGACTTCGTTTCGGGGACCTACGCCGACAAAGAGACTATGATTGAAAAGCTAGGGCTCAAACCCCGTCCTTGTCCTTCCAAGTCTAAATTCACTCCCGTATCTTGAGTCAGCCTCCCGAGTCTCTTGTCATAGAGTTTGAGTCTTCGACCGGTCGATGTCCTCACGATCAAGACCGTCTTCGAGTTGTAAACACCGTATTTCCCTTTGCTTTAAATAAAGTGGTTGATCTTTCGAGTACCCCGTGATTGCCAATTTAACAATTGAATGCTTAACGAAAAACAATCATCAAGATTTAAAAATAATTAAGCCTAATTCAATTGAAGATAATACAGACTTAATCGGTGAACAATTTTTAGAAAAAGATTCAAAACAGACTTGTGAGCAAAAGGAAAGACGGGCCCAAGCCGCCGACGAGGTATTAACAACAGTGAACTTGGGAATGTACTCAAGAACCCAAAGAAACGCAGATTGGTAGCTTCTTCTCCTGAGATGAGCGGGTTGCTTTGATTGAATTGCTCAAGGAATTTGTGGATGTGTTCGCTTGGTCCTACAAAGATATGCCGGGCCGGATGCTTCTATTGTGGAACACCGAATACCTCTGGATCCGTAAATCAAGCCGGTCAAGCGTAAATTGAGGCGGATAAAACCCGAATGGTCATTACAAGTGAAAGAAGAAATTGAAAAACTCCTACGGGTAGGCTTCATCAAAGTAATTGAATATCCGACCCGGTTGGCGAACATCGTAATAGTCACCAAAGCAAATGGAAAGGTTCGAGTCCTGCGTAGATTTCCGAGACCTCAATAAGGCTAGTCCTAAAGATGACTTCCCTTTGCCCAACATTGACATGCTAGTGGATGCAACCGCGAACTTTGCGGTCAAATCTTTCGTTGATGGTTTTGCGGGTTACAACCAGATTAAGATGGTCAAGAGGATCAAGACAAGACGGCATTTACAACCCCATGGGGTACTTATTGTTACACAAGAATGCCATTTGGCTTGAAGAACGCCGGCTACCTATCGTAGAGCAAGCCACTACTACCTTCTTCCACGACATGATCCACCGGAGATTGAAGTGTATGTGGATGACATGATTATTCATTCGAAAGGATCGACGGATAGCATTTCATTGATTTGAGGAAATTCTTTAATGTACTCCGAGAACACTCCATGAGATCGAACCCGCCAAGTGTACATTTGGGGTTATTCGAGGTAAAGTTCGGGATACATGGTCACGAGCGCGGCATTGAAATAGATCCCGGGAAAGTTAAGGCGATTATTGAAATGAAGCCGTCCGTAACCGTCTCTCAAGTAAAAGGATTCATGGGTCGCCCGCAATACATCGCCAGGTTCGTCAACCAATTGACCACCATATGTGAGCCGATCTTCAAGCCGCTAAAGAAGAATCGTGAAGTGGTCCGGAACGAGGAATGCCGGCTAGCTTTTGAAAGGATCAAAGCCTACCTCGTCAATCCTCCCATTCTCTCGCCCACCTCATGGAGACAAGCCTTTACTTCTATATCTCGATGCCACGGACACGCCTCTTGGGGCTATGCTAGCACAAGAAAAGAAGGATTCAAAGATTGAGAATGCCATCTATTTCGTCACCATAAATTCCAAGGGAGTGAAGTGAATTACTCGCCTCGAGAAGACTTGGGCAGCTTTGGTATGGGTAGTTGGAAAGCTAAAACACTATATGCCGGTCCCACACCGTACACTTAGTCTCCAAGATGGATCCGATCAGTATATCTATTCCAAGGTGACAGAGGAAACATCTCCACCCGATTGGCAAAATGGACTTTCTTCCCGGCGAATTCGACATCAAATATGTGATTCGCAAATCGATCAAAGGGCGTGCATTTGCGGACCCGCTGGCCGAATTCCCAAGTACGGAAGATCAAGGGCCGGACCTCCGCTTTCAGATGAAGGGATCCTCACTATAGAAAGTGGAAACAAGTGGCGCTTATTCTTTGATGGAGCAGCTAACAAGAGAGGAAATGGCATTGGAATGGTCTTGATAGACCCGAACGACGTGCATACTCCCATAGCAATCAAGTTGAATTTCTGGCCACCAACAATGCAAATGAGTACGAAGCTTGCATAGCCGGTCTAGAAGCCGCCCTCGAGCGACATGTGGAAGAATTGGAAGTGTTCGGCGATTCCCAATTGATAATCAACCAGGCCGCCAACAAATGGAAAATTATAGACCCATGTCTCCGTAAGTACCATGCTTACATCGCAGAACTTGTCGGCCAATTCAAGGAAGTATCATTCCAATTCTTACCGCGGGACAAGAACAGATTCGCAGATGCTCTGGCTACCATAGCCTCTTTGATGGAAATCCCATAAGGAAAATTAATCAAGCCTTTCGTGGTCGGCAGAAGAGAAAATCCCGCATATTGTTGTGAGATTGAGATCGAGGCTATCAGCTGAACCGTGGTACAATCCGATCTTTCAATACCTCAAGTATGGGAAGCATCCTTTCTGTGGATCAAGAAGGAGATTCAAAAAGAGTACATGCCAAAAGCTTGCAGGCCCTAAAGAGACTCGGCGCAATATGTCATACTGCAATGAACTATGGAAGAAAAGAGAAGGTTGTCCGCTCCTACTCGCATCGCAAAGAAAAGGCTCAAAGAGTAATGGAAGACGTTCACAACGGTGCTGCGGACCTCATATGAACGCTCGATCCCTCATGCATAGCATCATCAGCCGGGTTACTCGGATCACTATGGAGACAGATTGCATCCATTTCGTGCGAACTTGTGACAAGTGCCAAAGATTTTCCAATTCGAACCACATCCCGCCTCACGACTTATACTGTATGACAACTCCGTGGCCTTTCGCAACATGGGGTATTGATGTCATTGGGAAGATTTCTCCGCCTCGGGAGCAATGGGCATGCATTTGTACTAGTGGCCGTGGATTACTTCACGAAATGGGTAGAAGCCGCATCTTATAAAGTGCTCACCGCCAAGAAGGTTGCCCGATTCATAAAAGAACAGATCTTCGCCGCTATGGGGTCCCGAACGAGATTATTTCCGACAATGGCACTCATTTCGAGGGAGAAACCGATCGATTGCTCACCGAATACGTAGTTAAGCGCCACAAATCTTCACCGTACATGTGCCACGCACAAACGGTGCCGTTGAAGCCGCCAACAAGAACTTGGAAAGGATCATAAGGAAGATGGCCGAGCGGGGACGAGATTGGCCGAAAGTTGCACTTAGCATTGTGGGGCTATCGCACTTCGATCCGAATCGCCACGGGTGCAACCCCATATGCTCGACTTACGGAATGGAGGCCGTCATGCCTATTGAGTTAGAAATTCCTTCCCTCATGGTCTTACTCGAAAACGAGGTGAACGAGATCGAATGGCTCCAAAGTCGATATAATGAGTTGGCTTTGCTAGATGAACGCAGACTAAAAGCCATGGAGCATAACAGGGCATACCAGAGAAGAATGGCCCGTTCCTTCGATAAGAAAGTGAAACCCAGTGGATATCAAAGTCGGTGATCGGTTCTTAAAATGAAGCCCTCAAATCAAAGCAAAGGCGTTGGGCAAGTGGGCACCCATTTGGGTCGGACCGTTCTCGGTAAAGAAAGTATTCTCCGGAGGAGCTACGCAAATTGCCGACTTGGATGGCAACCCATTTCTGCACCCCGTCAACGGCGATAAGTTGCGGAGGTATTTTGTATGATCGAGTCTTTCCCCCTCTAAAAAAAATAATATAAGTCTTTCCCCCTCTAAATAAAATAATATAAAAAAAATAAAAAAAAATGAATAAATAAAGGCGCAACAAAATTGTCCCGGATGAGACCGAAAACCTCTCAAATGGCAACCATGCAAAAATAAGGGACGCGCCCGGTGCTAAAGAATATACCCAACTAGACCGAAAACCCAAAAGAGGGCGGTCTAGGTAAAAAACGAGGTTGCACCATTTCCCCCCTTCTATCTTCCCCTTTCTGAAACACTAAAGTCAAGTGAGTCGAACTACGGAGACCTGAGACCCTTAGTTCTCTTACAAAAGGGGAACGTAGGCAACCACTTGTGGTTCGGTTTAAAATTGCTGCAAAAATCTCTTTTTACCAAAATGCGTTTTGATTACGGTCCCAAGGCTTTTCAAAGGATCATTTTGAGTTAATATTCTTTTGATGAGTTCAAGCACGGCCTACTTTTTGACTCAAAAAGATTGTTGCGAATAAAAGAAAACATTGATAACATCTATTCTGTCTCCGTATTAAGTAATCAAAGGGTACTCAGTTTTCATACAAATAATTCCCTACTCTCAAGACATAAAGCAAAAGAGTCTCAAAACTCTCGAAGTAAAAGAAAATGTGTGTCTAGATACTCGCCCCCGCTCCCGAATTTGCTCCTCTATCCTTCCTCTTTCTCGGTCCCCGGAGGTCTTTGGCTTAGGAATGTCAAACAAGCTCGGTTTGAGCCCGTCCCAATTCAGAATAACTCGCGCCGGCGGTTCAATCGACCCGTCTCTCTCAAGGCAGCCCTAGCAATCCTCACTTGCCGCAACGACTCTCTCGCGAGCTCTCATCTCTGGATCATCCCTTAAAGCAGCTCTCCGGATCTCTTGCCTCTCATAATCGCTGCCAAAGCATTGCCGGTGACATTGTCTGGTTTCCTCGTGCCTCTATCTCTCGAGATTTCGCCTGACAGAGTCTCGCTCCCAAGTATTCCCGGCGGCGAGCCTCTATAGCTAATCGCACGTAACCCCGATGCTTCCTCATACCAATCCGTATACTCTGTGGTCAGAAATGTAAATCCTCTAGACCGCCGAAGGAGCACACGAGTGGGAAGAAAGCCCTCCGTAAAAGATCTCATTAAAACCGTATAGCTCGGGGCCTTGGCCATGGACATCGGAACAAAGATCGGGCCACCGCCTCTCCTCAAGGCTCGTATGATCTCGCCGAGGATACCTATACTGTCTCGCTCACCAATGATGGGACACGTAAAGAGGATACATGCAAACCGTGCAACCGGACTACTACCGATCCATCCCGAATATCTCTCATGGTCTCGTATATTCCAAGCAGAATCCAAAAGCTCGAATCGGGTCGTATACCGTGACAACCTCACATGCCAACTATCAACAACCTCGTCCCTCATCACTGCGTGGCCGAGTCACCCATGGCATTGCCGTCCGACCCTCCGGTAATGGCCCGATCGTGTGTAACCTCCTCGTAGAACCACATATGATAACAAGCTGGGCCGCTCGCTCCCATAAAGTCTCGATCCCCGCTAGCCTCGTCAATACCGTGATAAGTCTCACCAATGAAGAAGTGGTACAACATCCATCTCTCCTTGGCCGTAGCGAATTTGACTAGAATCTATACCCCGGTCACCTCTCATTTGCCTAACGATCTCCAACAAAGTGCTTGAGCGCACTCGACATACCCGCAGTAAATAGTAAGCCGACAAAGGTGAACAGCATGAACATATCCAGAGTGGTAGAAAGGTCAAACAGATCAGACGGGACAGCGCAACCTAGCCATCCGAGTCAAATCTATGGACCCATCACCTTAATCATAGGCAACACTGATCCGTAGTGCAGAGATAAAAGTCGATACCTGCTCCTCAACCAACCGACCGTCCCGTGGGAATGCTACAAGTGGCCGCCTTACCCAAGCCTCGTCAACGCCCGAAGTCTTCCATAGTTGGGGTCGAGGTAATTGTATGACAAAGAGAATGCATGACACTCGAATCCCGTAAGGATGCACCAAGCAAATCCCAACCAACCCTCCAATCTTTCAAGGACCAAATGCAAGGCATACTGTACCGCTTGTCGATGATACTTCTATGTTGCCTCGGTATGAAATCCCCAAATTTCGACGAAGTCCCGATGAAATTGGCACTCCTGGAAGCAATCTCTTGGTTATAATGTTCCATTGCAGAAGAAAAGCGTTAGTCTTGACCAAAGAAATCGATTATCCGCCAAATAAGGGCTACCGGGTTTTCTCGCTAAGAAGACAGCTGACCGCAGAATGGAGCCTGGACCGACTTTGAAAAGAACTCGTCACGAGCCTCCCTAAGTCGTGCGACGTAAGAAGCCAAACAGACACGACATGTCGGGCGACATACTTTGGTTGATAGCAGCATGGGTGGAAAACCCGCAAAGTGATTACCCCAGAGCATTTTCCGACTCGCCGTCGCCGATATACCCCTTACCCTCATACACATACCCCTGAAAATATACGGGAGAGGACCCCTACTATACACACTTACCTAAAACGATCCCAAAACACCATACATAAACCCGACAAAGCCGATCTTTAACCCAATAATTGCGTTCGCTTTCCCGGAAAAGACAGATTCACGCAAACCAGGCTAACATATAGTAATCTTTGCTAACAAGATAGGCTTATTCAAGTGTAGCGCGTGGAGTTGTTGTTGTTTCACCCCCGCAGGTACAATAATCAATTGAGTCTCGACGACTGGACCTCCGACCAAACTGGAGAAGAAAGAACAAAACAAAAAGCATGCGTATCCGTGACAGCCCCAAGAAGAGCTCGACAATACCAGAAACCAAAGAAAAGCCTCTCAAGCAGAGCCAAACCAAGAAAAGCCTCTCAAGCAGAGCCAAACTAAGAAAAGCCTCTCAAGCAGAGCCAAACCAAGAAAAAGCCTCTCAAGCAGAGCCAAAACCCAGGGAAAAGCCTCTCAAGCAGAGCCAAACCCAGAAAAGCCTCTCTAGCGGAGCCCACAAAGCAGAAAAGCCTCTCAAGCGGAGCCCACCAAAAAGAAAAGCCTCTCAAGCAGAGCCAAACCCAAGAAAAAGCCTCTCAAGCAGAGCACACAAAGAAGAAAAGCCTCTCAAGCGAGCCAAACCAAAGAAGAAAAGCCTCTCTAGCGGAGCACCAAAGAAGAAAAGCCTCTCAAGCGTAGCCAAACAAAAGCGAAAGGCCTCTCGAAGCGGAGTCGAACAAAAGAAGAAAAGCCTCCTCGCGCAGCCCAAACCTAAGAAAAGCCTCTCAAGCGGAGCACAACAGAAGTCACAGTAAGCACAAAGAAAGGTATGAAGACACATCTCTACCCCTTTCTTGCTTGTATGTCGCATTAGTAATTCCGAACTACGATTTGGCTTGATTCCCTTCTTAAAGGGATACGTAGGAATCCTTTCTAAAGGTCCAAACCATAATTTTCCCCTTCTCACCCTTCTAGCCCTTCACCTTAACCCCACTCGCTCATTGAGATTGGGTCTTATTTTATCGACAACCCCACTTTTTCCAAAAGTGACGTTGCCGAGGGGCTCTGTAAGTACGCCAATCCAATTCGCAACCTTTTCGATGCATTTTAACATAATAAAACGGCATTAAGGGGCGTTTTGGTAAATTCCCGGCCTATCCCGAGACTTCCGGAAACGTTTCATGAGTTTCCCACGAAGGAAGTACCTGTTGGTACATCATTCATGCCAAAGGACCCCTCGGGAATAAAACCTGCTGGACCTTTTGGGTATTTTCCTAATGTTCCTTAAACTGGTTTTTGGCGCCAAAAGCGGTTGAGCCACCTTGTGTCACGCGGACAGCCTGAGGCATGGAAAGTGGACGCGTAAGGTCGTGCGACATACTAAGGCAACCTAACCGCAGCCTCTATAAATAAGACCACTCCCCCTCATATTGAGAAAGATCCCAATTCTAGCCTACCGTTACTCGCCAAAATAGCATTGTGACGAACATCCCAAACACAAAACCTCTCTCTCTCCTACCTTTCCAACCCACTAATCCCTCTCATCCAAACCCAATTCTCTACCTACACCAAATTGGAACCCTTGGATCAGAGCTGTAAGATCTACAACGAAGAATTGAAGGATTCTATATCTGACTAGATATAGAATTCGTGGAATCAACAAGGGTAACAATTCCCTAACCCTCTCTCTCTCTCTCTCTCATTTAATTCCTTGCAAATTTTATAATTCTATTTTGTTTGGATCTCAATAATCGATCCTAGCTATCTCGAATTATCAATCCCAATCGCAATCTCTCTCGTTTAACTTGCATATATTGTGTAATTGAGCTCATATTGATTGATTTGGTTGAATTTGGTGTTTGAGCCCCAGGGGTGTGGATCTACCCATATCCACACTCCCCGGGTCGATTTGATGTTGTTTATGTTTTTCGTTCATAATTCAGCTTGTTAATTAGATCTCGTATAGCTTCGTTAATTTCGAATTCATATTGTAAGGTTTCGCAGTAAGGCTCATATGTGTCACGCGACACCTTCGTCCCCAAGTGATCCTGTGTCACGCGACACATGTGGTCATCGGGTACGATGTGTCATGCGACACACATGACCCATCTCGCATGACTCTTCTCCTTTGTAACTGCTCTAGTTTGTTTGTATCGTGATGTGGCCTCCTAAATAATGGGCTCACAATATGTAATTTCTCGTTTCATAATTAATAAGATGCATTTTATCACATTTCGTTTATTATCGATATTTGCACACACTTTGGATTTACTTGGATGTGTTTGATTGAAAGACTCGTCTATGGACCGAGGCGTGTTGGGTGAACTCTCGGTTCTTCCCAACACGTAACCCGACCCCGAACTCATGTTTTCTCTCTAAAACAAAGGTTTTCAATGTTTCCTCTTAAAACGGCGTGGCGAATTCCTTTTCATATATTTTTTCTGCGAGCGCACATTCAAGTCCCAACCAAGGTGGTCAACATGATCAGTGGAGGATCAAACATATGTGGTACTTACTCCGCCGCCAAATGTCATGTTTTGGAATCCAAGGAGGACAGGATGAACTTACAAACCTGTGCCGACAGTAGAGAGTGTCCTGGGAGATTATGTTTGATGAAGATGACAAGGGTGACATTCTTGGACCCGCATCATGATGCACTAGTTGTTACTTCCTCGCAGTGGCCAATTATTTCATGAAGCGCATCTTGATCGATAATGGAAGCTCACAACATAATTACCCACCGACACTTAGCAAGTATGGACATCCCACTTTAGCATATAATGTTACCTAAGCTCATCTGGTTCTAGTTGGGTTCAGCTGAGAGATCAAGCATAGCACGGGGATATCAAACCGCTGCGTATGTGGAAGGAGCAAACTCCATGGAGAAATTCGCTATTGTAAGTACCCCAATCTGGATCACTCTTTCAAACACACGGGAAACACCGTAGACTCATCCACGCAGCCTCGTAGACCTCTCTCACTCAAAACCCTCTCAAAACCCTCTCAAACCCCCAACCAAACCAAGGAAGGAGCCTTTCTGGGATAAAAAGGGACAAAAAGGACCTTTTGGGAATTATTCAGAAATCAGAAAAGCATAAATGGTCCGTACGGACCTCTTTGTTTCAATGATTACTAAATCCCCTTAAAGTCCACAATATTCCCTCAAATCCCAAGAAATGATGACTTCTACATGGCGAGTTGGTCCGTACGGACCTCTTTTCATGCCAAGATGGTCCGTATGGACCTTATTGCACCCATACATAATCATTCCAGAATATTCTCCATCATCTGCGTATTCCTCAAATCGAGGAAATCCAAAATTCTGATTACCCAAGAAGGTTCCAGTACTTGACTCTTTTGCTCCGAAATTTTTACTATAAATAGAGGGCTCCCCTCCCTCATTTTCACACATCTCCCTCTTCTCTCCTCTCCCTAAGCCTTCTCGGCTCCCCTTCTAAGACCCTTCGAGGCAATCCCGCCCCTTTCGGATCCTTCCGAGGCCTACCGAGCCCCTCGCGGTGCTCCGAAGCCTCTTCGAGCGCTCCCGCGACGCTCCCGCGCTGCCCCGAGGCACTCGAGGTACTCGAGGCCCTTCGTGGTGCTCCGAGGCCTCGCTCGGTCTTTCCCCGAGGTGTCCCGGCTCTTTCCGAGTCAAACCGACAATCCCAAACCACGCCGAAACTCTCGCCCGAATCCAACCAACGATTCCAACACACGCCGAACCTCTCGCCCGAATCCAACCAACGATCCCCAACGCACGCCGAACCTCGCCCGAACGCAGCCTACAACCTCAACGCACGCCGAAACTCTGTCCGCAGACAACCGGCACATCCCGAAGCAATCCCGGTCCGTACCGGAACACTATTTCATCCTCAGACACTATTCCCCAGCGGAAGACAGACACGAACCAACATAGGTAAGGCTTCCTTCCTACACTATTTCGATACATTTCAATAAAGCAGTGTACAATTTAGACATCCGATACAGCATGCATTTTTAAAAAAGCAAATACACACACACACAACAGTTAAAGAATATTAAGGGTATCCGAAAGACTCGTTTTACGAGGCGATTCGGGTGAGCTCTAAGATTCTAATTTTCTCTTCCCGAGAAGTCATCTAACCTCCGAACTCAAAAATCTCATCATACAACAAAAACAGTTTATTTTTAAACTGATGTCCTTTTTCAATGTTTTGGGCTTAATAAAAACGGCGTGGCGACTCTACAAGAAAAACACAGCGAGACACCTCCAATGCACCGCAAAACGGAATAAGCCAGATGCCGGGGTGCGAACGCGCTACCTATCGGATCCGGGCGACATTCCCGAACGCGACCAAACGCGAGACGTGCCGGGGCCAAATCCGCGCGCGAGCCGGATCCGGATAGTTTCAGTTGGCGACTCTGCTGGGGACGATTTTGTTTTAAAATCTTTTTAAACAAAAACAAAAGATTTTTAAAACAATGATGAGGGTCAAACTTTCATTTTACCCCTTTCTTTAATCAAGGTGTGTGTGCACGTGCTTTACTTTTTATTTTACAAAAAAAAAAAAAAAAAAAATGCATCAATATACATCTCGTGCATACATTTAAAATTCTTTGAAAAACTTCGTTTTACTCGTAAAAGAATTTTAGAGACCGCACACTACGCGCACTGCTGCCTCGGTTACACCGCACACTACTCACACTGCTGCCTCGGTTACACCACACGCTACGCGCACTGCTGCCTCGGATACACTGCACACTACAACCCTTAACCCGGAGTGGTCTCAGTTGCAGTCCGTTTGGTCTTCCTAGGCCTCTTGGACGCGCACGGGATCATTCCAAACATCCCATCCTAGCCAAGCGTCAACCCTGCACGTTTGAGTCTTAAGTCACACTCGCCCGGACTCGGTTGGTTTTTACCCCCCGTGTCATGCAGCCTGGATACATATCCCATGCCGGCCATTTTCTGAGTCGAAGCTCGGAACTCAAGATCCCTTGCGCAAGCAAAGCGATGAAAGGTCATGCTAAAATCTTGACCCGATCTTAATTTCCAAAGCTACACCCAGACGATGTTCCGTTCCGGATAAAACATCCATGCCCACATGACACCATGTCATCAAGCCTTTAATACGTCAGCCATGACAATACGACCCAGCCAACGCCTAACGTCACAGATCCCTTGCGCAAGCAAGGTAAAGAGAGGTCACGTCGAACTCTTGACCCGATCTTGACTCAATGGCCGGCTCGGTTCGCTATTCACATGGCTAACGCATTAAAACGAACATGACAGGCTCGGTCCTTAGGTTCGATTTTTCTTTTAGGCCGGTGGAAACCGCTTGCCCTATAGGACCCTCGCCTGGGGCTGTCCACCCTGGGATGTCGAAATACAGGTGCAAAACGAGGGGCTTATAGCCGCACAGATGGTCTCCACTGACCCAGGATCTAGTATAGTTGCGAAAAAGAAGAGCAATCTTTTCCAACCTACCTAGGACTCTGAGAAAACATGTTTTAAGTAAATTAAAACAACAACAAAAAAAACGGAAACCGCATTGTCACGTGAGCTTTCCCCCCTTTATCCCGAAAGGCCTTCCCGTGTCTAAACCTTGCCCGTCACCCCCTCCAGCGAACCGAGAGTGATCAAGAATACCCGGGAACTACTCTCCCCGTGTCAAAGCCGCAAGATCCAACATCCTCTCCACCACAAGCCACTGTGGCGCGTCATCTCCCATGGCCAAGTCAGTGGATAACAACGAGGAAAATGGGACCTTATCCCCGAGAAATTTCCCAACAATGGAGGAAATTTGGCAAGTCATCATGGCTCTGGAGAAATGCCAAGGTGAACAACAAGCCTGAATCGAAGGTGCCATGCACCACTTCGGGACATTAGCCACCCAACTACCTGGGGCTTCCAAAGTCATGCCTGCTCCTGCAGCCTTTAACGTCTCTCATTGTCTCCCAGAAGTCAATCTGTTGCCCTCGTACGAGCCATGCAGTTATGACATAAAGCCACAAGACCCCCCGGAGGGAAACATGCCCATTCAGCCTCCTGAGGTCCCGGTACCACCGCCGAACAACGAACACATCTGGTGGGACGTGCGACAGCGGTGCTTGTCCGGAAATGGAATTCCAAGATGAAATGAACGAGGGCCGCCCTCCAAGAAAGAAGAAACCCTCTTCTCAGAGAAACTAAAGAAGAGATACGAATCCGCGACCCACGTCGGAACCCTTGGAGAACCCTCGTGAAAGTTTGACTACTACGTCATCTACTCCAAGACAAATCTCCCCTCAAACTCTAGCTCTCGCACAAGGCCACGGCAACGTCGCGCCATGATTAGCTGGGACGAGCTTCGCACCGCCACCGACGGCTCCGAAGGTCCAGTATACCTCAACCCTGTCTTGGGAAGATCTCAAAGCCACCGTGGATGTCTCCCACAAAAGCTATGACGGTGAACGAATTGAAATGCGCAGTCGGCCCTACGCCAATCAAGGTCCTCCCATTACGTAGATAGGAGAGACAAGCAAAACAAGAAAGCCGCAGAGGTGAACGTTCGACACGTTCCGGTCAAACCTGATGAATCCTCCCCGAGCGCACAAAAGGCCAACCGTACGAGCCACGAACCGAAAAGGGCCCTATGCCAAAGAAGCCGAAACCCTTGACCCGAAGGTGAAGATCCTGCCTTAGCTCACCCTGCAAGCGTACCAGGCTAACATCTCGCTCTGGTCCCTACTCACTTCATCTTATCCGCACAAGCTCAAGTAGGAGGAAAGTCTGGCCCAGACCAAGGTTCCCATCACCATGACACCTGATGAAGCGGTTCAGATGATCGGCAACGTTAATTACAGCAACATCATCACCTTCACGGAACTCGACCTTCCAAAATTTGGGGCTGACCACAATGAGCCTCTCTACATAACAGTTCAATTGGACGAGCGCCGTCTCCCTAGGGTCTTGGTAGATGGGGGATCGTCCATGAATGTCCTGCCATCCAAAATGATGGATTTGCTAGGGATCAAAGCAACTGATCTGAAGCCCTCAACTCAGGCAATCAAGTCATACGACTCAACGTCTCGCCCAGTCTTGGGAATAGCCACCTTGAACCTATGGTTCGGAAAGCAGATGGTCCCGACCGACTTCCAAGTCATCGACATCCCGATCACATTCACTGCCATTTTGGGACGCCCGTGGCTACACCAGATCAATGGGGTGGCATCCACCCTCCATCAATGCATAAAGTTCGTCCAAGGGACAGATCTAACCATCATCTATGGTGATAGCATAGTCACCGAAGGGACTAACACAAGCAGCGTCCCGGTTTTAGAGATCAAACACGATGATGATGGCATGATGCTAATAGGGTTTACCATCGAAAGCCCAAAGGCCCAGGTGTGCCACATAGATTTGCCTTTGATTTGCGACAAGATCCCTCCCCCGATGAAAATGATGAAGCACATGAACTACATCCCGGGGCTCGGTTTGGGAAAACGCCATCAGGGTACCCAACAAATCATCAATATCAAAGAGCAGAATACCCTCCGTGGCCTGGGGTACATTCCTACTCCCGAACACATTGCGGAAGACAAACGAGCTGCACGGAAGCGCTCCGCAGATAACAAAAGAGGCTTGCACACAACCTCCGATCTTCGCCCTTACAGCTTCGACATGACCAAGTACTTCATAAAAAAGGATGACAACTTGAAAGAAGACCCAGGAAATGGAACAGAGTTGATCAACGCCAAACAAAGCTGGCCAATAATCATGGGCAAGCTCCAACAGAACATTGCAAGATTCAAAGGCCTCAAGACAAATCCCGTCAGAAGAGCATTTCTCGACGCACCGCCCCTACCGGGACCCACGACAACCACTATTCACAATAAATTTTGGTTTGGGAAAGCCCCCTCTTTGGCAGAAGAACTCGAAAAGCTCTCTGTCAACACCCCTGCCCCCAACAAGCGAGACGAGTCTGCATTCGAGCTAGCAATGCCCAAGACAAAAGCAAAAGACTCCATAGACAATGCTTGGGACGAGCCCCTGCTCCACCTGCTCTTCAACGAAGAAATCGAGATGCCAGACCTAATCGATTTTGTTTCTGATAACTCTATGATAGCCATGATCGAGAACGGTGACACCAAGCCTTTCAAACCCCGCCTCCTATCAAGCTCATTGCCACTCAATAACTGGGCCACCTTCTTCGGACCCACCGCCAGCAAAAAGGACATGATCGAAGGACTTGGTCTGACCCCTCGAGTCCTAAAGTCCAGTGTCAAAACCCATCCTGAGTCCATTATCTTTGAATTCAAGTCTCTCGAGTCATCTGATGGCCTCACGCCAGAAGATTACGAACTCATTGCCAATAATGTATTCCCGTATGCTCTTAATGAATGCTTCGATCTTTCCGAGTATCCTCTCATTGCATCTTTAACAACTGATAAATTAACTAACACACAAACAGTTAATAACGATTCATTTGATAAAGAAGCAGACACATTAAACGAACAATACATTAAGCACATCTTTAAGCATGTTGTCAAACGAGAGAAAAACCGGGCCGAAGTTGCCGAGGAGGTTTTAACCAAAGTGAATTTGGGAACTGCTGAAGAGCCAAAAGAGACGCAAATCGGAAGTTTCTTCGCCGGCACAGAGCAAGACGCATTGACTGCACTACTCAAAGAATTCGTGGACGTGTTCGCTTGGTCTTACCGAGACATGCCTGGACTAGATCCAAACTTTGTAGAACACCGGATCCCCTTGAATCCCGAGGCTAAGCCCATCAAGCAAAAGCTACGCCGAATCAAGCCAGAATGGTCTTTACAAGTCAAAGAAGAAATCGAGAAGATGCTCCACGTCGGCTTCATCAGAGTGATCGAGTACCCCACATGGCTCTCCAACATAGTCACGGTCACCAAAGCCAACGGAAAAGTGCGTTGTTGTGTGGACTTCCGAGATCTCAACAAAGCAAGTCCCAAGGACGATTTTCCACTACCAAACATCGACATGTTGGTAGACACTACAGCTAATTTCGAAGTCAATCAATGGACGGGCAATGGCCGAACAACTGGCTGACTTCCCAACCGACGAGGCTCGAGGCCCCGAACCACAATTCCCAGACGAGGGAATCTTCGCACTCGAAGGCGAAAATCGATGGCAACTGTTCTTCGATGGAGCAGCCAACAAAAAAGGAAACGGCATCGGTATACTCTTGGTCGATCCCAAGGACGAGCACACCCCGATCGCCATAAAGCTCAATTTCGAGGTAACCAACAATGCTGCCGAATATGAAGCCTGCGCCGTCGGACTACAGGCCGCACTCGAAAGGAATGTCCAGAAACTCGAGGTCTATGGGGACTCAGCCCTGATCATCAACCAAGTTTCCAACAAATGGAAAACCATAGACCCGGGCTTGCAAAAATACCACGCCCGCGGAAGACCTCATCACACATTCGAAGAGGTCACCTTCCACTACTGTCGAGAGACCAAAACCGGCTAGTGTATGCCTTAGCCACCTTGGCTTCACTCTTGGAAATCCCTGAGGGAAAAGCAATCAAGCCCTTCAAAGTCGGACGAAAGGAAATTCCTGCCTACTGTTGAAAGATCGAACCAGAGCCCAAGCCTATCAATGAGCCATGGTACAACCAAATCTTCCAATACCCCAAGAACGGGGAAACTGCCTTCATGAACGAAGAAGGCCAACACAGGGAAGGATTCAAAGCCAAGAGCTTCATGGCCCTAAAATGCCTCGCCTCTCACTTTGTCATCCTTAGGGACATGCTGTACAAGAAACGCTACCAAGGACCCCTCCTACACTGCATCAGCCAGGAAGAGGCAAACAAGCTCATGAACGAAGTCCACAATGGGGCTTGCGGTCCCCACATGAACGCCAGAGCCCTGATACAAATCAATCTCAGGATGGGCTACTACTGGATCTCCATGGAGGCAGACTGCATCCACTTTGTCCGAAGCTGCGACAAGTGTCAACGGTTCTCCAAACTCAATCATCTACCTCTCCACGATCTTTACTGCATGACTACGCCCTGGCCCTTCGCCACTTGGGGAATTGACGTCATCGGGAAAATCGCTCCACCGGGCAAGAATCGGCCACGAAGTTCATCTTAGTAGCCATCGACTACTTCACCAAATGGGTCGAAGCCAAGTCTTATAAGGTGCTCACCTCCAAGAAAGTCGTGCATTTCCTCACGGAAAACATCATCTGCCGATACGGCATCCCGAACGAGGTCATATCAGACAACGGCTCACACTTCGAAGGAGAATGCGACAGACTGCTGGCTGAATTCAAGATCACATGCCACAAGTCTTCTCCTTACCGGCCACAAACAAATGGCGCCGTAGAAGCAGCAAACAAAACTCTCGAACGGATCATCCGAAAAATGACCACCCGAGGACGAGATTGGCCCGGTAAGCCGCACCTTGCACTTTGGGGCTACCGAACATCGCCGAACGGCCACGGAGAAACTCCATTCGCCCGACATACGGGATGGAAGCAGTCCTCCCCATCGAATTGGAAATTCCCTCACTCCGAGTGCTGCTGGAAAATGACATCAACGAAGTCGAATGGCTCCGAAGCCGACACGACGAATTGGCTCTGCTAGACGAGCGACGACTAAAGGCCATGGAACACGTCCGAGCCTACCAAAGCAGGATGGCTAGAGCTTTCGACAAGAAAGTCAAGTCCCGAGACATCAGGGAAGGCGATCTGGTACTCAAAGAAAAGCCTCCCACTCGAACCAACCCACTGGGAAAATGGGAACCAACATGGATCGGCCCCTTTGTGGTTCAAAAGATCTTCTCCGGAGGTGCCATGAAGCCCGATGCACCTAGGACGGCAATCCCTTCATGAATCCAGTCAACGGAAGCAAACTTCGCAGATACTTCGCTTAAAGAAGAACAATCGTGCATCTCTTGGCACTCCATGTAATGTCGAACTACGCAGACCTGAGCCCTCTAGTCCGGGGGAACGTAGGCAACCTTAATTGGTCCGATCTAAAAACACACAAAAAAGTCAAAAGTTTGAATGTCAATCAAGACCTCCATCAAACTACACACTTTCCAAGAGCATGCCCCCACCATCACCTTGACCAAGTTAAATAACGGCGGCAACATCAAAGGACATCAAAAGGTCGCTCAGCATCAAACGACTGACCCATATCTGAGTCCAATCCAGGGGCTTGTCTTCACCCTCACGCGCTTCGAAAAAAAAAGAGCTCGAGCAAGGGCTCACAAAAAAAAATAAAAAAAAGGGCTCAAGCAGAAGCTACAAAAAAAGAGGTCAAGAGCCCGATGCCTACAACAGGCAAGGAAGCCACGGAAAAGACCGTCAAAACGACTTGTCAGGGGATCATCCAACCTCTCAGCCAAACACAAAGCCCGAGCAAAGGGGATTGCCGCTGTGGCCCAGGCCGCTCTACCCGCAAATGCAATGTAAAAGTCCAAAGATGGATGCCGCCAAGATTCACAAAAGAAACAAAAGCGAACAAGAGATCTTGCGTCTCGACAAAGCTTTAAAAGTAAATCACAAATCACTAACGATTACAACATTTCTTGATGAGTTCAAGCACGGTCTACTCTCAAGTTCACAACATGCTAAAAGACAGCTTAATACATTTAACAAATAATGTGTTTGCAATGCAATGAATGGATACTTAGGAGGTCATTCCGCGCCATCTGCGCTTGTCCCCTCGCCATTCTTCCCTTTCTTCCCTCGTCCCCGGGGAGACTTCTTTCGCTCCACGTGAGCTAGCTCTGCGTCTCTCAGTCCGAGATCAGGGGTCCTCCCAGTAGAGTCAAACAATCCCGCAGCTCTCAGGGCTTCATTCGCCCGTGCTTCAGCTCGGATCTCCTCCCCGCGAGTCCGCAAAAGAGGACCTCTCTCCGTCGCCGGTCAACTCTAGTCTCGTAGACAAACAAAGTGTCTCCCGTCACATCCCGAGGGTCGACCAGTGCTTCGGAACTCCTAAGGCAATAGCTACTACGGCAATTGGGCCCTGCAATCGCTCCACGCCCGCTTCCCCAAAGCCACTTGGGATCGCCCAATGCGCCGCTCATACTGTGCCAAGTACCGAGTAGTCAATACGACACTCTCCCGACGTCTAAGGAGCACCACAGAGGGAAAGCGGAATACTTCCATACCTCGTAAAATACAAAAGAGCACTGAGCGGCCATACAAAGAGGAGCTACCTCCGCGAGCCGCAAGGTCATCCTACCAACAAAGGCTCGCTTCATCCCAAACCGCCGGAAACAAGCGACGGAATATAGAAGGAGGACCAAGACAAACCTGGAACTCGACAACATAGGACCCTTCCCGCAAGGCCCTCCTAGTCTCGATTCCCCCAAAGGCGGAACCCACCAACGGATCTCGATGAGTACCAAGCCGTGCCATCCATCTCTCCCAGCGGATCGATCCATATCCAACACAAGAGGTCGCCGAGCAAATGACCATGGGCTAAACGACGCTGAGCCTCGAGCATGGCCCGAAGTCTCTCTCGCAGCCACAAGGTGAGCAGAGCGGGGCTTCCCTCTCATGAACCGATCCCCTGGGCCGCGACGGTCAATACCATGAAGAGTCTCCCCCAGCACCAACGGGACAATATCCTCTCCAGCTCTGCAGTGCCCAACCACGTCTAGCAAAGCGCCATCGCAAACCCCAAGGGAGCTGACCATGAAGAGCGATGCTATCACGCACAAGGCAAACGCATCCCAGGAGACATCACTCTCATCATCAACTATGAACCGCTCCTAGCCGCGTAAATGTCAATATGACCCGAATCAAGGATCATGCCCTGCACTTCTTCCAACGATGTCCGAAGAAAGCCTGCAAGCTTCACGCTCACGGCAGCACTACCAATCAAAGGAAGCGAGATAGCCTCCACCTCCGATCCACCAATCAAAGCCCGAAAATCCTCGAAGGTTGGCACCATTTCATTGTAGGAGAAGGAATACACATGCCTCCTAACATCCCAGAACTTTGCGGCAGCCTGCAACAACTCCCAATCAGGAACCAACTCCTTAAAGGACCAAACCGAGCAAAGTCGAAACCTTACCTCGAAAGCCCGCCTCTAATGCCTCATACGGCATCACATCCACATTTTCAGTTGCTCAAGGAAGTGTGCTTGCCGCTCCTGCGAAAGCCTTGGCAAATTTCTTTGAACATACGAAGAATCCATGGCAAAAATGGAGGTTCCTAGAGAAAATAGGGAAGAAAGCTCGAAAATGGCTGCAAATGGGGAGTGAGGAAAGTCCAGACATCCGGAGAACATTTGTTTCCTCCCAAAAAGCAAAGATAGTCCGTACGGACCTCTTTGCATGATAGGTCTGTCCATACGGACCTCTTTGCATCCTGGCCCCACTTTCCCAGTAAACAGTACAACAACCACTGTCCCCAGCAGGACCTTGCTCCAAACTGCCCAAACTCTGGCCAAATCCATTCCCGGCAAGCATACACTACCCACAAACGCACTCCCAGCTCACGTGACATGTACAAAAAAAATAATGGCAACAATTCCTAGGACAATTCCCGGGAATCACAAAGACACATTACATCTTAGAATAAAATATTTTGCAATACAAATGCGAATGTTTTATTACAGGTACATAAATGTATGTTGCTAAACAAAAAAAAAGGGATATGGAAAGAGGGAAAGCAAATGAACTCTAGTCCGACTCCTCAGCATCATCATCATCATCAACGTCCTCAAGCGAGAAGTCGGGCATCCCGGAAAACTCGCCACCACACCTCGTCGTCGGAATACTGACCCCCTCCCTGGGTAGGTACTCGAGATACTCGGAAGGATCGAACCCGACAAAAGGATTGAAGTAGGCATGCTCTGACGAACCCTCACCCCGCGCATCCGGCGGAGGAAAGAACCGATGAAGGGTCTCGCGCCTCTCGAGCTCCCGAGGACGCCCCGCATCTATGCTATGCCGTCCCCGCGAAGGTCCCTCCCTGTTGTGGCTTCGCTCGGATCTCGGTGGAGGAACATCCACGTAATGCCTCGAAGGCATCGGCTCGTACGCCGCACACGCCGCGAAGACCGGCAAGACAGCCTTCGACGCCATCTTCTTCGCGAAGGACCGCATCGCCACATAACGGCGGGTCAAGCATGTCATAGGCTCTCCCCGTGACTCCGCACAAGCAAGCACCAAAGAAATGCTCATCAATACAAAGCCATACTCAACAAAAAGAGAAAAATACGTAAAAGATGCCAAGATGGAAAAGAGTAAGCACACTCACCGGCATGTCAGATCCACTCGTAGGCAAGCAGAGCTCGCTCGTGGACGGCATGCATACCCTCCTCCTCGATGAATCCCCACTGACATATGTAAAATCCGGCCTGTGCACCTAACCTCTCTGGGACCCTGCGGACCAGCCTCCTCTCCTCGCCAACACCCGCGGCGTCCTCAACTTCCTCCTCACAAAGGCCCCATACTCCTCTCGATACAAAACAAACTCATGTGCACTCACGCCGCCCAAATACCTCTCAAACTCCAAGACATCCATATCACGGGAATCCATCATCCCGAAAGGTGGGTCCCTGAGCCAAGGGGAGCATACCCGGCCATGCCGCGTAAGACCCTCTCTCCCAAGTACATAACATCGCAGTCGTGCCCCGCAAAGATCTTCCTCTCGCGCCGTCACCACGGAGCACCCTCGAAATCATCATCCTCATACCGAGCCTGTGGGTACAAAGCAAACCCCTCCGGCTATCTCTCCCCGCATGCTCCCGCACATCCCCGTAGGCGATGGTGAGCTTCCCCGCCGGTCCTCCTCCTCCTCGCCGGCGGGCCCACCCTAACATGGCAGATAGGCCGCTATGGCCCCTGTGATCTCTATCCCACGGGAAGCACCGGAAGACCTCATAGAACCACACCGTGACAAAAGCGTAAAAGGTTCAGCAGAAAGAAAACGGAGAAATGACAAAGTTGCTAATCAAAAACAAAGCAATAAACTCATACCTCCAAAGCAAAATCAAAACATGCCAAGGAACTGGCCACGCCCCGGCTAAACCGGTCCAAGGAGAAGTAAAGCTCGGCCAGCCCGCCGCCCCAAGCTATATCACGCACCCTTTCCAAATCAATCAAGCTCTCCAACAGAGCAAAAGGAGCCGTGGTCGCGTGGTTCGAGAACAAAGTCTCGTAAAGGGCAAACCACGTAAAGGAGCGCGCCACCGCTCCGCCGTCACCCGGCCGGTACTCCCGACAATAGGCCCCAACACCGGCCGTAATCCTCATCTCCACATCGTTGTACAAAGATCCCTGTGCCCTCGCGAGGAAGAGGCGCAAAGCCCAGCAGCCTCACCAAGACGTCCTCGCCTATCCTATCCCTCCACCGCACCGGCCCTCCTTTCAAGGAAAGCCCGATGATAGCAAAGCAAAATCGGCGGGCGTCACCGTCACCTCGCCCCACTCGTATGGAAGGTGTGGGTGGTATCCCACCAATACTCGATAAGCCTAGGAAGATACTCTTGTTCTTCCTCGTGTCTAAACCCCGCCAAGTTCTCCACAAACACGCCTGTGCCTAAGCATAGACCAGCCTCCTAGTGGCTCGGCCCACCATCCACAGAGATATCCCAGATCCGCCGCCACAACTCAACTACGCCTCGAGCGATCCCCGAGTCTTCATCTTTTTGGCTTTCCCACCCAAAAGCCCTCATCCCGCAGTAAATACAGCAAAGGTACGTCAGTCACAGTACTTAATACCAAAGCATATATATAAAAAAAAAAAGAGGTCCATCACAAAACACGGCATGCATTACATATACTTTTCACATGTAACCCGTCACAAAATACGACATACATTACTTTCACATGCAACCCGTCACAAAACACGGCACATATTGCACATAATTTTCCCCATAAAGTCCGTCGCCAAAAACATGGCACACACTACATTACACATTTACAGAAAAATCCGTCCCTACACGGCACATACTTTCAGACAAAACCCGTCACAAAACACGGCACATGTCACATTTTTTACAAAATTTGTCCCTACATGGCAATTTTCTCACAATGTACATGCATAAATAGCATAAGGTACAAAACACCAAAGCATGCATTTCATTAGAGAGGCACTTTATTTTCACAAATAAGAGCTAATCTACACATTTTTGCACAAAATTCACATACCCACAATTTTTACATGCTATATTTCAACAATTCATCAAGAATTTCACAAAAAAGCATGGCAAATGACAAAAGTCCCAAATATGCGAAAAACTAAAACCTAGTTCTAGCATTCAAAAATTCAAGCAAGAAATCAAGACTAAATTGATTTCTTACCTCCCCAGCGTTCCTAACTCGCCGATTATGCACCTCCGGATTCGAATACAACACATCCGAGTTCTTCGAAGAAGGCACGAAGGAGATCCAATTTCTTTGAAGCTCCATCCTTTGCTCGATCACTTCGCTCCGCTTGGCGACGCCCTCCTTGATCTTTCCGCCATTGCAAGCAATTCAAGCTAAAAATGGAAGATTTTGGACAACAATGGAGTTTTTCTTCCTTCTCTCTCTCTCGGATGCACGAACTGGAAGAAGAAGAAATGGAAAAGCCTCGGCATTTAAACCCAGTCAAAATCTGGGAACTGTAAAATTCAACACTGGTCCGTACGGACCTCTTTACAGCGGTTGGTCCGTACGAATCTCTTTGCAACGAAGGGCCAAATTACTTTTCTGCCCTTATAATCTTTGCCCCTGACTGTCCAAAGGCCTATTTCAGCAGATTCAATGCAGTTTGGTCCTTAACCCATCAACGCAACCGCCGGCCATCAGTGTAAGTCCGGATTCCGCCCACTAAACGAGAACGCAATCACCGGCCATCAGTGCAAGTCCGGACTTCGCCCACTAAACGGCAACACAAGCACCGTCCATCAGTGTAAGTCCGGACTTCGCCCACTAAACGGCAACGCAAGCACCGGCCATCATCGTAAGCCTGGATTTCGCCCACTAAACAGCAACGCAACCACAGGCCGTCATCGTAAGTCCGGACCTCGCCCACTAAACGGTGAAACAAGCGCAAGAAGGAGCCCGCACCTCCAAGTACAAATCTCAAGGCACAAAACGCCTCCAAAACGCTCAACGGCAATTCAAGCACCGGCCATCAAAGTAAGCCCGAGCTCCTTCCCCAGTACGTCAAAAAGGGAATTCTTGCAAACCCGTACGAGACCGCATATCCTCAAAGACCGCCGTCATCGTAAGCCCGGACCTTGCCTGCTCAACGGTAACTCAAGCACCGGCCATCAAAGTAAGCCCGAAGTTACCTTCTCAGCAGAAAAAGCCCATACAAGGCCACGATAATCCCCAACGGATGAACACCGGCAGTCATCGTAAGTCCAACCTTCTCCCCAACAGACAAAGCACGAGACATCTACACCTCTAGCAATCAAAGCACAAGGCAGCCACGCCTCCACCAACCGCAGTCAGAAGACGATTCAAGTCCTCACGCATGACACAACCGCAGTCAGAAGACGATTCAAGTCCTCACGCATGACACAACCACAGACAGAAGACGATTCAAGTCCTCACGCATGACACAACCACAGCCAGAAGACGATTCAAGTCCTCACGCATGGCACAACCGCAGTCAGAAGACGAATCAAGTCTTCCCACATCACTATCTCCAGCCCGGAAGGCTTTAAACCACTCGGTCCGGAAGACCGTATAAACCTCCCAAATCACTATCTCCGGCCCGGAAGGCCTTAAACCACCCGATTCGGAAGATCGTAAAATTTCCATCTCAGGACACCACCATGTCCTCACAATCGACCTCGGCGGTCACCACATCTCAGGACGCCACCACGTCCTCACAATCGACCTCGGCGGTCACACCACAAACCATCTTCTCGTAAGATTACCCATCTTCTAGTAAGATTGCACACCCAGGACGCCGCCACGTCCTCACAGTCGACCTCGGCGGTCACACCACAAACCATCTTCTCGTAAGATTACCCATCTTCTAGTAAGATTGCACATCTCAGGACGCCACCACGTCCTCACAATCGACCTCGACGGTCACACCACAAACCATCTTCTCGTAAGATTACCCATCTTCTAGTAAGATTGCACACCCAGGACGCCGCCACGTCCTCACAGTCAACCTCGGCGGTCAAACCACAAACCATCTTCTCATAAGATTACCCATCTTCTAGTAAGATCGCACATCTCAGGACGCCACACGTCCTCACAATCGACCTCGGCGGTCACACGACACTTTAGGGCACCACCACGCCCGCATACACTTACAATTTCACGACCTCTGAACTACAACTAGGCTTGATTCTCGCCAGGGATACGTAGGAATCCTATCACAGGTCCAACACCGACCTATACCTGGCCACCCAGATGCCACCACGTCCTACCACCGACCTATACGTGGCCACCCAGACGCCACCACGTCTCCTTACCATCGACCTCTCGCGGGCCACCCAGACGCCACCACGTCCCTACCATCGACTCTCGCGGCCACCCAGACGCCACCACGCCCTTACCATCGACCTTCGCGGTCACCCAGGACGCCACCACGTCCTTACCATCGACCTCTGCGGTCACCCAGGACGCCACCACGTCCTTACCATCGACCTCTGCGGTCACTCAGGACGCCACCACGTCCTTACCATCGACCTCTGCGGTCACCCAGGACGCCACCACGTCCTTACCACTGACCTAAACGGTAACACAACAGGATACCGCCACGTCCTCACACCGACCTTCACGGTCACTTCCTATCCCAGCACGCGATCCAGATTAGGACCCTTATCTTATCGACAACCCCACTTCCTCCGTAAGTGACGTCGTCGAGGGGCTTCTATAAGTACCCCAATCTGGATCACCCTCTTTTGAGCACATGGGAAACACCGCAGACTCACAAACGCATTCTCGAATACCTTTGACACTCAAAACCCTCAAAAACCCCAAGCCAAACCAAGGAAGAAGCCTTTCTGGGATAAAAAGGGACAAAAGGACCTTTTCGGAATTATTCAAAAATTAGAAAAGTATAAATGGTCCGTACGGACCTCTTTGCTGCAATGATTACTGAATCCCCTTAAAGTCCACAATATTCCCTCAAATCCCGAAGAACATCATTACCCCCCCTACATGGTTGGTTCGTACGGACATCTTTGCATGCTGAGGTGGTCCGTACGGACCTTATTGCACCCAGACATAATCATTCCAAAATCCCCTTAAAGTCCAAGAGATTCCCGCAAATCGAGGAAAACCAAAATTCTGGGATTACCTGCAAGGTCCGTACGGACCTCTTTGCAGTTTTCCTACACTATAAATAGAGGGCTCCCCCTCCCTCATTTAGACACATCTCCCTCTTCTCTCCTCTCCCCCCAGCCTTCAGGCTCCCCTCTAAGAGCCTTCGGGGCAATCCCGGCCCCTTTCGGATCCTTTCGAGGCCTTCCGAGCCCCCTTGTGATGCTCCGAAGCCTCTCCGAGAGCTCCCGCGATGCTCCCGCGCTTCCCCGAGGCACTCTCGAGGTACTCTGAGGCCCCTCATGGTACTCCGAGGCCTTGCCTGGTCTTTCCCGAGGTGTCCCGGCTCTTTCCGAGTCAAACCGACAATCCCGGCCCACGCCGAACCTCTGCCCGAATCCAACCAACGATTCCAACACACGCCGAACCTCTGCCCGAATCCAACCAACGATTCCAACGCACGTCGAACCTCTGCCCGAGTGATCCCTGCGATCCCAACGCACGCCGAAACTCTGTCCGCAGACAACCGGCACATCCCGAAGCAATCCCGGTCCGTACCGAACACTATTTCATCCTCGACACTATTCTCAGCGGAAGACAGACACGAACCAACATAGGTAAGGCTTCCTTCCTACACTATTTCGATACATTTAAATAAAGCAGTGTACAATGTAGACATCCGATATAACATGCATTTTTAAAAAAGCACATACACACACACACAACAGTTAAAGAATATTAGGGGTATCCGAAAGACTCGTTTTACGAGGCGACTCGGGTGAGCTCTAAGATTCTAATATTCTCTTCCCGAGGAGTCATCTGACCTCCGAACTCAAAAATCTCATCACACAACAAAAACAGTTTATTTTTAAACTGATGCCCTTTTTCAATGTTTTGGGCTTAATAAAAACGGCGTGGCGACTCTACAAGCAAAACACAGCGAGACACCTAAAACGCACCGCAAAACGGAATAAGCCAGATTCCGGGGCGCGAACGCGCTGCCTATCGGATCCGGGCGACATTCCCGAACGCGACCAAACGCGAGACGTGCCGGGGCCAAATCCGCGCGCGAGCCGGATCCGGGTAGTTTCACGATCGACGAGCCAAACGACTCGGAATTGTAAAGTTGCATGAAATGTAAATAACGTTCGACGGATCAAACGGTCCGGAATTGTAAATGACAGAAATTTAAATGACATTCGACGGATCGATCGATCCGAAATTGTAAATGACAGAAATTTATATGGAACGGGGCCGGAACGCCGTTTTAACCCGAGATTACTTCTCTTACGGGAAGAGAAGAGGATCTAGGGGCTAAAACGTATCAGACCCCATTAGACGGAGGCGTCTACATTTCAAAGATGTTTGTTCAAAACGGTTATAGCGACTGGCGCGTAAACTGAGGCAAAATGAGAGATTAAGGAGAGGGAGTTATACCTATGGCTAGGGTTGACTCCTTTGGCTCGGGGGATGTATACAGGATATGGAAAGTTGTTTGGGATGGTGTTTTAAGGTGGTGAGGGCGTATTTGATCAAAATACGGAGATTTCACGCGAATCGAGATGAAACTGGGGGCTCGGGGAAGGGGTGAAACTCCGGTTGGGCCGTGGCTATGGTGAATTTGGGAGAGTGATTTTGTTATTGTAAATGGCTTGATGACCCTTGGTATTTATAGGTGAAATATCAGCATGAGTCGGGACGGACTTAGCTTGAAATTCAGGGGGTTTTGTGAAACTTTGGAAATTGGAGGGACTTGCTGGCAATTCTGGTATGCCTGCAAAAGAGTCTGGCCGGACTGAGACTGTATACCAGGGGTATTTTAGTCTTTTATCCTTGATTTTTGATTGAAAGGTGACTAGAGGGAGGTGGCATGCACGCCACGTGTCCCATGACTCACCAGCCTTGTGGGAGTTCGTGCCCGGGTCCCGGTTTTGTCCGTTTTTAAAATAACAGTCCGGAAAATGTCCGAAACGCCCCCGGAAAGTGCCGAAAAGTGCGTTTTTCAGGGAAAGCCGTACTTTTACGTGTGATGACGTGTTTTAAGTACGTTTCGACGTCAGGATGCACGGGGCAGTCCAGGGATGTCTCGTTGGCTTGGGAACGGGGAGCTTAACGGGTTCCGGTTAACCTGGAGCGGGCCAGATAACGGATTCCGGTTAACTTTCTAACGGATTTTGACGATCCAGATTTGGGAACTTACACCCCATTGTCTCTGTGATATAAGGGATTTGTAAACATCCTATGTCACCACTATATATAACAGACAACATTCAACGTAATAAAGTAATGTCATCTTGGCTATTTTTGATATTACGTCATTTTTCATCCAGTTTATCACTATAGAACTCGACATCTCATCCATCACGCCAGAGGGTATTAGCCGTATACCATCCCGGCAAGTCGTTTGTTCGTGATTTTAGGTTATAATAACTGGATTATAACATATTGATGTACTAAAACTGATGCGGATTGTTTCATGCATCATCATAGGGTTTTGCAATAATTAATTCAAGGGGAAATTATCGGTGGATCCTCAATCCCAAGTCAAACGACCAATTAAGACATGAATTTTGAAATTTAACCAACTAATCCGGCTTCATAATCAAAATTCCACCTAATCCTTCATACCCAAAAATATAAAACTAACCCCCTCTCTCTCTCTCTCTCTCTCTCTCTCTCTCTCTCTCTCTCTCTCTCTCTCTCTCTCTCTACCAACCCTTTCCCTTCCCCTTCCCCTTCCCTTCCCTTCCGGCGACCCTTCCCTCCCCTCCGGTGACTACTCCCCCTATCTCCGGTGACTCTCTCCTCTCCGGCGACCATCTTTCTCTCCTCCGGCGAGCTCAGTTCTACTTGTCTAATTCTTAACAGTTTCTTCTTTTTTCTCCGTCCGTTATTCTAAATTTTACCTACTAGTGCAGAACACGGCGGTGGGCCGGTGGCCAATACGATTCCGACCAAGATTGTGACCGGGAAAGTCACTTCAACATTCTTAGATGCAGTGTCCCCCCAAAATTCGCCGCCTCTGCCGATGAAGACGTTGCCGAATTTGTGGAGATTGCCAGATTCAAGAACATCATTAACGGCGGAAATGAGGAGCAGCATAAAAGAACTAAAAACAAGTGAACCTATTTGTCCGTCTGTTGGTACTTGATTTCTCAATCTTTGTATGTCTGTCGCTTCTTAATTTCTAAGACTTAGGGATGGATATTGTTTTATTTATGTAGTTAGTTGTTCAACAATGTCTTTAGTGATGATACTCTTTGATTTTGTTCTGCACGCCTATATGGTATTCGGGCTGGATTGCATTCTAGGGTGATCTTTTCATGTAGGGCTTTGATGTCCATTTTTCTGACTGGGTTTATGTTTTGTTTTCAGCTCCAATTGTTGATAGAGATGGCTGGGATACTGCTGTACCACCACCAATGGCACCTTCTGCTACGGGCTGGGATTGGTTATTTAGGAAAATGTGTTTTTTTCCCTTTTATCTTATTTGGAACTTGAATACATTAATCCTAGATGGGTGTATTGTTGAAAGTTTTTCGAGTAGTTTTGATGGTTATGTTTAAGAATGCTAAATTTTGGATCAAGTGCCATTTTTTATTATTATTATTATTAGATTGAGGATGCTCTTGTTTTATGTTAAAGCTGCATTATGAGTTCATTCATTGCTTTCTTTCTGGATTTAGTTGTGTGATCACAAGTAACTAAATCCTTATCACAACTTGACTCTGAAATTTGGTGAAATATGTCAAATAATCTCATAAAATTGTAAATATAGAGGCTATAAAGGACTAAAACAACAGTAAACTTAACAAAAAACAATGGTGAACTTAAGTAAAAACAACTGTGAACATAACAAATATGTCAAATAATCTCATAAAATTGCAAAAATAGAGGCCATAAAGGACTAAAACAACTGTGAACTTAACAAAAAATAAAGTGAACATAAAAAATATGTCAAATAATCTCATAAAATTGCAAAAATAGAGGTCATAAAGGACTAAAACAACTGTGAACTTAACAAAAAATAACAGTGAACTTAAGTAAAAACAACAGTGAACTTAAGTAAAAAAACTGTGAACATAACAAATATGTAAAATAATCTCATAAAATTACAAAAATAGAGGCCATAAAGGACTAAAACAACTGTGAACTTAACAAAAAACAACAGTGAACTTAAGTGAAAACAATTGTGAACATAACAAATATATCGAATAATGTCAAAAATTGCAAAAATAGAGGTCATAAAGGACTAAAACAACTATGAACTTAACAAAAAACAACATTGAACTTAACAAATAGGTCAAATAATCTCATAAATTGTAAAATAAAGGTTATAAAAGACAAAAAACAACTGTGAACTTAACTAAAAAAATATGTAAATTAAGTAAATAATAGTCATTTTCATGCAGAAATTATGAATTTAGCTAAAATAACTGTGAACTTCTTTTAATTGTTATTGGAACAAATGTAAAAAATAACTGTGAACTTATCAAAAACAACTATGAACTTGTAACAAATGTGAACTTTTCAAATTTGCTTCAAATTATATGTTGATGCTACTAGTTTGATTCGTATTGACGATACGAAAACAACGGTGGTTTCAGATCTTTTTTTTTTTTTTTTTAAGTTCTAGATCTTAAGATATTTCATTTTAAAGTTTTTGGTGGAAAAAAAAACGAAAAAACAGGGAGGGAAAGGGATAGGGACAGCGAGCTGTCCCTTTTATGTCGCATGGGGTGTCTTTATCAAAAATGGGGTGTCATTATAAAGCGTGGACCTGGTAGAATTTCTTCAAAATGTGTGTCTTTGGTGGTTATTTTCATTAGGGTGAGGGACTATTTGATAATTACCCCTTAATTCAAATATATAGTACAAGTGAACCTAAAAATTGAAACTTGGAATATAACCAAAGTAAAAATTAAATTACCAGCATTATTGAAATTATGAGTAAACATGTATATTCTCCCTCCGTACATCCCATCTTATGTTACCAAAAAAAAAAAATTTTATTTTAAAATTGGGTAAATTACAAATAAGGGCCTAAGTTTGCACCCCGTTCGCGAAAAGGGGTCTGATGTTCTAAATTTGACGATTTAGGGTCTCAAGTAACCAAATGTTGGCAATTAAGGGCTTTTTTGACGGAATCGTTAGTTTCTGGGTTAAATCACCATGTGCGGGTCACGTGCCAAGTAAAGGGGGTTGAAACTGTAAAATGTTAAATTCTAGACTCTAAAAAATAAATTTTAAAATTACAAAACACCCCCTCTCTTCTTTTAAAACCTAAATAAAATAATAATAATAAAATAATAATAATAAAATAATAATAATAAATAATAATAATTATTATTATTATTATAAAAGCCATCACTCTCTCTCTCTCTCTCTCTCTCTCTCTCTCTCTCTCTCTCTATATATATACAAATTCCGGCCGACCTCACTCCACCTTCCCTCACCATCTCCGGCCACATTACATCGCAAGGCTCCTCTCCTCCATTATTCAGTTCACCCATCACCACCCTTCAACTCCTTCCCCATTTCCGACCGGCCACCATTGTTCTTGATTACAGAAACCCAAATTTGGGTTTGATTTCGGAACTCCGGATTTGGGTTAGATTTTCGAAACCCAGATTTAGGTTTGAATTTGCGTGCGATTTTGCTTGATTTTGGAACATCAGATTTGGGTTTGATTTGGAAACATCAGATTTGGTGATTTTGAATTTGGTTTGGTTTTGGTTTTGCTTAAGTTTGGAAACCCATTTTTGGGTTTGATTTTTAATTTTGTTTTGATTCGGTTTGGGTATAAAGAATGAAGATTTTTGTAAATTATGTTGGGACAAGGGCAATACTCCCTCTGTCCCATAAGTCTTAAGAAAACTTTCTATTTTGGGCGTCCCATAACTCTTAAGAAATTTACTATTCCCTCCACTCATTCTCTCTCCTACATTATTTTAATACTCACAACACATTATAATTTACTATTCCCTCCACTCATTCTCTCTCCTATTTAATTTTTCACACTCACAACACTTCTTCCACTCATTCTCTCTCCTAATACTATAATAATATTCCTTAATTTTCGTGCCAAATAGAATCTTCCTAAGCTCTATGGGACGGAGGGAGTATATGATATCTTATAAGAAGAGATTTGAGAATACATGCAAGTTGCCAGTCAACTAGTTGACATTTTTTAAATACATTTTCCTCTCTTTTTTGGCATTTAAAACAAAAATACCAAAATTAATCTCAACTTGCATGCAACGTTGAAATTTCAGCACATTTGAAATTGAACAAAGAAAACGCGTAATGGAGTATGGAGGAATCTTTGCTTGACTTGGTTGACCTCGATTAACATTACAAGTCTCCTTCCTGCAGCATGGAAGTACCCCATACCAAATATAATGGCCATGACTTCTTTGTATCAAGACACATGTATAGTTTATATATTCCCTCTATGGATATCAAAAAAATATTTTAAATTTACTTTTGATGACATTAATCAATTTAAAACGAAGGAACTACTGTATATTCATATACAGTTTATATATTTATACTCTATACGTGTGTCTGTGTGCATGTTTTGTCTATAATTTGTGTGTCCGTATGTGTATTTGTCTATAAATTATTAAGTTAATTACAAGTGAGTAAAATTAATTAATTACATACTCACATAAAGTACTTATATAAATACTTGTGAGTTGTCAAATATGAGTATTTTCTGGAAATAGGTGTACTAAATTCACTCCCTCCTCGTTTCAAAAATAAAGAGGTTCAATAAATAAGAAAAAAAAAAGGTGAAAAAGATAATGTGTTGTGAATGGAGATGGTCAAAACGGCGGCCCGGCCCGGCCCGTTTGCCACAAACTTGCGGGAGAAACGGGTATAAGCCCGTTTGTCCGTATCACCAAACGGGCCTACACCCGGCCCTCCCATCCCAAAATGCCCGTCCAACCCCGCCTGTTTGGCCCGTATCTGAAGATTCATGGAATTAAACGGGTTTTTCATTTTTTTATTTTTTTTGAAATCAGAAAAAGCATGGAAAAAATAAAAAGTAATTTAGTATTTAATAAGGTATTTTTAAATATATAAAATCACTTAAACATAAGAAAATTAGTTGTTTTATAGATATAACAAAACAATAGTTTATACGGTATCAATAAATAAAAATTATTCAAACTAAATTATTTTCTAAAAGGTATAAATTATAACTTTAAGAAAACAATTTAGTTTAAATAATTTTTATTTGTTGATAAATAGCATATATTTCTTCTTTAAAAAATAAATTAAATGAGGTAATAATGTAATTAATTTAATAAAAGAAACTTTATAAATATTTATTTCATAATTTTTTAGGAGGAATTTTCATTTTATTCAAATGATACAATTTAAAATTACATAGTTTTAAAACAAAAATTCTTCAAATCTTCAAATGAAAAGTGTTCAAATTTAACAAAGTATTGAAAATAAATGAGTATTCAAATTTTAAAACTAATTATGGTGTTCAAATCTTCAAAGTTTTCATATAGCTTTAGCTATTCAATATTGTTATTGATTCAAAGTTTTTGAATTTGTTGAATTTTTCTAGTTTTTCTAGTATCCATCTCGCAAAAACTTCTCGTTGATATTGTATTCTTCGATGCTTTCATAATCATCGTTTTCAAGATCCCGTAATTTGCCTTGTTTTCTCAACTTCGCGTCATTCCAGTCCGCAAAACAAATCAATCTCTCGATAAAAGCGAGTTTGATTTGTTTTTGCTTTGACATCACCACTCTTCCTGCAGCACTAAAAGCAGTCTCCGATATTATCGTGGATACCGGAGGGATAAGTAGATCACGTGCAACCATCGAAAAAATAGGATAAATATTAGCATGCGATTTCCACCATTGTAGCACATTGAAGTTTTCAAAACTTTCACCATATAAGGGGTAATATCGGCTTTCAAGTTATTGGTGTAATTTATCTACACCACTTTAAAAACTAGTACTAGATGATTATTAAGTTTTTCCTTTTGTCATGAAACCCCATTCTTATTTTTAACATTTTTGTTGCTTCACTCCATTTTCTTTCGAATGATGTGTTTGATCCATTTAGTGTTATACTATAGTGATCGAACAAACGATATATTATTGTGTGAATTTCCCTCAAACAACTCCCCTAATGAGGAGAATTTAATCCTGGAATCCATTATAGTCGCTAATTAGGAAGCTACGAGAAAATGTTTATAATATTTTGTGAATTTAGTTTCCATTTTCATAACGGCACCACTAAACAAGTCATGTGATCTAAATTACCTAATAACTTCACTTAGTACATTTATTTCACGACCCAAAAGATGGGAGGTGGAATAATAACTTCTCGAAAAAAATTTGTTTGCCCTCCACCAAGGTTTAAGTAAATCTAAAATCTCGTTAGCTATCGACCAATTATACTCTAATTGTAGTCCATTTGTTTACTAGAAAAGTATTCCGTGAACATCACCCTATATTCGACAGCTCTTTTCAACATTTTATATGTTAAGTTTCACTTCATATCCTCTGCCACTTGAGGTTTCTTGTATTTCATGTTATAAGCGGCGCATAAATCAGCATAAATTTTCAACCTTGGGGCAGAATTTTTTATAACATGGGAGGCCGTGTTGATACTATTGGTAACAGACTTTAGTGAGTGGATCAAATCTTGGACCAATAGATTAACAATGTGGCATGCACACCTAATATAAAACAAAGCGCCATCTAGGAGGGGATTAAAATCTTGGATCAACATTGTGGCGGTGAGGGTATTGTAAGTCGTATTATCAAATGATATTGTTAAAATTTTGTTGGTGATAACATACTCACTCAATACATTATTAATGTGACTTGTACATTCAAAACCGTGTGGGGATAGGGTATTTTTTAAAGGAAATCATCATCTTTTGCCACATCCACTCCTCATCAATCCAATGAGCGGCTATACAAGTAAAGGTTTCAGAACTAGAACTTATAGTGGCATTCCAAGCATCGGTGGTCAAGCAAACACTACCCTTGAAATTTTAGAGGTCGCTCGCTAGTTTAAGTTAGTGAGTTTGGAAGAGCCTCTTTATATGCCTAGTAATAGTTTGGCGGCTCATTGGTTGGTATGACGGGTTGAGCCCTATAGAATTGTGGGTGAGTCTATCATCATCCGAATATGAAATAAGCAATCGATAACTCACTAGTAACATCGTTATCAAATCGGCATCCACTTTTGGGTAAGTAATACATGGTATATTGAGTTGTGTTTGCACGGTACCATCTATCCTTTTAGCGGCTTCCCGATCATGTTTATCCATGTGCCTCTTTAAATGTGAGGTACCATCACTACAAGAAAACTACCAAATAGCGACAGAACTTAGCGACGGATCAAATTCTGCCGCTATTAGCGACGGAATAACGACGGAAGTAAAATAAAACGAAAAAATCAGCTACCGACGGATTTGGCGACAGATTAGCGACGGATTTTAGCGACAGACATGAATCTGTCACTAATCCATCGCAATAGTGGCGCCAAAAAAGTCCGCCCAACGGGCCACGGACACAATGGATCTTCTGATAAAGGAGTCATTATAAATAAATTGGACAAAAATACCCCTCAAACGAATTTATTAACGGATATATTTGAAAACATTTTAGACATTTACAAAAAAAAATGGTTCAACGAGCCAAACGGGCCACGGGCACAACGGATCTTCTGATCTGCGGGCCAAAGCCGCACCCGTCACCCTAAATCTAGTCCAAGCCCGTTCCGTTTACCAAGCAGGCTTCACGGGCAACGATCCACGGGCTCCACGGGCACGAGCTAGACAGTCCACGGGCTGCACGGGCCTCCCACGAGCTTCGGCCCAAAATGGCCAACTCCTGTTGTGAATTTTGATAGTTGAGTAGAAAAGAAAAATTAGGGTAAAGAATAAATAGTGGATAACTGTTGTTAGTATAACATACGAGGCCAACAAATAAAAAAATTAATTTTGAACTTTTGAACTTAAAGTGAGTTAACTTTTTGAAAAAGTTTGAAATATCGAGTGAAATGCAGGGAGTATATTTTATTTCTGAGAAAGTAGCAAATATCTGGTAGGATTCTCTTTCATGCATTATGTTGTCCCCGCCCCAGTTTAGTTTAAGATTTTTAATTTTCTTTTTAATATGTTTAAATTTAGAATTTTAATTGCTTTATTACCTAAATAGAAATGGCGAAATGTACTATTTTGATGTTGACGTTTCCGCAACTTGTTTACCTTCTAATAATAAATGTCACGTTTACTTTTAATTTTCGCATGACATTATTACAATACTCGTAAAATATAAACAAGTAAAATAATTATAATAATTAATAAGTCAAATCGGGACAATTATTATGAATTTACGATATGAAGGACGTATATAATAAAATGCAATTTGTTGACATAACATTTTCTTGTCATTTTCATTTTAATTTACAACATAATTGGCGCATCCATTATAATATTGTACATGATGCATGCATCCAATCATACGGGAAACACATAAGGTTATTGTACACATATTGGGCCATCATTTCCATCTCTCTCAACAATAAAAGATGTTTATATTGGCATTTAAATGGTGGAAAATAATAAGAGTTAAAGATAGATAGGGATTGACATGATTGAGGTGGAGAAGATAAACACTTATCTTCAACATAAAAATACAAAATCATTCTATGGGCACCCGACTAACCACTTCTTACCATCGATCAAAATCTCTCCCTCTCTCTCTCTCTCTCTCTCTCTCTCTCTCTCTCTCTCTCTCATATACATATATTCCACACATTCAATGAATTAACTTGGAAGGTATATGTATCCCAAATTTTTAGTGGTCAAATTCTATTAATGATTGAGATCAAATATTGAGAAATGACTTACCCTATAAGGGGATAGAAAGCATTAAAATGTTTGAAATAATCCCCCACGATATAATATTTAAATTATTTGAGTGTTTTTTGAATTACGTGACAGCCACATATTTAAATCCCAGTGAGTGAGAGTAAGGAGGAAAGGGCGCAAAAAGTTATTTAAACTCTTAAAAACCAATTTTACGTCGATATTTTATTGAATTCAGCACGGCTCTTACAGGTGCAATGCCGAATCCATAATTTAACTGCTAAAGCATTCATATGTCATTAGTCACATACCTACACTATACACATCTCTTTCACACACACATTGTAATGACTTGAGCTCGAAGTTCGACCCGCTATGCAGACACCACACACTGACCCACTAAGCACTTTCTTAATTGGGTCAACCACAGCCCATCACAGGCCTTAAAAAGACCAATGGATGATTTGATGCTTAATAGTAGTGTATGGGTCTTCTATAAATCAATACCCAGATCGTATTCCCGGGCTAGCTCGCAAGCCTTAAAGCCGGGGTTCTGCTCTGATACCATTTGTAACAACTCGGGCCCAAAGCCCGACCCGCTACGCAGGCACCACAGACTGGCCCACCGGACTAGCTCGCAAGCCTTAAGGCCGGGGTTCTGCTCTGATACCATTTGTAACGACTCGAGCCCAAAGCCCGACCCGCTATGCAGGCACCACAGATTGGCCCACTAAGCACCTCCTCAATTGGGTTAATCACAGCCCAGATCTCCAAAAGTTCAATGGATAATTTAATGCTTAATAGTAGTGTATGAACCTTCTATATATCACACTAAATTTTTACATATTTTCGATATGAAATAGAGATATCACACTCATATGCATGTAAACACAAATAACTTAGGGGTAGGGTATGATCTTCACATGGCTTAAAATGAATTTGACTTTTGGTAACCCTTACACATTGGTGCGAGCCATGTCGGCAACATAGCCGCCCCCTTGTACTTATTTTTCGTACAATTATATAGTATTATGTTCTGTGCCCTGTCTCAATTTGGACAACTCTTGGTTTAATTTTTCCATGTCACTAGGTTTTAAATAGCAATGGTGGGTGAGAATAGTAGCTTTTTTTTTTTCCTTAAAAAAGACTTCATTGGCAACAATATACTACTATTATAACGTATAAATAATTGATGGGCTGCAAATCAATGTTCTTGCCAAGGATGACTGTTATGGCTTTAATTTCATTCAAGCAGACTGTGTGACGGGCTACAAATTTTGTCTATATTATATAAAGATCATGGGTCACTCCCATTATCATCAATTGAAATTTAATGTGCAACCTCAAACTCTAAAATGGTATTAGATCAAGTTTATAATACGTTCAGGCCTAACGGCCCATGATATTACTCTACGCCACCCGATTGATAAATCTATGTTGTAAGTTTTGCCAAAAATTCTGCTACACATGAAGGGGGTGTTATAGATATTATCCCATATCGAAAATTGACAAATCTTACCTATATTATATAAAGATCATGTGACACTCCCGTTATCAACAATTGATTTTAAGGTGGAAACTCATACTCTAAAGTGACGGATTAGATAGGTTAACGTACTTTAACCCGCTATTTTTATAGGTTATGACCGGTAAATTGTTTCAACTCAATAATATTAATGAGTTGAATTGAATAATTAACGAATTAGATCGAGCGAGTTATAGCGGATAAAAATCGTCAGACCTAGTTTTTGGAAAAGAACTGATTTCCTTTTCATTCTTTATTTTGTACGTTCTCTGAAAAATTAGTCTCAATTTCAAGAGTAAATTTTGATATATAGGTTACTTTGATATCTAACTCCTCGCAAAATAAATAAACAAAAAAATTCAAATTTGATTAAATTTTGATAAATATATTACTTTTATATCTAACTCCTCTGAAAATTATAATTATCTTAAACAAGTTTTTAAAAATATTATTAATAATATTATGTATGATAAATCAATAACAAGTTTTGAAATTTCACTAGCATAATTAAGTTTTTTTCAGAATTTTGTGGTCAAAATTCAGTCCAATAACTATTTAAAAAATGAGACTATTTTCCCGTGCGTACGGATGAGTTTTTTGCATAAAAATTATACTATGGTGTAAAAGAAGATATTGTATAAAATAAAACATTAATATCCATATTGTTCAATATTGTATTTGTAATATTGTATTTGTAGGGTAACAATCAAGAGATGAATCAAGCTAAGTAATTTAGCTCTTTTTCATTCAAAAACATATTTTGTAAATGAAATAGTGGAAACGAATGACGTAAAGCCACTTATATTATTATTATTTTTTTCACTTTATTATTTTCATGGATTGCTACAATGTGCACATCCAGTTGTTTGTGTGACAACCATCTTACGGTGTGATCGCGCAGGAAAGCGTGGTGAGCTCAGTTCTTTGGGTCCAGCGAATGATTGAGCTAGCTTGGTGATCTGCACACCACAAAAAATAACAGTGAAACTGCGCCGGGGGTCTTTCGGCAAGCCCCTCCGGCATGAGAGTAAGATTATGGACTGAGATTATGGAAAAATGGTATGTAGAGTGCAAGGGTACGTAAATATGCAGTAAAGCATTACCTGTGTCCATGCTACTACTCTCTTATTTATAGTGGATGTGGTGATATTAGGGTTTTCACCAGAGCCGCTGGATTGGATGGATGTCAACCGTTGATCGCCTCCATATCCTAGGCATACACGTGTCACGCCTGGGACTTGTCCGTCTATGTAAGGACACTGCAAAGATTCGACATTCGATAAGTAGTTTTCCTTATAAAGGAAAGTCAACTCGCACGCCTTTGTTGTTATTACCGGCCGCATGATTGCACGTGTAACAAGGCACCGTAATGATCCGACATTATCCCAAATTAGCTAATTAACCAAGCTTGCCGAAGAAGCTTAATAGAAGAGACGACATGGAGCCGAATGTCCAATTAGGTCGTCTCCTTAGGAGATGATTCGACGAGCATACGGCACGCGAGTTGGTCGCTCAATGACGACGCTCGCCGCCGGAAGAGATCGTTTGCGTTGCGAGGAAGCTCGTCGTTAGGTGGGCCTTAGCTCATCGACGACGACCTCTTCCCGATGTAACGACGGGCCAGATTTATCCTTTCCTCGCCGGTGCGATGACTCGTCGCTTGGACGGGCTTGGTCGCTCGACGGCGACGACCGCCATCCAAAGGTTGACGGGCCAGCGACCCAAGGTCTTGGTATGATCCTTCATAGTTGGTCCTTTAGTGGGCCTCGCTGGGCCCCCTAGCTCGTAGTAAGTATTGGGCTCGGCCCATCATAGATTATTCCGTTCGGTGGCCCCCAACTCATGGTCGTCTTGACGGGCCAGGGGTTGTCATTTTCCCTCCAAGGTAATCCGTACGACCGTCAATTTGAATTTTGAATCATGGTGACGTTAGTGTTGATGACGTGGCGCGAGATCCCTCCATTAATTGACACGTGTCCCGTGATGGGACATTCTTCTCGGAAGTTGTAGAGGGTATTTAATGCCTATCATTTCGCCGTTTGGGTTCCCTGCATAAACCCTTCGTCTTCCCCGAAGTATAAAAACCTCCCCATCCTCCATTTCAAACTTTACGCGAACTCGAGCATTGAGAGCAAAGTGGCGATTTCCTGCAAGTAGCAAGAAAGAATTCCTGGGCAACCGTGCGAACGCTTTCCTGGCGATATCGACTGCTCGCTTCACCACCGCTGATAATCCGACAGTTGGATTAGGAACTTCTTTTATTTACCACCGGCGAACTCATCGGAAAAACCATCTCCAAACCCTTAAACAGTAATTTTCTTCGTTCTTCATTTTCTCGGGTTTTTGTTAGGGTTTAAGGACTTGTTCAATGGGGCCCGTAACGGTGAGCTTCGAGAGAGGTGTCAAGTTTGGCTTTAGGTTAAACCAAAGGGTATACAAATGTGCCAAGGGTGTCTGGAAGGAGATTCCATCGGTTGAATGTTCATCCATTTTCGCAAAGTTTGATTTTGAAAATGAGCCGCGAGGTTTCCTATTGGTGAGGTTCTTGGGGATTTCGAGGAAGATGACCCAAGAATAACGTCCTTTAGGTCAATGAACGACCTCCCAAATCATATACGAGCCAACTATTCTTTGTCCCGTCGTGATTCATATAGGAATTTGGTCAGGGGAATCTAGGCCGCCCATAGTTAGATCGTCGTTCGTAAATGTTAGACCGATTCCCCTTCGTCTTTCCTTGTTTTGTAGACATGGATCACGACTTGCCGCCCGGTCACCGGCTCAAGAAGCAAATGAAGCTAGTACGAGCGCGGGGAACACTAGAATTGTCGACGCCTTCCATACTAGTGTACGAGTTGGAAGCAATGAACGAGACTTCTGGGGTGGCGCATGAGGTGATTGGGCCATCACCAAGGTCGAGCAATGACAAAGGGAGATATCGCGAAGCCGTTTATAGATTCCCTTCGAAGCTCGTTCGTAGTTCATGCCAACAACTACAAGATTGAGTATCTTAGTCGAGAGTACGAGCCTCGTAGCAATCACTCCTACCAAAGAAGAAGAAAGTTGCTTTCTTCTATAAACAATTCGAGCTTGACCGAGGTTGCCCTGACCCCTTTATCAACGAGTATCTTGAAGATTCAGTTGTGTGTCGATGGAGTTAAGTGGTAAATACGCTTAGGATCTTATCATGCTTCATCATTGTCTGTAGATTCCTTGGCTACGAGCCTTGCAACAAAGTGTTTCGTCAATACTATCGGACGAAACGATCTATGAAGAATGGGAAGTCCGTAGTAAGCGTGTCGTCCATTAGAAATGTCAAAGGTTTGTTCCTGGATACCCAAAATAAAGTCTATGGATGGGATAGTCATATGATCCTGGTGGAGAGCCGGGTAGGATGGCAGTTTCCTCGGCCTGAGAGTCATGATTTTGTAACCGACGACCATATATTTCAAGCTCCATGGGCCAACGAGCTGAAAGGAAAGATTGACCATCTGCTTAGTCTTGGATGGGTGTCATTCACAGATATTGAAGCCTCTCACTGGAGGTATATAAGGACCGGCATTATGTCTAAGCCGTCGAAGGGCCCCGATCCTTTAGTGAATGTGAATCTTGACACTCGCTATCCAGTTTGGGTCGTTCACAATGACTTGGCTTGGGAAGACAACTGTATAAATTGTGTTGTCGCCCGTCTTGACCACCCTGAACAGCGTTGCGAGAACCTTGAGATGTCTGGGGGTTGGGCTCTCAACACTCGTCTATTTATTTCGATAATTGTCTTTTTGTCTCATCGTGAATGACTTTACTTTTTCCCATTTTTACTTTGCAGTTCTCTCTGAAAAGGATATCAACCTCATTGAAAGGGAAGTCATGAGCTCGAGCGAGGCAATCAGACCCCTTGTACGAACTAAGGCCAAGAAGGATAGGGCGACGACCAATGCCATCTATGACCGACAGAGAATCGCCGAAGAGGAATGATGAGCTCCCTAAAGGTAACCCGCCGGGTGCTATTCCCCTGATTGAAAAAGAGATCGTCGCTGGAGGCTTAAACACTGGAGGTCGCCAAGCAGTGGTCGACGATCTGGAGAAAGAAGCTGGAGTTGAGTCAAGTGTAGCAGCTGTCAATGCTGAGGACCAACAGATCGTCGTCGTTGAGGGTGAGCACGTTAATCCTGAGGACGCTTGGAAGTTCGTACTCTAATCATGAGGTCGTCGGGGAAGGGAGCCACGTCTCCAAGAAGAGGAAAGACCATCCTGCTGGCTCTGGGAGAGAGAAAGGAAAGAGAAATAGAGCTGACAACGACCCTATAAGTTCCTCCGACCCTTCAACCCCTCAAGCCGAAACTCCTGGCTCGTCTTCTGGAGTACTTACCAGGGCAAAGGCTCTGGAGATGGCCACCAAGTTTGGTAAGGTTCCTCAGATATCTGGGGTTCCTTGTTTGGCAAGAAGTGGCCCTGCCCTCCTTCTGGGGACGGCCTTGACCAAACGGGGCAAAGATGCTGATCTTGTACGCCAGATGAGGGGGGCTAAGATGAGTCCGACGACCTATCATGCTCGCTTCGGGCTGATGCAAACGGAGGTAATTCGATTGTTTTTCTTTTCTCGCATATCTCGTAGTTTTATACTTGTGCTAATAATAATCCTTCACGGCAGATGACGTCGATGATGGAGGCTATGACGGCGGACTTCAAGGCATGCTACGACGCCGAGGCCAAGGAGAACGAGCAATGATTTTGTCCGTCTAGGCCAAGGAGACGGCCGAGAGGAAATTGAAGGAAGTCAAGAAAACATCGTCCGCTTGACCGCCGCCACGAGTCATTAATGGCTCAGAAAAAGATCATTTTGGAGGAGGCGGAAACCGTGAAAGCTGATAAGGCCAAACTTGAGAAGGATGAAAAAATCTTGACGACTGCTCTTCGTGCCGCAGAGGGTAAAGTTGACAAACTGACATCTGACTACGAGTCCGCTTCTGAGCGATTGAATCAATGAGGGCCGATCATCAAGTTGCTCTGGGGAGGCCAAAGCCGACGCCGTAGTAGAATTTAAGGGAGGCGCCGAGTTTCTCAAGGTTGTCACCGACAAGGCTAGTTGCTTTTTCCAAGACGGGTCCAAACATTTGGTCCGGAGGATCCTTGCTGACCCGGAGACTAAGGGCCTTTTGTCTACGAGGAAGCTGGCTGACCTCTGTACCGAACCGGCACATGATGAAGAAGCTCGTCTAGTTCATCCTCTAGTTCCCTTCAATGATAATGACTTGATCATCATCAGAGAAGACGACAGGAAAGCTGGTAAGGACGAGTGGCCAGTTCCCGCTGTTGATCCCAAGAACTTCGATGCCTATTATGCCAACTTCGTCGAAGACGGCCCTGATCCTGATGCATCTCCGTCCAATACCGGTGTTGATCCCCAGTGATTGTTTGATTTTTCTGAGATCGTTTGTAATGTGGTAAAACAATATTCCTTCTCTTGGTGGTTGTTCCAAACATTGTCCCAAAACAATTTTTAATTTTTGTAATGTAGTCGACCTGTTTCCTCATCGTTTAGAGGGGGTCGTACGTACAATGTTTGTTTGTTTTATGTTTAAGTTATTCAATGCCTTTGTTTTCTGTTAGTTAATCTGTGTTAACGTAGATAGCATGTGATAACTTCTTTGAACGAGTAAGTTTGAGGACAAGTATGAATGGTCGTCGTATGTGATGACCAGAACTTGGGTCGTCCTAGCGTGGTCGACCTTTGTTCAATCATTGTATTTTCTCAACTTCTCAATGGCTCGTAGGAATAGTACGAAGGCCCGTAGCTTCTTGCTCGTAGGCGAGACTCTATGGACGAGTCGTCTTGTTCCGTTATAGCGTTCGACGAAGTCTGGCTTCGTCTAGCCTTTATACTTGGCTAAAGTGAGTGTAAGTGCCAAAGTCTTTTGCTTTGACTGATCTTTATACTTGATCAAAGTGGTTGTAAGGGTCGAAGTCAGGCCTCAACCGTTCTAAGCTTGAGTTTGTAATGGACGAGTTTCAAAGAAGTGATGGGTTTCCATTGATAATCTGTTCAATGATCGTACATTGACAACTCTCGCTTTATAAGACTTCTGGGATTTATAGATTATCCCTTACAACTTTCAAAAATACAGACTTCCAGAATTTTCACAAAATGGCAACAAAAGTTTTAACTAAGAACCACAGATAGGGTGCCCTGAGGGCGCTGGATGTTGTTGATGACGACGGTCTCAGAAGTAGTACTTCATAAGGTGATTGGCATGCCATGGATGCTTAAGATGTTCACCGTTTGGCTTAGCTAGGCGGTAGGTTCCTTCTCTGACCACATTGGTGACGATGTATGGTCCTTCCCAGTTGGGAGAGAGTTTGTTTTGACGGGCTTTGAGTCCCGTCGCTTCAATCTTTCTAAGAACATGATCGCCGACTTTAAAGAACCTTTTCTTCACCTTCTTGTCGTGGTAAGCCTTGGTTTTCTTTTTGTAATTTTCCATCCTTAGCTGGGCGTCTAATCTTCGCTCGTCGACAAGGTCCAGGTCGACCTGTCGATTATGGATATTCTTTTCTACATCGTAGAGAACAACTCTGGGCTCGTTGGAAGCCGAAGCTCGGCGGAGCTACGGCCTCGTGAGCCATAGGCCAAAGCAAATGGGGTTTCCGTAGGCCCCCTGGTGGTTGTGCGGACCGCCTGCAGAGCCGAGGGTAGTTCGTCCAACCATCTTGTACTACGTCCTTCGAGATTTTTACACAAGGCGGATAGACGAGCTTGTTTGCCGCTTCACTTGCTCGCCGCTTCTGGGGATAGGCAACAGATGACTTAGAGTGTTTGACGCCCATTCTGCTCAACTCTTGTTCAAACTTCCTTGGGAACCGCAGCCGTTGTCCGAAACAATTACCCTTGGGATTCCAAAGCGACACCATATCGAATCATGGATGAAGCTTAGGGCATTGTTTTCTGTGATTTTATTTAAGGCTTTGGCCTCCACCCATTTTGAAAAATAGTCGACTGCCACGATCACATACTTGACTCCTCCCTCGCCTCGTGGAAAAGGCCCAATTAGATCAACCCCACATATCAAACGGCCAAGCACCATGACATGACAGGGTTTGCTTTGGCCGTAGGGAGTTTGGGAAGGTCGGCGAAACGCCGCGCAGTATCACACTTTCTCACAAACCGCTTTTGCATCTTCACGGAGGCGAGGCCGTAGTATCCCATGGTAATTATCTTGTCAGCCAATGTGCGAGCCCCAGGGTGACCTCCGCACTCTCCTTGATGTACCTCGAAGAGTAGTTGTACGAACTTGTCAGGGTGGACGCATTTTAACAACGGTCTCGTGATAGATCGTCTGTATAGCTCTCCCTCGACGACCGTGAACCTGGTCGCCTTTCTCTTAACTTGCCGTGCTAAAACTTCATCATATGGCAGCTCATCTTTTTCAATAAACGCTTTTAGCTCGTCGATCCAACACTTCGGGCCGTCTCCAACGCACATAACCTTTACTCGTTCATAAGCTGGTTGATCGAGATAGGCCAAGTGGTGGCCATGCTCGTGCTCAGGGAGTTGATCTGTTGCCAGTTTGGAAAGTAAGTCGGCGTGTTCGTTGTTCTAACGGGCAATTCTCTGGATTGCCCAAAATTCCAATCCCTGAATCAACTCGCCGACCAAAGTATGGTATTTCTGAAGGGTTGAGTCGACGACCTGGTAGTCGCCGCGGACCTGGTTCACGATCAATTGAGAGTCACAAAGCAAAGAATTTTGTTGGCTCCAAAGCACTTGGCATATTCAATGGCCGCTATAAGTGCTTCGTACTCCGCTTGATTGTTTGATGCTTGGAACTTGAATCTTAACACTTCCTCAAAGACTCTTCCTCTTCTCGGCTCGACAAGAACGATCCCCGCCCCCACTCGCATTTCTAGTTGCCGATCCGTCCGAATAGATTTTCCAAAGATCCCGTAGGCAAAACTAACTCCGTTGGTTGGTCACCGACTTCCTTTCCCTTGCTCACTTTCTTCTCGCGCCTTTGATCGTCGTCAACAGTGAACGACGTTTCAACTAGGAAGTTCGCGGGCCTCGTGCTTGCAAAGTCTTTCTTGCCACATAACGAATATCAAACTCGCGCCGATGCTCCAATTGAGTAGACGACCAGAGCTCTCAGGGCGATGCAATATCTTGCGCAGTGGAGCGTCGGTGTAAACAACGATGGGATGAGCAGAGAAGTATGCTCGTATTTTTCGTGCTGTGATGACGAGAGCATAAGCGATCTTCTCCGCGTTGAAATAGCAGGTTTCCACATCCGCCAAAGCTTTACTAACATAGTAAACCGGCCTCTCAGGTTCCATCCTCCTCCCTAACCAACACCGCGCGGCGACGGCCTTGTCACTACCGAGAGATAGACGTAGAGATCTTCTCCTGCGACGGGGCTTTGGAGGAGTGGTGGGGAGCCGAGATACTCTTTCAGCTGTTTAAACGACTGAGAACACTCTTCTGTCCATTTGAAATCCTTAGCACCTCGGAGAGCCTGGAAAAAGGGAAGCGACCTTTCGGCAGACTTGGCAATGAAACAACCTAAGGCCGCTACTCGTCCATTCAGCGTTGCAACCTCCTTGATGCTCGTAGGCTCGCCATGTCAATCAAAGCCTTGATTTTTCAGATTGGCTTCGATTCCTCGTAGTGAGAGCATAAACCCTGTAAATTTTCCCGCTGCAACTCCGAAGATGCACTTTGTCGGGTTGAGGACCATATCATTAGCTCGTAGATTGGTGAAAGTCCGCCGGAGGTCGTCGACGTGCTTCCTCTTCTGGACTTGACAACCATGTCGTCAACGTATGCCTCCAGTGTTGTCGCCGATCCGATCTTTGAAAACTTTATTGATCATCCTTTGGTATGTGGCCCCGGCGTTTTGAGCCCAAAGGCATCTTGGTGTAACAAAGAAGTTCCCCCGCAGCCTGAAAGGCCGTCTTCTAATATCTTCTTCGGCCATCTTTATTTGGTGATAGCCGTAGTATGCGTCGAGAAAGTTCAAAGTCGTATGTCCGGCCACGTAGTCGACGAGCTTGTCGATTCCGGGGAAAGGGGTAACTATCCTCGGGGCATGCCAGTTTAGATCGGTGAAATCTACGCAGAGTCTCCACTTCCCATTTGGTTTTTTCACAAGAACCACGTTAGCCAACCAAGTCGTGAACCCGCCGTTCACAATAATTCCAGCCCTCAAGAACTTCTCAATCTCTTGCTTTATAGCAATCTCTTTTTCGCTGAAAAACTCGGCACCTTTGCTCTTTGAACTTCACAGTAGGGTTCACTCCAAGCCTATGAACTGCCACGTCCTCTCTAATTCCCTTCATATCTTCCACTTTCCAGGCGAAAACATCGAGGTTCTGTTTGAGTAGGGAGATTATCTCTTCCCTCTCCTCGCGCATAACCGAGTCCCCGCTTGATTTTCTCGCTCCGGGATAGCTAGGGTTAATGACCAGCTCAATTAGCTCGTCTACCGGTTTCATCTCGCCGGCGTCGTCCCTAAAGTCCATGGATTCAATGACGATCTCTTTAATTTTTCTTCGACCTTCGTGTGTCGATGCTGTACTCGTCGTCAATCAATCTATCCAGCTCGGCCCCCGATTCTTGGGCGACCAAAAGTTGTGGCTCTGTAACTTGGTCGTCCATGAATACCTCTTCGAAGATCTTGGGGTCGTCGATACACTTGATTGTTGAGATGCTGGCGTACGAGGTCGTCGTTTGTTTGACAGATTTTGAGAGCTTCACCATGTGATCTGGATCGTCGATTTCAATGCTCCGCTTTGCCCTCAGCACGTGCTTTAGGAATTCTGGGGCCGTCCCCAACACACATCCCACTCCAGCATGTGAAGGAAATTTGACTCGTTGGTGGGGAACTGAGGCGACGATCCCCAAAGCGGCTTGACCAGGTTGGCCAAGAATTGCATGGTAGTCACTGACGACGTCAATCACAATGAAAGTTACTGTTTTGATGGTTCTCAAAGGATGTTCTCCGATGTCAACTGGGAGGTCGATCTGGCCTTTCGCGTCGACCCTATGGTTGGTGAATCCCTCCGCACGACATAAGTAGGGACTTAGGCGACCGTCTGTAGACCCATCCTTTCGTAGACGTTGTAAAACAGAATGTCTTTGGCCGCTCCAGTGTCAATCAAAATTCTCCTTGACTCACAGTTGTCAATGTAACCGGGAATGACCAGCGTCTGTTGACGAGCTAATGGGTTAGCTGCTAACTCGTATGGAAAAAAGCTTATCACGTCGTTTGGAACCTCCGACTTCTGGGGGACATGTGGGGCTTTCTTGAGATGGTAGATGGCGCTTTTGATTTGATTCTTGCTCGTCTCTTCAGAAATAACTAAGACCATCCTTGGCTGCCTCTCTGGAGGGCCGTCGTTGGCAGCTCGAGTGTTGGCTGCCTGACGATCCTTCCTTATGTACTCCTGGAGACGACCATCGTCGATCCATCTCTGGATGATTTTCTTCAAACTGAAACACTCCTCGGTGTCATGTCCCTTGTCTCTGTGGTATTCACAATACTTGTTCATGTTTTTCTTCCCCTTCCCGTTGGGGTTCATCTTTGGCGCCGGGCCAAAATCCACGTTGCTCAAAATTTCTGCTCTAGACACGGTCAGTGGAGTGTACGACTCTGGGACCTTTTCGGCCTTTACCTGTTTGTTCTTCCCCTTTTCTCCAGCCTTGTCTTTCTTAGATTTTGCCGTTTCCACCTCGTCGACGGCCTTTCCCTCTGCTGCAGCCTTCCTTTCTTCACTCGCCTGACAAGCACGCTTTGGCGTAAAGGTCTTTTCGGGACTTGGCTGGGTGGACTTGTAGCTCGTAGTCCAGAGTAGAGGAAACAACACCGTGTCTGAAATAATTTATAATCTCTCTGTCGGTCAGGTCTTCATCGATTTGGTCAACCAATTTCTTAAATCTTTTGAAATAGCTCATAGAACTTTCACTAGCTCCTTGTAAAATGTTACTGAGATCGTTGACTGTTTTACGACGCTCTCCTGCCGTCGCAAACCTTCCCAAAAACTTTTTCCGCATTTGTTTCCACGACTCGATACTTCCCTTGGGTAGGCTTCTGAACCATCTTAAAGCAGCATCGATTAGTGTGCTCGTAAGGGCCTTACACATGATGTCGTCGTGGCCTGAAGCTCTCGCCACTACGTACATCTGTGCCTCAAGGTGTTGTATGTGGTCGATGGCGCTGGTAGAGCCGTCGTATTGCTTAAGGTTGGGAAGCTTAAAGCCTGGCTCTGGGGGTCCCGTTTCCAACATCCAGGGTGCCAAGGGATTCATAGTGCCGCCATCATCTTCCGAGTCGTCGCTATCCATCTTGTTTCTCTTGTTCGTCAACTCCTCTACCTGACGTTTCAGCCTTAGGAACTCTCTCATATCAACTTCTCCTGCTGGGCCGGCTGGGGGGATCCTATCTTGACCAGGCCCCCGGGCAACAAGATTGGATCGTTGCCTCTCTGGGGGAGCGAGTCGTCGTGAGATGGATCTCTCCCCTCCGTAGCTCGTCGACTGAGATGGTCTGTACGATCTAGATGCCTCTCGTTCGTGACGGGGGGGAGTTCGTGTTCTCTCCCTATAGCTCGGCGCCCGTTCGTTTCTCAACGAGGGTGTACGTAGACGACCTTGAATCACTTAGTTCTGGTTTGCTTCTGGATTTTCAACCGCCACGATCCTACGAGCGTCTATCTCTCCCTCTCGTCGCTGTTGGGAGGGCGCTCCTTCGCTACGGCGTTGATTAATGTGGTCTCTGAGGTCAATTTGGGGTACCACTCGCTCTTCTCCAGTGACAACGTCATCCCGACGGCCCTCTCTCCTCCGGTTTCTTCTTCTTCCAGACGAGACAGTATGGTGGGAAGCTCATGGTGCTTGTGGCGCCGCCATTTGGATGAGCTCGTCTTGGATTTGCAAGAATTCTTTCAGGGCATTTGATCTCTCGACGAGGAAAGCGGCTCTGTCGAGGTGTGGGTTAGATGGGCCTCCCACACGACGTTCAGCAGCCACCTCAGGTCTCCTCTCCAAGGGAGGTCGTCGCTGTCTCTCTGGAGCTGGTCTCTTCTCTCTTCTTCTAGCTGTTTGAAGGCCAGTGTCATCAACCACCCCTTGTGACCTGGTAACCCTCAGATTAGGGTTCCTAGGTGGAGAGGGTGCTCTAGGATTTTCTTGTTGAGGAGGAGGTACGCCCTCATCTCCGGTAGACTTACTGACCGTGTGACCATCTGACACCATTTTTCCGGGCTTCTCTGGCTGTATTTCTTTTGCTGGAGATCACTAATCACGTTCCCGGCAATGGAACCAATCTGATCGCGCAGGAAAGCGTGGTGGGCTCAGTTCTTTGGGTCCAGCGAATGATTGAGCTAGCTTGGTGATCTGCACACCACAAGAAATAACAGTGAAACTGCGCCGGGGGACTTCCGGCAAGCCCTCCTATGCGTGAGAGTAAGATTATGGACTGAGATTATGGAAAAATGGTATGTAGAGTGCAAGGGTACGTAAATATGCAGTAAAGCATTACCTGTGTCCATGCTACTACTCTCTTATTTATAGTGGATGTGGTGATATTAGGGTTTTCACCAGAGCCGTTGGATTGGATGGATGTCAACCGTTGGATCAGCTCCATATCCTAGGCATACACGTGTCACGCTGGGACTGGTCCGTCTATGTAAGGACACTGCAGCATCTGACATTCGAGAAGTAGTTTTCCTTATAAAGGAAAGTCAACCTGCACGCCTTTTGTTGTTATTACTGGTTGCATGATTGCACGTGTAACAAGGCACTGTAGCGGGTCTGACATTATCCCAAATTAGCTAATTAACCAAGCTTGCTGAAGAAGCTTAATAGAAGAGACGACATGGAGCTGAATGTCCAATTAGATCGTCTCCTTAGGAGATGATTCGACGAGCATACGGCATTGCGAGTCAGTCGCTCAATGACGACGCCGCCGCCGGAAGAGATCGCTTTGCGTTGCGAGGAAGCTCGTCGTTAGGTGGGCCTTAGCTCATTGACGACGACCTCTTCCCCGATGTAACGACTGCCAGGATTTATCCTTTCCTCAGTGGTGCGATGACTCGTCGCTTGGATGGGCTTGGTCGCTCGATGGCGACGACCGCCATCCAGTGTTGGACGGGCCATGACCCAAGGTCTTGGTATGATCCTTCATAGTTGGTCCTTTAGTGGGCCTGTTGGGCCTCCTAGCTCGTAGTAAGTATTGGGCTCGGTCCATCATAGATTATTCCGTTCATGGTGTATTTGAAATTTTTGAATGGAAAAACATCCGTTTTACTGAACATTTTTACTTCAAGAGTTGGTTTTATAAAAAAATGGGTTTTAGTCTAAAATTAAGCAAAAATTATTTTTATACTGGCACTTAATAATACATGTACTGGCACTTTTCAAACTATCACTTTTTTATAATAACACTGTCACTTTTTTACCCTAGACTGACACTCTTTTATATTATCAATTAATAATAAATGTACCGACACTTTTCAAACTGGCATTTGTTTACACTAATATTGGCACTTTTTAACACTAAAACTGACACTTTTTTACAATGTAACTTAATAATAGATGCACTGACACTATTTACACTGGTCTGACATTTTTTACACTGGCACTTTGTTAAATTAACAAACACTTTTTTACACAACACTGTCACTTAATAATACATGGAAAGACACTCTTTAAACTGTCAATTTGTTACACTAACAATGACACTTTTTTACCATGTCACTTAATAATACATACACTGTTAATCTTTACACTGTCACTTTATTAATCTTACACTGACACTGGCGGGAGAATAAAAACACGTTATTTCTAAAATTAATGAAAATTGGATTTTTTTTTTTATTTTTTTTTTTAAGATTTTGGCATCATACAAATATATAATATAAGAGTAGCAAATAATTTTTTTTTTAAAAAATAATCAACTGATACATTTATTAGAATTAAGAAAATATTGAAGAAATATATTATTGGAAACAACGAATAACAAGAGGACTAGTTGCAATAGAGTTGACCAAGTCAAGATAAATCAGAGTACGAGACCCAATCAAATCAAATGAATAACAAGATGGTTTGTGGAAATTTCCCAAAAAGTCAAATAAATATGACTATTGCAATATGTAATAAAAAGAACGTAGGAAATAGGAAATTGAATATTAGAAAATTTTGGGGAAAATCTGTTCTTCATAAGTTATAAAACTTTTCGTTTTTAAATATATCGACTCGATATTTTAAAGCATAAACTCACTGTTTTAAGGCCTAAACTCGCTATTTTATTTTCTAGCTTAAGCCCACTGTTTTAATGCCTAAACTCACTATTTTATTTTCTAGGTATTTTAAGTCCTAAATTCAATGTTTTAAGGTCTAAACTCGATATTTTTAAAAATGAAAAGTAAATTTTTTATAACTTATAGAAAAACATATTTTCCTTAAAACTTACTTACAATCGAAAGTAAACCCTTTTAATAATGGGAACTATCTTATAAGTAACTCTTTTTATGAATTTTTTTATATTTTCGGACATATTATTCCAATGCTCAAGAAGGAGAGATGGGAGGGCACATGCCTAGTATCCATGATGGTGGTAAAGGAAGGACCCATAATTCATTTAATTTTAGATGTGTATAAGTATTTTTAAAAATAAAAATAGAATAATGCTACATATAAAAATGATTTGTGAAAAATAAAGCACATATTTCGGGATTGATTTAGTTTCTGAAACACAAACAGACGCGATAGTCATGAACAACACTTACTCTTTATCTCGTGCAATCTCTTCTCTCAACGGTCTCTCGTATTCTTTTAAACCTAATCGCAATATATAAACTACAACTACATATATCAGTTTAAGATTTCAAATCCACCATTAAATCCTAGTTTCCTAACCAACTGTACGATTTCATTTATCATTTAGCCCAAAATTATTGGGATAATAAATTTCTTACAATAATAATACTTCTTTTTTCCCTCCCATAATTCAATACATGTGTCTGTTTGGTTTGCTTTTGGAAGATGAGTTATCTTTGATTTTAAATATGGAATTATGGTATTGATTTTAAGAAATTGATTTGCTTTCACTTTTAATTGATTTTGTAAGATTATGGGGAACCGTAATTGATTTATATCAAATTTAGATTGTATAGTATTTGTGTGATAATAAAATTATACTATGTCTTTTTTTTCTTTGAAAATACAATACTCCCTCCGTCCCAACAATTGCTTCCCATTTTTTGTCAAGCATGCAAATTAAGAAAATGAGAGGGAAGAAAAAATATTGTGAGTGTAATTTGAAAATAGGAGAGAGAATGAGTGGAGAGAATAGTAAATTATAATGGTGTTGTGAGTATTAAAATAATGTAGGAGAGAGAATGAGTGGAGGGAATAGTAAAGATTTCTTTGCCAAAAAAGGAAAATAAAAGCTATTAACGGGACACCCAAAATGGCAAAATGGGAAGCTACTATTGGGGCGGAGGGAGTATTTGTTATAAAATGAAAAAAAAAAAATCAATATGATAACTTCTGTGGCACACAGGGGAGTTGGCAGGCCCCACAAGTGACCAATACAACTGATTATTTTTATTTAGTCCTAGTCAACAAAAGCAACTTGATACTTTCATTATATATGCCCCACCAAAACTAGTTGCTATTTTATTTTATTTTATGTACTTATTTTTACCCAAAAAATAATACCAAAATATTAATAGTTTGCCTTGAATTAATTTCACATCAGCGTTGCTCTTTAATTTTAGTTTCATCGCATTAAGGTAATTATAATAAATTATTTAAATATTTGAATAATCAAATAAAATTATTATTATTATTATTATAGAACAAATAGAATATTTATCCATCTTTTGTATAAATAAAATAGGTAAAAAAGAGAAAAACTGATATAATTAGCTCATTGTGTTGCAAAGTCTTCAATGTTTTGCCTGGCCAACCTGTGGCTTGATTTTCCCTTTCTTTAAGAATCTTCGCTAATATGGTTTCAAAAATTCTTGCGAACCGTTATATTTGACCAAATTATTGTTTTGAAGCGAGAAATTAGACATTATTTGGCCCCTCATTGACTTTGTATTAGCAAGTCAAGTACTCCCTCTGTCATATGCTTAAAGTTGATTCTTAATTGAGTTTAATGGTAGCTAGTCAACATCATTATAGGGATAATACTCCTTTTGTTTTACCTCAAACTATTAATTTTTTTATACACAAAGTAGGACCGTAAAATAGATATGTTATGAGTATGCAAAGTAAAAATAGAAGAGAGATTGTTGATTGATATTGTTAGTATAAAAGTAAAATGGGATAAATAATGAGTGGAGAAAATAGTGTAAAAAAAACCATTTTGAAAAGTGCAATTTAAAATGGAATAGAAGAAATAACAAAAAGTCTGATGTAGAATGGGGAAAGAGTATACTTTAAATTACCACATTGGGACAATCAATTAAAGATTGATGGAATAATACAAGTCACGGATTGGATCAATAAGCATAGAATCGTTGACTACAGTATATTACAAGGTCGTTAATGGTTAGGCATAAACATAATTAATTACTATAAAATAAAATGAGTTTTGCAGCCTAATTAAGGATTATGATCACGTGAAGTGGACTCAATGTACAACTTGACACTTTTTCCACGTCAGTTGTAATCATCTAGCAGTGGTCAAAGATATCAATATGCATCATTCTGTTTATTTTATTTTTCTTTGTTATATATATTTAAAATATATTTTGTAGAGGAAAATTGTTTATAAATATTCGAGTGTGAAAAGAATAAGCTGAGAACGGAAAGTATTACCCAAAAAAAAAACAAAGAAAGAGGGTGGAGTTATATGTGTTGTTGACGAGGCACAACAAATTGAAACATTTTATAAGTATTATTTTATCAGTCGCATGATAAATATCTAAAAAAATACTCCCTCCGTCCCGGCTGAAGCGTCACTTTTTACTCAAAATGGCGTCCCGTTTATAGCGTCACCCTTTCCTAAAAAGGAAACTTTTATTAATATTTTATTATCCCATCCACTATTCCCTCCACTAATTCTCTCTTCTCTACACTCACAACACTTTTAAAATTCACTATTTCCTCCACTAATTCTCTCTCCTATTTTTAAATTACACTCACAACATTTTTTCTTCCCACACTTTTCCTTAATTTGCGCGCCACCCCTAAAAGGGTGACGCTTCTACCGGGACGGAGGGAGTAGATTTTTTCTTAATTACTAATAAAATTATTATTTTAATATAAAACTAAAATTAATTATAGAATCAATAATAACATCTATAATTTGAATGAGAATAATTAGTTATTTCAAAGTTAATATTTGTATTTGTGAAACTCGATTTCATAATTTAAACTTTTAAATTAAGTTTCCTTTTTCATTCAAACATGATCAAGAATCAAATCCCTTTTTCGCCATCTACTAGGATTATATTATACTCCGTATGTGTAAAGCAAATTAGATATGCTTTCATGTTATCTTCAACAAGTAAACCCCTTATTTTTTTTTATCACATTTTAAGCTTTAGAAAGATTTCCGATAAGTGATCTAAGATAAGCAACATTAAATCGCCCAATCAAATTATTATATTTCATATTGCCGACGTCGTCATCATCAATAGTGTAACATCTAGAAATCAAGTGAAATAGCAACGAATTGAATGAATGCTCCTTAAAAAAGCATGACATGAGCATACTAATCCTGGATTCGAAATTGCTCGTATATTGTATTTCCTAAAATTTCAATAGTAAATGTAAATTCAACTATCAAATATAAAACGTTTGTAGTGAACAAATATAAAACTTCACTGCTAACTAGGGACACGTACACTATAAGGGCTCGTTTGGTAATCCAGAGATTAATAATATCATCCTTTTTTAGGATAAATAAGAAGAGGATAAGAGGTGTTCAGAGATTAATAATATCACCCTTTTTTAGGATAAATAAGAAGAGGATAAGAGGTGTTCAGATGCTTATCTAAGTTGTACTTTGGATTACTTCGGTTACATTTAATCTACCAAACATATTTTTATTGGACTAATAATCATATCCGATCATTTATCGACCTACCAAACGGTCCCTAAATATCTTATGTTTAATCGTGTTGTTATATGTACTAGTTAAATGTTACCACAACAGAAATGAGGGGCAACTCTAATTCTAATTATTTAACTCATCTCTAACCGTAGAGTAAATATATTTTTAAAATAAATTGATAAATTAACTGTAACACTAATTATAATGAGACAAAATATAAGTAGAGCAATGCTAGTTCTAGTAGCTAACTAGTTTCTGTGTTGAAACAGCCGTGAAGATTAGATTAAGTTATTTTAAAGTGAAGAGTATGTGCAGATATAGAAAAAAAAATTGCTTTTGAGGCATACTAAGCACTAACTCAATTGAGATTTATGATGACAAGTGAAATGGATCATTTTTTATTTTATTTTTTACGAATTAAAAAGTGCCAACTATAAAAATCAGAGTTAATTACAAACTAAGGCCTAATGATTATGAAGAGATATCAATTTAGGGCCAGACTTTTCTATTTTGACAATTTAGAACCTATTATTAGGAATATAATATCATAATATTATATTCAAGTATATATTGCTATATACTCCCTCCGTCCCGCTAATATCTGCACTAACACTGTTTGCGCGAAAATTAAAGAATATGATATTTTAATAAAATGTTGTGAGTGTAAAAGTAAAATAGGAGAGAGAATGAGTGGAGAGAATAGTAAATTATAATGGTGTTGTGAGTATTAAAATAATGTAGGAGAGAGAATGAGTGGAGTAGAGTGAATATTTTATTAATAAAAAGTTTTCTTTTTGGGAGTGTGCGGTTTGTAATGGGACGCCCAAAAGGAAAGTGTGCGGTTTGTAGCGGGACGGAGGAAGTATAGTTTAGGAAACAAGTATATATTGTTATATATAGATTAGGAAACACAATCCTTGTATTAGATTAGGAAACACAATCTTTGTATTATATTGAAATCCTTCTCCTTCTAGGAGATTACCTAGATTAGAATCCTTCTCCTCCTAGGAGATTACCTTTACCTAGATTAGAATCCTTCTGCTCTTAGGAGATTACCTCCTCATTGTAACCCTATAAATATGTACCTCTAATATCATAATCAATTGAGTCATTCAATACAATTCTTCTTTTTCATGTTTTGATTGACTTCGTCTAACCCTCCTTATTCTAATATGGTATTCGAGCTAAGATCCATAGAAGAACTTCTCCGCCACCTTGCTTCCGCCACCAACTACCAAAGCCCCCACTACCCTTAAACTTTTTGTTATTCAATTCCCTTGGCAAACAAACCCTTTTGACCAAAATCCTATATTTTTTTTATTATTTCTCCCCTTTGAAATTTTTTTCTTCTTAAATTTTTTTTCTCTTATCTCATAACGTTGAGTATTTTTTTATCTCCTCTTCACTCAACCTCCCTTTGCAAACCCAAACCAAAGTCGTCCGTGTGACGTAAAACTCATAACCCAAACCACAGTCGTCCGTGTGACGTAAAACTCATAACCCAAACCAAAGTCGTCCGTGTGACGTAAAACTCATAACCCAAACCAAAGTCGTCCGTGTGACGTAAAACTCATAACCCAAACCAAAGTCGTCCGTGTGACGTAAAACTCATAACCCAAACCAAAATTATTTTTATCTCAATGTAACCAAAGTCGTCCGTGTGACGTAAAACTCAAAACCCAAACCTAAGTCGTCCGTGTGACGTAAAACTCATAACCCAAATCAAAGTCGTCCGTGTGACGTAAAACTCATAACCCAAACCAAAATTATTTTTATCTCAATGTAATCAAAGTCGTCCGTGTGACGTAAAACTCATAACCCAAACCAAAGTCGTCCGTGTGACGTAAAACTCATAACCCAAACCACAGTCGTCCGTGTGACGTAAAACTCATAACTCAAATCAAAGTCATCCGTGTGACGTAAAACTCATACATAAACCAAAGTTGTCCGTGTGACATAAAACTCATAACCCAAACCAAAGTCGTCCGTGTGACGTAAAACTCATAACCCAAATCAAAGTCGTCCGTGTGACGTAAAACTCATAACCCAAACCACAGTCGTCCGTGTGGCGTAAAACTCATAATCCAAACCAAAGTCGTCCGTGTGACGTAAAACTCATAACTCAAACCAAAGTCGTCCGTGTGACGTTAAACTCATAACCGAAACAAAAATTTCTCGTCGTTACGACGTGAAATTCTCGTCATCACGACGTAATTCAAAAAAAAAAAAATTAATGGCCGCACTACCATGCGTGCAAACTGGGTTGTAGCTTTAGCAACAACAACATCTTCATCAAAGTCTTCAACAACATCAACGTCTTCGGCAACAACAAGTCTTCGTGTAATTATGTCCAAGATTGGACTCTCCTATCGGCCGTCCATCTTGCGGGAGCATATTAGGAATATAATATCATAATATTATATTCAAGTATATATTGTTATATATAGTTTAGGAAACAAGTATATATTGTTATATATAGATTAGGAAACACAATCCTTGTATTAGATTAGGAAACACAATCTTTGTATTAGATTGAAATCCTTCTCTTTCTAGGAGATTACCTAGATTAGAATCCTTCTCCTCCTAGGAGATTACCTTTACCTAGATTAGAATCCTTCTCCTCTTAGGAGATTACCTCCTCATTGTAACCCTATAAATATGTACCTATAATATCATAATCAATTGAGCCATTCAATACAATTCTTCTTTTTCATGTTTTGATTGACTTTGTCTAACTCTCCTTATTCTAATACCTATAATGTCAAAAATTAATCAAAATGAGACTTTTTAACTACTTCAATAAAAAAAACACGTTAATTGGTCATGTGTCGTTCACATGAAAAACTAATGAGGGTAATATTATCATTTTATATGCAAAGTTTTGTTGATTTATAATTATAAATAGCAATAATGTGAGATATTGAACTATGATGGGGCTAAAAAAATTGGTACACCATCCGACCTTCAAATAAAGATCTAGAAAGAAAAAATTGTCTCAATTCTCTCTCCCATCCTTCTTCCTTCTTCCTCCAACGCCACTGTGTGTTGTGCCCTCCACCCTCCGCCTTTTGTTGGTAAAATTAAGAATTAAAGAAATTGAAATATAATTATTGAACAATAAACTATAAAGAAACAAAACGTCACTAACAATCTTACTAACAATCTTATTGTATACGAGCCCTAATGAATCAGTATTCATAAAACTTAGTTGTCCCCTCACCGATACTGATTAAGATTGACTTGTACGTGAGTTTCTCAGGATAGAACGTGCGGACTGGTGACACTTTGTACCTAAATTTTTCGGCCAATTGGCAGTTTGCCTGTACAATATTACCACCACTATGTGAATACGCAAGGAGGCCAAAGAAAATATGCTAAAATATGCAACGAGAGAAAGAGCAGAGGCTGCTGAAAAATTTTGGTGTGTTCAAAATTGTTTGTGCTGACTCCATCTTATAAACATAACTGGTCAAAATGAACAATTATAATTAATCACGAATTAACACAAATTTAATTTCGTATTAATCCTGATTCAACTGTTACAAACGAATTAAATATGATATTAAGTGTTAGTGGCAGTTGCAATCTATTCATGATTTCTGATTTCAAAATTAAAAAATAGCAAAAGGTGGGATAGCGCGAGCAGACCAATTTGAAGCGATATTCGTGCCCGCGTGACGCGAATGCACATGAGTTGGGTATCCCGAAGCCCATTTCGGTGCATGATTTGCACCTCCCCTGCGCACATGTGCGCGAGAGAGAGCATTTATGCCACACATTCATACCTCTTATCAAAGTGCAGCAGTATTTAACTTGCTAGATTTTACATTCCCATTTCATGTGGGATAATCACATTTTCCCACTTTCAATACACTAACTTTGAGCTTTAATATCTTATTCACCCATTAACCATTTTGAACAAATAAATATTTGATTTCAATGTTCTAATGTAGTAGAACACAAATTCACATTCAATTTGGTCATTTTACAAATAATTCATTTAGGAAAAAATTTCAAATTTCTTTCACACCCACTAATATTTTCCAACACCTTCATCCTCCACCGTACATCCCTTCCTTCCTCTACAAACTCCGGATCATCCGCTCGACTCCTTACTCTCTACGTCGCCCCCCACAATCCCGACCCTCATCTCATATTGTCCCCTTCCCCTTTTCACATGTCGCCCATCACTATCAGAAAAACATGTTTTAGCGGCAGAAATTTTCGTCGCTAAAGTTCATCACCGACGGAAAAATTCGGTCGGTGATCCGCCGCTATCATCCCGCCGCAGTGGTCCGACGGACCAAATTTCGTCGGTATACTTTTGATTTTACCGACAGAATTAATATTTCGTCGGTGATCTTTTGATATTAGCGACGAAAATTTTCGTCGCTGAATTAATTTAATTTTTATTTCAGCGACGGAATATTCCGCCGGTGAAATAAAAATTTAATTCAAATGAATTAATTCAGCGACGGAAATTTCTGTCGCTGAAATAATTTAATTTAATTAATTTTTTATTTCATCGACGGAATATTCCGCCGCTGAAATAAAAATTAAATTAAAATAAATTAAATCAGCGGCGGAAATTTCCGTCGCTTTCGCCGCTGAGTTAATTTATTTTAATTTAATTTTTATTTCAGCGGCGAAAATTTCCGTCGCTGATTTAATTTATTTTAATTTTTGATTTAATTTATTTTAATTAAATTTTTATTTTACCGACGAAATATTCCGTCGCTAATAATTTAATAAATAAAAAAAACAAAAATGTCAAAATTAAATTCTTTTTTTTTTCAATATTGAATAATCATTTTCATTGTTATTATTTTTTTATTTACCCCTTTTCATCCCTTTTTCATCTCTGTCTTCATCCAAAAACAACAATTCAGTCCTCCTTCCTTGTTATTACCAATCTTGGCCACCAGTCCCACCTTTTGTTTCTGCATCAGGGACGCTAGAGTAGGAGTGAATAAATGTATAACTATAAAAATTATCCCCACAAAAATCCCCCCTTTGCCTTAAGCTGCGTTAAACAAAACTTCCACATCCCTATTCTACCCTATACTTAACTTCAAATTTACAAATTCTACCCTTCTTAGTAACATGAAGACTCCCCCATGGAAACCCAACCACCTGAGCACAATTCTGGTACGAGCCCTATCATTTGGCCTTCTGGTCCTCCTCGCTCGATTCGCTTACGTCGTCACTCTTCGCGGCGATTCTTGCAACTCCGGCGACTTCTGCTTCTTCTCCGTCTCAGAAACCGGCGATGAGGGGGCAGTGGTGGTGTCGCCGGCGACGTCAATGACGGTAAATGGGGTGGATAGAAGGGGCGGCGGGTTTGGGGTAATTTTTTGAGAAGAGGGCGAGGAAGAGGTGGGGTGGAGGAAGAGGCGGAGATGGAGATGGAGGCGAAGGAGACAGATTGAGAGAGAGAGAGAGAGATGGAGATGGAGGCAAATTTGGAGGAGAGAGAGAGAGAGAGAGAGAGAGAGAGAGAGAGAGAGAGGTGGTAGTGGTGGCGGAGGGGATGGCGGCAGAAAGAGCTGTGAGGGGGGAGCAGGATATGAGGGAAATGAGAGGGGAGAGAAGGGTTTGATTTGTGAAAATGAAGAGAGAGAAATGAGGGAGTTAGATATAAAGAGAGAAAATAATGTGAAATGGTTTTGTTTTGATGAATTTGAACCGTTGGATGTTTATAATTAATGATCCAGATTGATTAATGGATCAATCCACGTGAACATTGGTAAACCAATTAAATGAAAGAGTGTCATGTTTTAACAGTTTTTTAAAAAAACAGTTAACTTTTTAACAGTTTCTGTTAAGTACTATAAAAAAGTTTAACTTTTTTTTTTTACAATTTTTTTTGTACAATTTTTTTTGGGATAAAGAAGACTATTTTTTGGATAAAGAAGACTATCAAAAAAAAAGTAAATGTTATTGTCCGTCCCTCTTTTTTTCTATTATATACTTTATTTCTTTAAAAATTATTAGCTTTTTTTATATAACTTTTTGTAACAAATTTAACTAAACCATAACCCTAAACACTAAACTCTTATACCCCTAAACCCTAACCCTGAATCCTAACCCCTAAACCCTTATACCCCTAAACCCTAAACCCTAACCCTAACCCTAACCTTAACCCCTACCCCTAAACCCTAACCCTTAAACCCTAAACCCTTATACCCCTAAACCCTAACCCTGAATCCTAACCCCTAAACCCTAAACCCTTATACCCCTAAACCATAATCCTAACCCTTAACCCTAAATCCTAAACCCTAAACCCTAACCCTAACCCTAACCCTACCCCTAAACCCTAAACCCTAACCCTTTAACCCTAAACCCTTTTACCCCTAACTCTAACTTTGAATCATAACCCCTAAATCCTAAACCCTTATACCCCTAAACCCTAAACCATAACCCTAACCCCTAAACCCTAACCTCTAACCCCTAACCCTGAATCCTAACCCCTAAATCTTAAACCCTTATACCCCTAAACCCTAAACCATAACCCTATACCCTATATACTATATACTATACCCTATATAATATAACTATACCCTATATACTATATACTATGCCCTATATACTATACCATATACTATATACCCTATACCCTATATACTATATCATACATTCTATGCCCTATATACTATACCCTATGCCCTATACCCTATACACTATATACTATATCATATACTATATACCCTATTCCCTCCGTCCCATAAAACTTTACTCCTTTACTGTTGAGAACGAAAAATAAAGAATAATGTTATTAAAGTAGGTGTTGTGAGTGGGAGGAGAGAGAATGAGTGGAGAGAATAGTAAATTTGAAAAGTGTTGTGAGTATGACAAGTGGGTCCCATGAATAAAGAAGTATTAAAAAAATTTCTTTTTAGAAAAGTGGGACTTTAAAGTGGGACGCCCAAAATAGTAAAAGGGATAATGTTTTATGGGACAGCGGGAGTATATACTAAATAAATGAAAGTATATAGAAGAAAAGAGGGACGGACTACCCTATATTTATTTTTTATTTTTTTTAAAAAAATTTATTGACTAGAAAATAATATTTTAGCCTTTGTTAATTAGTGGTTTTTTTTTTAGAAAAAAGTTATATAAAAAAAGATAGAAAAAAAACTAAACAAATGAAAGTATATAGAAGAAAAGTCAAAAGAGGGACGGACTACCCTATATTTATTTTTTATTTTTTAAAAAATTTTATTGACTAGAAAATAATATTTTAGCCTTTGTTAATTAGTGATTTTTTTAGAAAATTTTATATAAAAAAAGATGGAAAAAAACTAAACAAATGAAAGTATATAGAAGAAAAGTCAAAAGAGGGACGAACTACCCTATATTTAGTTTTTATTTTTTTTTTAATTTTTTAGTGACTAGAAAATAATATTTTATCCTTTGTTAATTAGTGGTTTTTTTAGAAAAAGTTATATAAAAAAGATAGAAAAAAAAAACTAAACAAATGAAAGTATATAGAAGAAAAGTCAAAAGAGGAACTGACTAGCCTATATTTATTTTTTATTTTTTTAAAAATTTTTATTGACTAGAAAATAATATTTTAGCCTTTGTTAATTAGTGGTTTTTTTTAGAAAAATTTATATAAAAAGATAGAAAAAAACTAAACAAATGAAAGTATATAGAAGAAAAATTAAAAGAGGGACAGACTACCCTATATTTATTTTTTATTTTTTTTTTAAATTTCTTAATCTTACTATCCAAGTACCCCTTATCAAAGTGTAGCAGTATTTAACTTGCTATATTTTATATCCCCATTTCATGGAGTCGGTCTGGGGAGAAACGCGTTTCTCCGTCGCGTATGGAGAAACGGGGCAACTTTTGTCGCGCGACATACTTAGCCAAATATTTTTTCTGGATATCCTTTTCAAAGTTTCTGGATATCCATATTCAATGTTCTGGATATCCAGAACTGATGAAAGTGATATCCAGTTGTTGTGGCTAAGTATGTCGCGCGACAAACGTTGCCCCGTTTCTCCATAAGCGACGGAGAAACGCGTTTCTCCCCAGATTTTAGCCATTTCATCTTAGATAACCACATTTTTCCACTTTCAACACACTAACTTTGAGTCTTAATATCTTATTCATCCATTAACCATTTTGGACAAATAAATATTTGATTTCAATGTTTTAATGTAGTAGAACACAAACCCACATTCAATTTGATCATTTAACAAATAACTCATTTAGAAAAAAATCTCAAATTTCTTTCACACCCACTAATATTTTCCAACACCTTCATCCTCCACCGTACATCCCTTCCTTCCTCTACAAACTCCGGAGTCCGGATCATCCGTTCGACTCCTTACTCTCTACGTCGCCCCCCTCCATCCCGACCCTCATCTCACATTGTCCCCTTCCCCTTTTCACATGTCGCCCATCCACTCTCCATCTCTCCTCTACATCATCGACTGCTCCAACACCCCTCCCACCCTTTTCCCCCATTTTGTGTCATCGCCGCCACTCTCTATATATATCTCTCTCGCTCCCTCTTTCATTACAGGTCTGATTTTTAATTCAGGTCTGCTATATTGTTGGATTTTTAGTTCAAAATGTTTCTTTGTTGAATCTAATATTTAAAAAAATATTTATGTCCTTGTTGTATCCGATTTGATCTACTTTTCATTATTGGTTTTAATTTTTTTTGGTTTTGTTAGTAGTGATGGTGGTGACGACATTGAGAAGGTGGCGGTGGGCTGGTGGTGTGGAAGTGGAATGGTGGTGCTGGTGATGGTGTGGTAATAAAAAAAAGAGCGTGTTAATAAATAATTAATTTACAAATGATTTTCATTTCTTTTATGATTTACCTATATTCATACTTATTTAATGTTATTATATTAATTGCAAAAATTAATTTATCATCAGAAATATATTTGAGCCAGTGGGAGTTTGGTGCAGTTGTGGATGGAGTTGGGCGGTAGGTTGTGGAGTTGGGTGGTGGTGGTGGAAGGTGAGGGTGATAAGCCCTAAATTAATCAAATTTATTAAACTTTAGGCTCTATTTTGTGATTCACCAACTGAAATGACAAATTGCCCTCATTATTTATCACATGAGTGGCACATGACCACATAACGTAGTTTTTTTGACAGAAATCACTTAAAGCCCCATTTGATCAATTTTATTACCTTATGGCCTACATTGCTAAAATTGAAAAGTTTTACCCCAAGTTGGCAACTCTGCGTAGATATTAGGCCCTATTTTGTAATTAATCACGTCATATTGACGATAACGGCATATTATAGTTACGCATATAATCAAGCCAAATCTTTAAAATCTCTCCTATCTGATTTATTTCATCATTTCAAATCTTGCCCATATAAATATTGGATTTCATGTATAAAAGCTAACACTTGTTATCATGTCGAAAGATATTAGTTGGAGACCATCACGGCTATTCATTTGTTCGCGTTTTCAAATCGTTGTTGCAGAAGCATCCGACCCACTGGACAAATGACTTATCCAACTCATTTTTGGCATCATCGAATCGTAATAGTCTCACTTTCATTTATTTACCCTAATTGTTTTATAAACAATTGTATCACATGTTAACTCTCCTAATGTGGCTAGGATGTGAGGGCATATTAAATCTTGATATACATTGTTGGATACATATCCATTAGGTTAAGTGGATTAGTGGTAAACTTAATAAAAAACAAAACCCTTTAGAAAACGATGATTATGATGAAGAAAAATAAATTAAGGAGATGACAAATGAAGCACCAAATAGGTCCAAAGCTTACATAAGATAATGACAACATAGAAACTAACAATACCTTTTAGTGGTGGGATCAAGTAAATGATGATGTATCCCAAGAAGAAGATAATGTTAAATATTTGTAAAGGCTATTGTCTATAATCATAAAAGTTAAAAGGATAATTTTGTGGATAAAAAACTTTTACCATAACTAAACTCTACTCATTTTTATAATAAGTTAAAAAGATTTTTCTTTTATACATAATAAGTGCTATAGTTAATTTATTAATTTTATTTTAAAAATATATTTATTTGCTTGTATATTATTTGTAGTAAAATTGCACTAATACTAGTTTCTAATTCAAAAAAAAATAATACTCCCTCCGACCCACCTCAATTGGTCCATTGAGGTGGGACACGATTTTTAAGAAAAAATGAATAAAGTGGGTAAAAATTAGAGGAGAGAGAATGTAAAAGTTAAATGTGTGGTAGGAAATAGGAGAGAGAATGTAAAAGTTAAAAATATTTAATAGGAGAGAGAATGAGTGGGAGGAATAGTAAGTTAATGATTGATTTTTTTGTAAATATGCTAACTTTATAAGGATATAATTATATGGAAAACTTTCCATTTAAGGAATGAATCAATTGAGGTTAGATGTCCCAAAAAAGAAAGTGAATCAATTGAGGTGGGACAGAGGTAGTATTTATTATGAGAAGATTAAAAGGAAAAAAAAAAAAAAAAAAAAGAAGGTGTTATACTTACGCTAGTACGGGAATCAACAACATATTTAAGTCCATCCGAAGTGTTTTCCAGATTCTGACGTGTTATATCCATTTAGTGATGTGGATTACCACTAAACTCTATTTGCTTGTGTAAAAAAGGAGATTATCCAATAGATTAAATGCAGTAAATTGATATTTCGTCATTGTTAATGAAAATAGGATTAATGGATAAGATTCACTCCGCCTAATAGAAATATATATAATCATTTTATTTAGGGCAAATTGCATTTTAGGGTCGTAAATTAACGGGGGGTCTTTTATACAGACCTCACTTATATTTTTTTTTTTGCAACATCAGAGCCTAATGTGTAAAAAAATTGTCAGTTAAGAGTTTTTTGACGAAATAAGTTAAAAAAACAGTTATATCCCATATGTCTCGCACGTGATTAACAAAGTGGATAAAATCGAAGTAGATTTTCCATTTAATTGGGTTAAATGAAATTTCATAAATTAGAAGGATTGAAATAATTTCTTTTGAAAGCTTTTTTTAAAGGGAATTTGCCCCATAAGTTCCTTTTGAAACAAATCACTTCACACTAAGTTTCTCATTGTATTAAAATGACCAGGAAGATCTTTTTACAAGTGAACTTCCAATTTTGTCCTCACAACATTCTGAAAATATAATACAACATTCTGAAAATATAATACAACATTCTGATTTTTTAAAAAAAAATTAATTTTTTTTTTAAATTTTTTGAAAATATAATACATCACTCTGAAAATATAATACAACACTCTGAATATAATACAACATTCTGAATATAATACAACAACAACAAAACCTTAGTCCCAAAATAATTTGGGGTCGGCTAACATGAATCCTCATATGTCATCGTGAAAAAGGTTGTTGAAAATAAATAAAATAAATAAATAAAATAATAAATAAAAAAACATACAAAAAAAATAAAAAAATCAACCCCCACATGGATTTTTGCCCTCCACTCCGGCCTCTTCAACACCATACTTTCATCCACTCCAAGTAAACTCATATCATTTTCAATTACTCTAATCCAAGTTTGTTTGGGTCTTCCCCTACCCCTCGCCATTTTATCATTTCTCCACTATTCCGGTCTGCTAACCGGTGCATCACTCGGTCTCCTTCTCACATGTCCAAACCACCTTAGACGATTTTTCCTCATTTTATCCTCAATGGGCGCAACTCCTACTTTACCTCTGATCACCTCATTCCCCAATCGATCCTTTCTTGTATGACCGCACATCCATCGAAGCATACGCATCTCCGCCACATTCATCTTATGCACGTGACACTGTTTCATGGCCCAACATTCGGAGCCGTAAAGCAATGCCGGCCTAATTGCCGTGCGGTAGAATTTTCCCTTTAATCTATTGGGCATGCCGCGATCATATAGAAACCCTGTGGCACTCTTCCACTTCAACCAACCTGCTTTAATCCTATGAGCCACATCTCCATCTAATTCTCCATCCTTTTGGATAATGGATCCAAGATAGCGAAAAAACTCAGAAGCTTGAATAATATTTCCATCAAATGTGACCGCCACTGTCTCCCTACTTCCAACTCTGCTAAACTTACACTCCAAATATTCAGTCTTGCTTCTGCTTAATCGAAAACCTCGAGATTTCAAAGTGTGTCTCCACAACTCCAATTTACTTTCAACACCCTCTCTTGTCTCATCAATCAGCACAATATCATCTGCGAACAACATACACTTTGGTATATCATCTTGGACTGACCTCGTCAATTCGTCCATTATCAAAGCAAAAAGAAAGGGGCTAAGTGCGGAACCTTGATGCACTTTAATCTTTATATGGAACTTTTCAGTCTTTCCAACACTAGTCTGTATACAAGTACTAACTCCATTATACATGTCCTTGATAATATCAATATATTTCTTTGAAACACCCTTCTTTGCTAATGCCCACCAAAGTACCTCTCTTGGCACTTTATCATACGCCTTCTCCAAATCAATGAAAACCATATACAAATCTTTCTTTTGATCCCGATATTTCTCCATGGTTTGTCTCATAAGATATATTGCCTCCATAGTCGATCTTCCTGGCATAAACCCAAATTGGTTATCTGAAATATCCACAATTTTTCTCAGCCTTTGTGCAATCACTCTTTCCCAAAGTTTCATAGTATAGCTCATTAGTTTGATCCCCCGATGGTTGGCACAATCTTGGACATCACCTTTGTTCTTATATAAAGGGATCAGAGTACTCTTCCGCCACTCCAATGGCATTGTGTTAACTCTCCATATCTTGTTAAATAGCGTTGTTAACCAATCTATTCCCCTATCCCCGAAACATCCCCAAACCTCAATTGGTATACCATCCGGTCCTACGGCTTTCTTCAATCTCATCTTTTTCATTGCCATTTCCACTTCACTCTTTTGAATTCTCCGCATAAAATCTCGATTAACCATACTCGAAGAGATATTTAAATCTCAAATATCCTACTCTTGACCGCCATTGAACAATGTATCAAAGTACGAACTCCATCTATCTTTTATCTCTTTATTCCCGACTAGAACTCTTTGGTCTACATCCTTCACACATTTAACCGTCTCAATATCTCGTGTCCTCTTATCCCTCATACGAGCGAGTCTGTAAATGTCCTTTTCCCCTTCTTTTGTATCCAACTTATCATAAAGTTTCTGATTCACCTTTGCTCTTGCGTCTCTTACTGCTTTCTTAGCATCTCTTCTAGCTTCCTTATACTTCTCATAGTTCTCGTTGCTCCTACATTTCCCCAATAATTTGTAGCACTCTCGCTTGCCCTTTATTGCTTGTTTTACTTCCTCGTTCCACCATGATGTGTCCTTACTTGGTGGCCCATTTCCTCTAGATTCTCCAAGGACTTCTCTCGCCACCTCCTTTATGGTATGTACCATCTTAGTCCAAGTCGAATCTATATCCATATCCTCCATATTATCCGACCAAATACCAGTATCGACCATCTTAGCTACAAATTTCGGTTGATTCTCCCCTTGAAGTCTCCACCACTTGATTCTAGGGTCTACCTGTGGTTTTCTCTTCCTCGAAATTCTCTTACTTCGAAAATCAAGTACCACCAGTCTATGTTGAGTTGCTGTGCTCTCACCCGAAATATAATACAACATTCTGATATTTTTTTATTTATTATTAAAAAAAAAAAATTGAAAATATAATATAACATTCTTTGGGAGTGTATTTTCATCCAAAAAGACAAAAAAATTGATACACTCATTTAAAAGAAACTTATTGAGCATAGATTAAAAAAAAAAAAAACTTATAAGGCAATGACCCATTTTTAAATTTAATTTAAAATACTGAATAATCAAAATATGAAAACAAAATAAAGTATAACTAAAAATAATAATATGTTTTACCAGAAAATAAATAAATAAATTTATATTAGTAATATAAAATAATTAATAATAAAATAATTCATTGAATTTTTTCTCAATGTATAATTTTATAATTTGACAACTTTAATTGAATAAAAATCATGTCAAAAAATATATTAACAACATAATAAATAAGAAAATTATAAAAAAATATTTTACCCAAAAAAAGGAAAAAAGAAAAAGTAAAAACCCACTCATATCCCCACTCATCAAAACCCTCCCCTTTACATCTCAACTCTTCCCCTTCATTTGGCCTCAATAGCCTAGATCCTTCATCTCTTCCTAAAAAACCAACCTTGTCAGGCTAATTTCCACCACCACCACCACAACTTCTCCCACCGCCACCATATTGAATGGCAGGTTGTGAGTTGTGACAGAAAGGGTGGTTGACTATAACTTGAATTGAGGCGGTGTCTATGAAAGATATGGAATAGAATGTTGGAGACGGAGGTAGTAAAGTTGGGTTAAAGATGACGAGAGTGATGGGCTGTCTGAACGGCCGAAAATGGTGTTGACCGGCGATTTATAGAAGTTTTCGGAGAAGATCTACTCCCTTTTTTCAATTCTTCTAATTTAGGAAATTTCAATTAACCCTTTTAAATGGAAAATCTAATTCAATTTGAATCACGTTGCTAATCATGCTCGAGGCACATGAGATATAACTGACTTTTCTAACGAATTTCGTCAAAAAGCTCTTAACCGGCAAATTTTTCACACATTGAGCCCTGATTTGGCAAAATAAAATAGTGAGTCCCCGCATAACTGCAATTTTCCCTTTTATTTACATGACAGTTTTTCACTACTCATGCTTGTCCATGACTCCATGGTTAAAAAAAAAAGTGAAATGCACTATAATTATGGTGATAATTTTGCTACAAGATGCGATGATATCATGTTTTCACCCAAAAAAATAATAGTTTCACTTTCTAAAATTTAATTAATTAAACTTTAATAAAAATTAATAAACTAATAACATTTTAATAATTCACTGCTAATATAAAAAATAATTTTCAAAGTTGTATTAAATATGAATAAACTATTTATTTTCTTAACAAAATATTCCATCCATTACACTTCACTTGGCAGTAATTTTCATTTTGATATTTCCCGCTTCACTTGGCAATATTCAAAATGACATGTTTTTGTATTTACAACACCAATCAAATTACTATTTTCCCTTTACTCTCTCTCTCATACTTTACTTTTTTTACTCACAACACCTCTTTGTACTAATTCTTTCTCCTACTTTTCATTAATTCTTGTGTTAAAACACTAGTAAAATAACCCTCACAACCAATGGAAAAATAGCGACGAACAAAATCGTTGGTAAATAGCAACGGCCAAAGTGTAGTTTAGCGACGACAATGTCGTTGCTAAAATTTTAGAAAATTACCAATGACCAAAGTGTAAATTAGCAACGACATTGTTGTCGCTAATTTTTTTTTGAAAAATACCAACGACATTGTCGTCGCTAAATGTGGTCCCGGTCAATGAAATGAAATTAGTGATGACTTTGTCGTTACTAAATATGGCGGAAATTTTAAATTTGAGGGAGAATTGGAAATTTGAAATTTCCTTGAAATTAATTAAGTATAATTATTAAAATTATTAATAAATAATTTAAAATAAAAAATATTAAAATAATATGTGTACTTAAATAAATTAATTATTAATATATATTTAATATTTTTATTTATAATATTAAATAAAATAATTATTTATTATTAAATTTATTATTTATTTATTTAATATTAATTAAATATTTTTAGTATATACTCCCTCCGTCCCACTTCAAGGTTCCTACTTTTCCTTTTGGTCCGTTCCACTTCAAGATTTTCTTCCATAAATGGCAAGTTTTGAATATTTTATACCCTTATGATTTAATATATTTACAAAAAAATCATTAATTATACCCTTATAAAGTTAACATATTTACAAAAAAAATCAATCATTAACTACTATTCCCTATCCCACATTTAACTTTTACATTCTCTCTCCTCTAATCTTCTACCCACTTTCAAAAAAATCAATCATTAACTACTATTCCCTATCCCACATTTAACTTTTACATTCTCTCTTCTCCAATCTTCTACCCACTTTCAAAAAAAAAATTTAAGAAGCGTGAAATCCCACCCAAGAAACCTTGATCCGGGACGAAAGGAGTATTTAATAATATAATATTAAATTAATTAACATATAAACTATAAACCATATGTATACTACATTCTTGATAATTGTTGATTTAGACTTTAATGTACTCCCTCCGTCCCATTACAAGTCACAAAGTTTGACTTTTTTTTTGAAGTTTGATCATACAATAACAAGAAATTAGAACATTTTGATGAAATTTTAAAAGTTGTTATTGATTTATTACTAACAACACTAACAATTAAAAGTTTTAAAATTTAATTATAATATATCAATTTCTCGTAGTTGTATATATATATAGAGAGAGAGAGAATAGTGTTTTTTTGACTTGTAATGGGACGGAGGGTAGTATAAGATATATGATTTAGGGTATTGGGTATACAAGGGATTTAGATATATATGATTTATGGTTTTGGATTTTGGGTTTTAGGATATACTCCCTCCGTCCCATCAAAACTGATACTTATTTCCTTTTTGGTTCGTCCCACCAAAACTGATACTGCCCAAAATGGCAAAGGAATCTTCACTATTTACCCCACTCATTCTCTCTCCTATTTCACTTTTACACTCACAACATTCTCTCTCCTAACTATTCCTCCCACTCATTCTCTCTCCTATTTAATTCTTCATACTCACAACATTTTCTTTCACTTTTTCTCTCACTTACTTTTCCTTAATCCCCGTGCCCAGAAATTTGGTATCAATATTGGTGGGACGGAGGGAGTATATGAGGTTTATGTATACTATGGTTTAGGGTTTAATGTATGAGGATATAATTTAGAATTTAGGGTATACATTGGGTTTGGGCATACTCCCTCCATCTCGGAGAACTTTACATACTTTATTATTTTAGGCGTTTCATTGGTAAGTCACGAACATTGCCATTACCAATATTGAATTTATATACTCCCTCTTTGATTCCCGTGTCGAACAGTAATTGTATAAGGTTCTTTGGGGACGGAGGGAGTATGATTTAATGTTTAGGGTATGACGTATATGATATAATGTTTAGGTCATATATAGGGTTTAATATAAGATTTAGTGTATAGGTATGTGGCATATAATTTAGAGTATAGGGTATGTATGGGGTTTTAACTTGGTATGAGATTTCTTCAAACCGACCTTTTAGGGTAAGGATTATATGGTTTAGGGTATGACGTGTTTATGAGATATAGACATATGATTTATGGTTTAGAATATGAGGTATATGACTTATGATTTAGGGATTTAGGGGAATATACGGGTTAAGGTTTACAATACACGGTTTAAGGTTTAGGGTAATGGGTTGGGGTATAAGGGGTTTAGTGGATATGATTTAGGGTATTTGATATAATATTATATAGAATATAAGGTTTAGGGTATGGGGTATATGCGGTTTAGTATATATATCATTACTATAACTTTATAAATAGTGTCCAAATATACCATAAAACGACATGTGTCTTAGACCAAATTTTTAGTTTTAAAACTTATGTATTTTGGATCGAAGGAAGTATAATAATAAATATTTGCAACACTAATGAGTATTATTACAATTATTAGTATTATTATTTTATTAACAAGTATTATTAATTATAGTAGTAAGTATTCACACTAATTATACAAATGTTTAAATGTGTATTACTACTAATAACAATAGTAATAATAAACAATAATAAAAGCATATACTCCCTCCGTCCCACAAAACATTACCCCTTTACTGTTGAGAACGGAAAATAAGAAATAATGTTATTAAAGTAGGTGTTGTGAGTGATGGCAGGTAACGAGCGGATGAGTAGGAACAAGTAAATTTAAAAAGTGTTGCTGAGTATGACCATGATAAGCGTGGCCCCATAAATAAAGAAGTATTAAAAAATTTCCTTTTTAGGAAAGTGGGACTTTAAAGTGGAACGCCCAAAATAGTAAAAGGGGTAATGTTTTGTGGGACGGAGGGAGTATGAGGTGTTACCTATTCATTGATTACTAAAGGTGCGCATGAATTATCACATAACCTCTTTACTATTGATCTCAATCATTCATTTACTAACATCAAAAACCCACAATCAAACAACCAAATCCATTTAAAAAACCCTATCCCTCTCTCCTATATTTTCTCACCAACACTCTTCCCTCCACACAAACACTCCTCCCCACCCATTTATGCATCTAATGTTCTCTCTCTCTCTTCTTTTGCTACTCCACACAAATTCACAAACACTCCTCCTCAATTCTTAGATCTACTAAACCGACCACAAGAAACTATTACAACTCCCTTCACCAGAAGTCTCAGTCATCGATGCCAACGAAAAAGTTTCAGGCGAGACACAATCATCATCACCTTCTCCACAACCAACACCATGAAACCCATCTGATTCCATCAAAATATCATAATCTCCATTGGACTCCTCTGACCCCAAAAATCTTAGATCTACAATGTGAGTGAAGTAGTGTGTGAGATTTTAGATCTATTATTTTCTTCATTTTCTTGATTTTAAAAAAATGGTGGACTATTTGCTAAACAATTGAGATAGAAAACTAGAAAAAAGGCAGTTTAGTAAACATTTGACGGTGGTTGAAGGTGGTGGTTGTATATTTTTAATATAATTCATTAATAATTCTAAATATATATCTTTCTTTAATTATGTTTAATATATCTTTTCTTAATTTACTAATTAAATAATTTTTAAAATATATATTTATTTAATTATACAAATATATTAAATTTATTAATTATTTAATATTTTTTTTATATATAACTAATATAGCAACGACAATGTCGTCGCTAATTGTCGTCGCTAAATGTGATCATGAAAATTAAATTTAGCGACGACCAAAGACTACTTTTGGCTACTTTGTCGCTATTTAACAACGATCATCTTTGGTCAACTTTGGTGACCAGCTTTTAGCGACGACGAAAGTCGTCGCTAATCATGTATTAAGCGACGGCTTTTGCTTATTAGCGACGACTTTGGTCGTTGATAATTATGTTTTTTTCTAGTAGTGAAAGTTTTAGTGTCAAATGAAGTGGAATATCGAGAGTATTAATAAAATTTCGGGAAAATATAGAAATATGTCCCTTTAATTAGGTCAAGGATGCAGATATACATTTATACAAGTTAATTGTCATATTAGCCCCCGTACTTAGAAAAAATGTGTGTATATTTGGAAAAAAACGTTATCTTTCTGTCCAAATTCTAATAGAATTGCTGACTATACGTATTAGTTGGCATGTGAAATTGATTACGTGGAAAAATATTGTCCAAGTGAAATTTGCTGAGTATGAAGAGATAAAAAATAAGTCGTTTTGATACATAAACTAGAAGGCCAACATTCGTTAATAATTAACAGGTCTGTTCAATAATTAATGAAATAACATTATTTTGCCACTTCAGTTAATAAGTCCGTTAAAAATAAATTTGCTTAGTCATCTTCATCATTTCCAACACCACATCATTCCAACACTAGCCTACGATCACCCACCCACTACTCACTACCATTGTCCACCATAACCTCCAAAATCAACAACACCATAACTACCCAAATCAACACCATAACAACCACAACCAAAATTACTACACAAAATTGAAAAATTAATTGATTAAGATAGATCAAAAGCAACACAAATTTAAAAAACCGCAATCTCAATCAATTAGAGGTTTCACCATGTCTTCTTGTCGACGCCGGAGAAGACGAAGGAGCTGAAATGAGGCGGAGACGTCGCGAATTAGAGGTGATGCAAACAGATCTGGGCAGATCCTGGTGGCTAACGACAAGGGATAAGGGAAGGAGGTTGGTGAGGTAGGAGAGCCAGATAGGACGGACGGAGGAGAGAGGATGTCGGAGGGGAGAAGTCCAGAGAGAGAAAGTATGTATGTGTGTGTGAGAGAGAACGAGCGAGAGGGTGTGGGTGTTTGTTGGGTACGTAGTGAGGGAATGGAGGTAAGGTTTTGCTGGGTAGATTTGATTGAGAAGGAATGGAATGTGTGTAGTGAAGAAGACGAAGGTAGAATTAGGAATAGTTTTTTTTTTGTTTTTTTAATGTAAATCTAAATAAGATTAGGGATAATTTATGAGGGGTGTTAATTTGTGAACACATATTTTAATTTTATCCTTCAATTTTTGTAAAATATATATTTTAGACTGATTGTTTCATATTTCACATTTTACCCACATAAATTAAAATGACGTAGTTTAGCTTTCTTATTAATGAATGTCAAAACGACGTAGTTTCGAGTATTTCATACTCAAAAAATTCCACTCGTACAATTTTTTTCGCATATTCAATTTTACATACCAACTAAGACGTATAGTCAGCAATTACGTTAGAATTTGGACGAAAAGATGAGGTTGTCCAAATATCCACACATTTTTTCTAATTACGGGAAATAATATGACAATTAAGTTGTATAAGCAATATCTACATCCTTTACATAATTAAATGGGAATATTTCAATATCTTTCCTAAAATTTTGTAAAATAAAACCATGTAAAAGGTGACATGTGGGCAATGGTCTCATCTAAGACTACCCACAATGATGGGATGAAATGGGGGTTGAAATGGGTTTCAACTAGTTGAATGTGTGCAATGGGTTAGTTGAAATGGGTGAGTTGAAATTTGAGGATGAAATATTTCATTCGGCTGAAAAAAAAAAACTTTTGATTGACACGTGGCAGTTTGTCATTGGACCGCTTTTGGCATGTGAGACGCTCCGATTTTTCCCTTTTTTTGTTTTTTCTTGATCTGACACGTGGCATGATCTGATTGGTTCTCAGAATTTTTGGATTTGATTTTTTATCCCAAATCTTTGAGCTGATATATCACCTAGTAAATTAAATTTTTTTTCACCAAAATTCATCATTTTTTTTCCTATAAATTGATACAAGTTTCATTTGATTTGGACAAAAAAAAAAAAACACTCATTTCTTAATCATCCTTCTTCATTTTAGCCTTTATTTAAAAAAAATCATCATGCTTTTAGTGAAATGGATTATCTGTTTGTAACTTTATCTTTTAATTAAATCGATTGAATTATTACTTCATTACTTGTGTTGCGAGCTAAGTTTATTGTAACTTTTCTTATTTTTAATAATAATTATTGTCATTTATTTAATTATTTAATTGTAAAAAAAAATTAATTAAGTGTGAAATATTTTTTTAATTATAAATAATAATAATAATTATTATTATTTTACTAATCATAAAAATAGAGAATATAAATAAAATAAAAATGGTGGGTTATAGAATGATGAGTTGGAGAAAGTTGAAATTTAATTTAATTTAACCATTTGATTAAATGAAATGGGTAATTAAAATATGAGGTGAATGAGATAAAGTTTTAAAGTTGTTAAATGAAATGAAATGGGTAATTGAAATCATTGTGTGGGTAATCTAAAAATCACAATATTTTGGGGGAAACTAGTTTCTCCCTAAGTTATAAAAAGTCCTGTTTTTTTAAACTGATCTTATATTCGTCAAATATTTGCAAGTTGAAAAAAATTGAACTTTTTATAATTTATGGAGAAACTGGTTTCTCCCAAAACTTACTCTCTAAAAATAACATTTGTTTTGCTGACATGGCCGAGATGACTGTGATTACTCAATCCTCTCCACCCACTTCATTCATGCATTTCCTAATTTAAAAGCTCAAATTGCCAACTATGGGCGGACTGGTAATACTCCCTCCGTCCCACTTTAAATGGTCCAATTTTCTTTTTGGGATGTTCCATTTTAATTGGTTCTTTCTATAAATGAAAAGTTTTTCATATATTTATATCCTTATCATCTCCATATATTTACAAAAAAATCACACTATTCCTCTCACTCATTCTCTCTCCTATTAAATATTTTTAACTTTTATATTCTTTCTCCTATTTCCTACCACACATTTAACTTTTACATTCTCTCATCTCTAATTTCTACCCACTTTATTCATTTTTCTTAAAAACCGTAAAATAAATTAAGGGACCATTTAATTTAAAGTGGGACGGAGGGAGTACATTATTATATGGACAATTGCAAGTTGTACGAAAATTAATTCAAACCATGAGGTATTTACTTTTCTTTTTCCTTTAATTGGAAATAATACCATTATCTCCTAGGCCTCGAATTACAACACATTAATATTTTTAGTCCCATAATAAATTTATTTTTGATCAAATTAATTGAATTGCAAAATATTAAAATATATTAATATTTAACTAATTTAATTATAAAATTATAAATAATGTAATGATCAAATTTTTACTGGAGCATCAATAAAAAAAATTAAAATTTTATAAAAATATTATTTTCATTTATTTTTTGTCAAATTTTAATTAAATTAAAGAATAAAATATAGGTAGAAGTGAATACTGTTATATACATACCGATAAGAGATGGGACAAGGAAGAGGGAAGGGTCCATAAATATTTGGGAAGATAGAGTTCATGCATATGCAATAATAATTACATGAGCCCCTACTTGTATGGAGTGGCAATAACAGAAAACACAGCTTTACTTGTTGTCTTTTTTTTTTTTTCTGACAAAAAATGCCCATAAAATGAAATTTATTGAAAAAAAAACATATTATATTGATAATCAATCAATGAAAATTATAATATACGCTCTTCCTTCCTTAGTTAACAATTTTATCATAAGAATAATAACATATTTTTAATCAACCAAGGATTCAATCCTTTTAAAGAGTACTCCCTCCGTCCCACCTACAACAAGTAACACACTTTGCTATTTTGGGCGTCCCACTGATAAGTCACACTTCCTAAAATGGCAAAGAATCTTTACTATTCCCTCCACTCATTTTCTCTCCTACATTATTTTTATACTCACAACACTATTATAATTTACTATTCTCTTCACTCATTCTCTCTCCTACTCAGCTATCTACACTCACAACACATCAACCTTTTCACTTTTTCCTTAATTCCCGTGCGAAACAGTAACTGTGTCACTTGTTATGGGACGGAGGGAGTATATGATGTTACAACTACTAGCCCCTAATAGATCTTGTTATGCGAAGTATAAGGTTAGAAATGTAATAACAAATAGATGGGGGGCCCAAATTATGCATTACAAGATTAACAAAAGAAGGTTCTCATGCTAATCACGTTTAATTAATTTGAATTAAAATATCATGATTAATACAGTTAAGCAGTCGAATCTGAAGATGGGACCTACCTAATTAACCAATGATCTTAAGCCCACCGTCTCAAGAGCTCGGTTTTAATCAGATGGGCCCATCAACGACCAAGGACTCATCCGTACAGATATTTGCGGTGCATGAATATAAAGTGTACTAGCTTAATTATTCATATTGATATTCCATCTAGGTCTAGGTAGACATGGGCAAACCGGAACCAACCGGGCACCGAGAACCGGAACCGGGAACCGGGCAGCAGAACCGAAGGAATCGGAACCGTGGGTTCGCAATCTCGTCGTGCTTTTTGAAAACCGTGGAACCGCCGGTTTGGAATCGGAACCGGAACCAGGAGAACCGGGAACCTGGGAACCGCGGTTCGAACCGGGAACCGGCGGTTTTCGAAAATTCAAAAAATTCAAAAATTTGCCCGTTTTTTTCACCTTTTCGATCAAATTTGCCCGTTTTTTTGACTTTTTAGACAATTTTCAAGAATTAAAAATAAATAAAAAAATAAAACAATCCTTACCTTTCACCTATAAATACAAATTCACCTCCACCATTTTATTTTCACAAAACTCTCTTAACTCTCTCTTAATCTTTACTCTCTCTTAATTCTCTCTTAAGTTCTTAACTCTCAAGTCTCAAGATCAAAGCCTCAAATCACTCACCAACATTCATATTCCATAATCCATAATTCCATCCTCATTTTTCATATTTTCATCCATTTTCATACTTATAAAAGGGCAAGGTTGGTTGTCCCCCTCATTGTAACATTTTAACAATTATTAATAAAATTTAAGGGTACCGTCCCTTTTTCTTTTATAAAATATGTTAAAATAATTTGTTTATTATTCATCTTCATCTAAATTTGTTAGAATCTTAACAACAGCTTTTGATGGCTTAAAAGAGAAGAAAAGGAAAAGGAAGTGACCAAAGTGTTGCACCGACCAAACTTTGGGATGCTGGAATTTGGCATGGGCGGTCGCCCACATCTCTACATTGGGCGGTCGCCCGTGTGTGCGAGAGTTAAACATTGCTTGAATTTGGATATGGGCGGTCGCCCACCTCTCACGTGGCGGTCGCCCACTGGGCAGTTTTCAAAAAAAAAAAAAAAAAAAAAGGCCAAAAAAGGCAGGAAAACCGTGGAACCGGAGCCAGGAAGGCATCAAGGAACCGGAGCAGGAGCCGGATTTAGGCGGTTCCGTCCTTCCCTCCACACCGAGCCGGAGCCAGCCGGCGGTTCGGAACCGGAACCGGAACCGGGAACCGGATGCCCATGTCTAGGTCTAGGTGTACTGTAATTAAATGGGTCACATAGTATGAACTTCAACCTTCTATTTTAGGGTAAAAACAAGCAATAACCCATAAATTTCACCTTGTTTGCAAATTAAAATCACAAAATTTTAGTAAAAATCTGATTTACATTCGATTAGGGTAAAACGTGTTTTTAAAATATGCGGTGACACTTTTATAAATTAGTGGGACTTTTTTTAAAAAGTACAGTGACATTTTTTTAATAATCGTAACTTATAAAAATTCACTATATTTTTTGACACTGCAACCGAAACTTTTCAATACTATAATCGACACTTTTCAACAATAGGACTGACACTATTTTCAACACTACCACCAACACTATTTAATACTACAAATGACAATTTTTAACAGTACCACCAACACTATTTAATATTACAACCGACAATCCTTGACGCTACCCCTAATCCTATTTTAGTAAATTTTAAAAAACGTCAGTTGAATGTTTATACATGTTGGTTTAAATATTTATAAGTGTCATTTTAAATCGGACATTTTATAATATTAGAATTATCACTTTATAATATTATAACATACAATTATAAGAAACCCGTTTTTCCATCTTTTAGTTAGTGCAAAACACGTTTTTCATAATAATAATGACTCGATTAAAATATTGAAAGTGAGAATAACCAAAATATTTATTAATTTTTGTTACTAAAACTCAACGTTTTCAACATGAACTTAAATGCAAAATGGTCTCTCATTTGGGTTTGGAGGAAATACTATTAAATCCTTTTTTAATTGGTGCTCATGTTTTATTTTAATTTTTACTTTTGTGCTCTCATTTTTTCATCTATCTCTCTTATATTTAATGCAATCTCAATGAAATCAAACAAATAGTAAATGAAGTTTGATAAATGAAACAATAATTCATTTCTTGCCAAAATTCTTAAAAGAGAAATTGTGGGTGTGGGGATGGGGATGGGGATGGGGATGGGGTGGTTTATCCAAAATAAAAAATGAAAAAGGGGGGGGGGGGGGCAACATGGCAATGGGAAGAAGGGGATGAATTGAATATCCACTTGGCAAGAAATTGTCAATGTTGGTTGGAAATAATGGAATATGGACAAAATGATGGGAAATATTTTTCCTTTTATCATGAGAAATTAATCAGAAAGGGAAAATTAAAATGTAAGGTTGATCAACCGGAGAATAAAGACAGAGAAGATAGAAATGACGAATCAAATCAAGCCAGGTAAGAGTTTATGGGAATTTCTTGTTGGATGAGCTTTGTCTTGTTCAACTCTATCCATCCACTACAATTACAAGGAAAATCGAATTTAGAGACGAAAATTTAGAGACGGACGGAATCCGTAGCTAATTTGACGACAGATTAGAGACAGAATCAAAAATCAGAGACGGATTCGGATTCCGTGGAGACGGATTCAGATTCCGTCTCTAATTCAGATACGGAATATGAATTCGTTTCTAATTCAGAGACGGAATCTGAATCCGTCTCTAAATTAGAGAAGGAATCCGAATAATGGCACATATACCATTTTCACAAAATCGGGACACATAAAACCCTAAAAACCCTAAATAATGGCACATATTTGTAACTCAATTTCCATTTGGATTTTGAGGAAAGACATAGAGATGAAAAACACTTTAAATGTCATTTAGAATGTAGAAAAAATTAAAAAAAATAAACGAGGTAGCCGTATACCATTTTGACAATAACATCATTATTAGTCTTATTATTAAGTATTATTACTAATTACTATTTTCTTTAAAGATAAAATTATTGTTATTGTTAATAAGTATTTTTTTATAATTTATTAATATCAATTATTACTTAGGTATATTAATATTTCTTAGAAGTTTAAATTATTAAATTATTATTAATAAATTTAAAATAATTAAATTAATGAATATTATTCTTAATTAATAACATTATTATTTTTGATGTTATGTATTATTACTAGTTATTATTAATATTATTATTAATTATATAATAATAATTATTAATATATTTAATTATATAATTGAATAATTAACAATAACATCATTATTAGTCTTATTATTAAGTATTATTACTAATTATATGATAATGTTATTATTCTTGATATTAGGCATATTACTATAACTAAAATTTTGGGTAAATCAAATAAAAGCATGTTAATATTTTAGATAACTTTTTGTAAATTTCAGTAATAAAAAAAATCTAATTTTTTTTTTATTCAATAAAAAATAATAAAAATTTCTAATTATTATTAATATTATTATTAATATTATTACTGATTATAAAATTAATATTAATATTAATATAAATTAATTATATAATTAATAATTTATTAATAAATATTATTATTAATAAATATTATTATTCTTAATATTAGACATAAATAATTTAGTTAGTGTATAATATAGTGTGAAATAAATATAAGTACGTGATGTGGCATTGTTTGATTGGATTTCAAATTTTCACGCGGATTGTGGGCCAAAGCATGATCCGACCTTTCATTACCTTAAATCAAACGGCCCAAAATGTTTTAAACAAAAACAATCCCTCCCTCTCCTATTTCTCTCCTCATTTCTCTCTCTCTCTATTACTCAGTTTCAAATTACAGAGACCCACCGTTTTCTCTCTCTCTCATTTTTCCCTCAGCTCCCTCACCGTCTCCGCCGTCGCCCTCCGCCGTCGCCCTCCGCGCCACCACAGCTTCAGACTCTTACGCCCTCCGGCACTCTCTCTCTTTCTCCATTTCCTTCGCCCTCCGTCACTCACAATACGCCTCCCTCTCCTCTCTATTTTCCGTACGGCGACATTATCATTACGAACAAGCATTTGAAGCAAAGGAATTCGGCGAGGGCTATGGGCCGTTCAATCGTCAATGGTTGTAAACTCTCTCTCTCTCTCTCGCTCTCTCTTGATCTAAATCAAAACCGGATACGATTTCGTTTGGGTTTGCTTGAGATTTTTGTTGATTTTGTTGAGATTTATATACCCGCATTTTGTTGATTTTGTGTTTTGTTGATCTAAATCAAAAATCTGAACAGATTTTTGTGTTTTGATTTCGTTTGTGTTCAATCGTCAATGTTTGGATCTGATTTTTTTGTTGATTTTGTAAAGATTCAAAAATTTGGAAACCTAGTATGGTAATTTGTATTTTTTCAGATTCGGTGGTTGATGGTGGTGATTGGTGGTGATTGGTGGTGGAAGTTGTGAGGACTATTTGAGTATAAAAGAAATTTAGGGGACTGATTTGATAATAATAAAAGTTAAGGGACTGATATGAAAATAATAAAAGTTAAGGAACTGATTTAAAAATAAAAAAAGGTAAGGAATTAATTTAATATATATTTAAAAAAATATATTTATATATATATATATATATATATATTTTTAAATATATATATATTTTTTTTAAAAAAAAAAAATTATCAATTTAGCGACGGAAATATCCGTCGCTAAAATGGTTCGAAAATAAAACGAGAATTTAAATAGAGATGGAAAATCTGTCGCTAATTTGTAGACGGTCATATCTGTAGCTAATTTAGACACGGACATGTCTGTCTCTAATTTAGAGACGAATATATTTGTCTCTAATTTAGAGACGGCCATATCTGTCTCTAAATTAGAGACGGACATATCCGTCTCTAAAATAGCTACAAAATAGCGACGCCCAATTTAGTGACAAACCTGCACCCACGGAATAGCTACGTAACAAATCCGTAGCTAAACACGATTTAGCTACGAAATCTTCATTTTAGCTACGGAATTTGCCGTAGCTAAAATCGATTTTCCTTGTAGTGTCCATCCCTCATTAACTTCCCTCATCACCCCTTCCCATCCTAACGGAAGAGTTAGAAATCAAGATTGAGAAAGGGTAGAATTTCTCCGTTAATTCAAATGCCGTTAATTACTATATATACAAACTATAGATCTTAATTTAATATTGATACAAGTCAATCTCTACAATTACGATATCAATCCATATAATTTCGCTAACTACTTGATATAAACTATCAATCTCGATAATATTGCTAACTAATTGATATAAATAAATAAGGATAAAATATATACAAGTGAGAAGAGAGTATATCCCGAGATTTAAGCAAGATCATAAATAGCTCCTTCAAGCGCGCTTCAAAGCTCCCCTCTAGAGCTTCCCTTCATGCTTGCTCCCTCTTATGCGCTCCCTTCTGTGTTTCATTCTTCTAGGTGCCGGCCCAGCATGAGCCCGGCACCCCATCCCTGCTCCTCCTAGCGCCATCCCAATGTTCTCCCAGCTCTCCTGGCGCGCCTTTGTGCTCACCCTAGGCACCCTAGGTGCTCCTCCATCCAACAGGAAGCCCTCTCCCTCTCTATGCTTTCTTCTGTCTCACATTTCACACATTCATGTTCACATTTACAATGTTGCAAATCTTTACTTTCTCTTGAGTAAGAATCATAACTTGATTTTGCATAATTTTTAGAAAACTAATAAAAAGAGTAAAGATGTTAGTTTAAAATACTATTTAAAATTCAAGTGGAAAAAAGTAAGTTATTTTGGTAATGTTATTTTTTAATTAAATAATACTAAAGTTTCAAAAAAAAAACTCTCACAAAATCTTGCTCTCAAACATTATTGTCAATAAGTAATTGAATATGTGTTTGTAGGTCTCACTACTCATTAATTAATTATCAACATCTAATCAATTTTGACAATTTTGTTTGTTGCTAAAATTTTGTGAGATTATTTTATACCTCTAGCAGTAGCATTGCTCTTTGTAATTATAAGAGCATTATAAGAATAAAGTATTATCCAAAAAAATATTAATCATTTGCCTTAATTTGAAAAGGTGTCTCTTACTCTAAAACATATCAAAACTAAAGGGTAAATGACAACATGGTTATAAAGTTTGGTGTACGTTCTCATTAGAGATGTAAATGATTCGATTTGGTTTTGTGTCGGCTAATTTACAAATCAAACTACTAGTCATCAGTTTGAAAAAATTTCAGACCGAATCGAAGCATGCAAAAGTTCAAATTGAACCAAACCAAATCGCCATGGCTTGATTTGGTTTTGTTCAAACCGTAGTTCATTTATATGTTTCAAACCGTAGTTCATACCGCAATCCAGACAACGGTTCACACAATGGTTTAGACTATAGTTTAAATCGAGATTCCAACCACGCTTTATATCACAACTCATAATCAAATTTGTTTAAATCTTTCATGATCACGAAGGAGATCGAGGGATGCAAGAGTTAAAAAGAAAAGTCGAAGGAAGAGAGAGACTAGAAGAAGAGAGAAGTTGAAGGAAGAAAATAAACTATATAATGTCGATCGTGCAAAGAATTTGGTTAGTTATCTATCACAATAAAGATAATAAATGATGAAATTAATATTGAATAAATATAAAATGGGGTTAGTATTAGTATGATGTAATGTAAGTTATTTTATTAATCTAATGTTGGTTAATATATGAGGTATGTTGGTTCGACCTAGTGGTTTGATCTAATGGTTTGGTGTGGTGGTTTGATATGATGGTTTGGTCTGGTGGTTCGATTTGACATTTCGGTCTATGGTTCTATCTGATGTTGCCAGAAATTTTCTCAAACAGCAACACACCGTTGTAGTCAAATTTGGACAACTCCGGCTCCTTCTTCACTCCTGCACACAAGCAAACGTCAACTAAGTCGGGGGCGGCTCCGGCGTAAGCCCCTCCGGCGTGAGGATAAGTGTTCGTTTGAGAAGGGAAAATCTGGAATGGAAAGGTGTTTTGGTGTGTGTATTGAACGTACCTTTACAATGAAGATTATCTCTCATATATATACCCCTTCCCCCGTGTCGTGCACATGACATCCTCACGTTCCATGCCTCCTTACACGTGTCATCCCTCCATTGGTCCTTTATACAAACAAACCCTCAACACGTAATCACTTTTCCCAATGCATAACCGTTCAATGGGTCCCACTTCAAAGATATTTATATGCCGCCTCTTATGATTAGTATAAACTGGGATCCATATCTCGCCGGATAAGGTTAACCATGGTTTGTGTCGCCTTACCATAATGTCTCGCCTCTCATTTTTATCATTATCTCGCCGGCTTGCCTCATAATATCTCGCTATTACTGCCTTGTTCCTCCCCTTTACCTTGAACCTAGCGGGATACTTCATACCATGCTTTCCAGCGATCCACACTTGGGCCACCTTTATTTTTATCTTCTTTTTGGGCTTTATCTCGCTTTGGGCCTACCTGATGATTTCTCGCCTTTGAACTTATATCGGGCCCAACCATTATTTTTTGGCAGTATCACTATCTAACAATCTCAAACTGCGATTTGGTTTTGTTTGGTTCAGTCTGAGAAGTCTGACCACAAACCAAACTGAACCATGTGGTTTGACAATTTTTGAGAACGAAATAAACCATTTGTGCTTAAAAACCAAACAAAACCACATGTTTTGGTTCGATTCGATCTCAAACTGCAGTTTGAATCGAACTACGTACACCCCTAACGTTCATAGAATAGCATTACAAGGAAACTACAAAATAGAGACGGAAAAATAAAGACAGATAGTGTATGTAGATAATTTGGCGACATATTAGAGACATATTCGAAAATTTTGTGATTGAAAATTGATCTGTAACTAAATTAGAACTAAATTAGAGACAAATTTTAAATTTGTAGCTAAATTAGAGACAAATGTTAATTTTTTAGCGAAATTAGAGATATATATTGAATTTGTAGCTAAAATAGAGACATATTTTGATTCTGTAGATAAATTAGAGACAAATATTGAATTCGTAGCTTAATTAGAGATCAATGTTGAATTTGTATCTATATTAGAGACATATGTTGAATCTCTAGCTAAATTAGAGATAGATTTTGAACCTGTAGCAAAATTTAAAAACATATGTTTAGGTTGTAGCTAAATTTAGAGACATATATTGAATCTTTAGCTAAATTTACACGTTTTTTTTGCATGATAAAATTTGTTTTATTTTTTTTATTAGTGATTTTTTTTACAAAAAGTCATATAAAAATGTTAAAAAATAATATACAAATGATTAATCAGAGTATATAAAAGAAAAAAAGGGATGGACAGGACACGGTACCCTTTAAATTTTTTAAATTTATTTTTATTGCATAAGAAAATTTGTTTTAGACTTTTCTTGTTACTGAAATTATTAACAAAAAGTTATATAAAAATATTTAAAAAATTAATAAATAAAATTATATAAAGAAAAAAAATGGATGGTACCTTTTAAATTTCAATAAGAATTATTAAATTTTATTGGTATGCATGGGGTTTAGGCTATATGATATTTGGTTTAGGGCATATGGTTAGGATTTAGGATTTATGTTTTAGAGTATAAGGTAAATGGTAATTGGTTTAGGATTTAGAGGTTGGATATATCAATAAGCATTATTAATATATCTTTTAAAGGATAAGTTATTATTATTGTTTTTAGTATTTTTTTCTAATTTATTAATATTATTCTTATGTTTTACATGTATTATTCAATTATTACTTATTATCAATAATATTAGTAAACATTGTTTTACATTGTGAATGATTTAGGGTATGTATGGGCCTTAGGATTTATGATATGGGGTTTAGGGTATATGGTTAGGGTTTAGGGTTTAGGGTTTATGATTTAGAGTATAAGGTAAATGGTAATTGGTTTAGGGTTTAGAGTGGGGTTTAGGGGTTGGGTATTAATAAGCATCGCTAGTTATTTTTTAGGTTAAATTATAACTAGTATATATTGCATATGATAATTGGTTTAAAGTTTGTAATGGGGTTAGGGGTTGGGATATATTAATAAGTATTATTTGTATTTTTTAAAGGGTTAAATTATTATTATTATTATTATTATTATTATTATTATTATTATTATTATTATTATTATTATTATTATTATTATTATTATTATTATTATTATTATTATTAATAAGTATTTTTTATAATTTATTTCTATTATTTTACATGGTGAATGGTTTAAGGTATGTATGGGGTTTAGGGTATACAGTATGGTTTAAAGTTTAGGGATTAGGGTATAGGGTATTGTAATTGGTTTAAGGATTAGAGTGGAATTTAGGGGTTGGGGTATATTATTAAGCATTATTGTTAATAGATATATTTTTTTCTAATTTATTATTATTATTATTATTATTATTATTATTATTATTATTATTATTATTATTATTATTATTATTATTATTATTATCAATATTTATTGTTTAATTATTACTTATTTTCAATAATACTTGTAAATATTCTTTTATATGATAATTGGTTTAGGGTATGCCCTGGTATATTTTTGAGGCTTTGACCAATTAGTCTCCCAGTCAAATAAAAACTACCTTTAAGGACTGACATTATCAAAACAGCCAAAAAGCCCCTCATTTTTTTCTGAACCAAATTGCCCCTCAAACCCCCCTCTCTCTCTCTCTCTCTCTCTCTCTCTCTCTCTCTCTCTCTCTCTCTCTCTCTCTCGCGTGACGGGTGACGTACGATTGCCTTACCTGCTTTCTTTCTCTCTCCTTTTCTCTCTCTTCCTTTTTTTTCTCTTAAATTTTTAAAATGCAATATCTCAAAATTTAAAACTCGAAAAAATTATTTGAAATCACTATTTTAATCCCATCGCCAAGACGAATCAAACAAGTTTACTCATCATATATTTCAAATTTTATAAATAAAATAAAATTATTTTTCAACAACTGTAAAATAGACCTCACTGTTGTTCTATAAAAGAATGACATAAAAACAGAGAAATCTATCACACAGTTATGCACAATAACTGAGAAAGTGACCTTAACAATCATAACTGAGAAATTGACCTCACAGTTGTGCACAAACAATCATCAGATAAATAACGGGTAAACCAAACATACTAAGTACCAAATTAACTGTGAAATTGACCTCACAGTTCTCAGTTTAGAAAGGTCAAAAACCAAACCATTTCACATTCATAAATAAACTAGCGTAACACCCGTGTGTTAAACACACGATCAAAAAACTTTGATAAATAGGAGAAATTAAATTAAAAAAGTTACTATAACTATAAAGGTTAGTTTAGGAAAAAAATTAAAATAAAAAGTATACAACAAAAATATATCCTGGCATTAGTAATAAAAATTACAAACTTTAAAAAAAATCTTGTATACAACATTTGTGGTGTCATTCACGTTCTTTTTCTTTCGTCACATATTAAAATCTTCAAACCATCACAATTATTTATCTTACACAAAAAAACATACAATTAACCATTACTAAAAACAGACCAAAATGAGTGAGTGAACAGATAAAATCGACGAACAACATGTTCATTTGCCTATGAAAATGGAAAATTTATAGTTTTTCGTATTTATAGGCATTTTTAATAGTAAAATAGCATGTTCATTTGCCCGTGTCCCAAAATTGTTGTCTCAATGTCATAGTGTGCTCTTTAAAAAAAAATCAGGGCGAGAGTGAATTCTTAAAATTTGTGTCTGTAAATACTGTAAATAGTGAAGACCAAATCATTGGCTATTGACCACTATTTAAATGCAAAAATACTGGGTTTGAAAAAAAAATTCTCTCCCCATCTCAATTTTTTTTATATTTATTTTAAAACGAAAGTAGTAGGACATTGTAGTAAAATGTCTTCCAACTTTTTGTAATCTTATATTTACCCCATTCCAAAAAAATATACTCACTTTATTTTTAATGTTAACTTAATTGAACATTGATCTAGAAAATAATGAAACTAAATAACTCAAATAAACTTTTAAAAATGCTATTGATATTAATGTTGTGTTAATATCAATTTTTTGGTCAAAAATAAATCAAACTTACTATCAAAATTAAATTAGAACTATCCTGTCTTTTTGAGATCGAGAAAAATATATTTTTTTAAATTAGTTCTAAGTATTTTACTAAATGTTCTAATTTGAGCATGTGTATTTTTTGGCAAAAAAATAATACTTTAACTTTGATTTCATTGGTTATATTTTTGTTTTTTATTGCCTTATTTCTTCATTTAAGAATTCAATATAAAATTTTGATTCTCTTATGTCATTATTGATATTCTAGCTAATAGTAGTACATCATTTGAAGAAAAAAGCTAGTGAAAAAAAGGCAGTGATAGGGAGTATTGGTTTCATACTTTTCGAATTAAATAAGTGAGAAAAAGAAAAAAAAATATGAAAAGAGAAAATTTAAAAGTGCCATTATTTGTATCAAATTTGAATAATGACAGTTATCAAAGGTTGTGCCAAATTGATTGCTTCTTAAACCATAATGTACCATTTCCCATTTAGCATTAAATGTAATAATGAGGCATGAAAAAATTTATGATTTCAAAAAGGCTCATTATTTGTATCAGATTTGAATAGGGGTAAATAGGTCATTTGCTATCACTAATTTAAGGGTATATTAGTCATGTGATGTCTCAAAGTTTTGGAGGAAAAAATTGAGTGCTAAAATCACTTCAACCTTTATATATATATATAGATATGAAACTGACCTCACAGTTTTAGAAGTGTGAAAAATATTTCACAGTTATTCACATCACAACCAACAACTGTAAAATAGACCTCACTGTTGTTCTATAAAAGAATGACATAAAAACAGAGAAATTTATCACACAGTTAATGACAATAACTGAGAAAGTGACCTCAACAATCATAACTGAGAAATTGAGACCTCACAGTTGTGCACAAATAATCACTAGATAAATAACGGGTAAACCAAACATACTAAGTACCAAATTAACTGTGAAATTGACCTCACAGTTCTCAATTTAGAAAGGTCAAAAACCAAACCATTTCACATTCATAAATAAATGTGAAACTGACCTCACAGTTTTAGAAGTCACTACCAGAAACTGGTGTTTTAGCGACGGAATCAACAGCGACAGAAGAATTTCGTCGCTATTTAGCGACGGAAATTATACTATCGTGAAGGAATGATTTTGGCGTCAAATTTACCGACGAAATTTAATTCCGTCGCTAAAACAAATATTCCTCGAATCTTCGTTTCATTACCGCCACTATTTTGGCGCATGATTTACCGACGGAATATTCCGTCGCTAGTTCTTTATCTGCGACGGAATTATTCCGCCGGTGAAAGGTTATTATTTTTTATTTTTTTTATATATCAGCGACGGAATTATTCTGTCGGTGAAAATTAAATAATTTTTTTTTTAAAATAATACACCGACGGAATATTTCCGTCGCTGATAAATTAAAATAAATTAATTTATCAGTGGCGGAAATATTCCGTCGGTGTAAATTAAATATTATTATTTTTTAAAATAATACACCGATGAAATTTTTCGCCGCTGATAAATTAAAAAAAATTAATTATTCAGCGGCGAAAATATTCCGTCGGTGAAAATCAAATATTTTTTATTTTTTTTAAATATTACAACGACTGAATATTTTCGCCGCTGAATAATTAATTTTTTTTTAATTTATCAACAGCGAAAATATTCCGTCGGTGAAATTAAATGTTTTTTATTATTTTTTTTAAATTAAACACCGACGGAATATTTTCACCGCTGATAATTTTTTTTTTTTTTAATTTATCAGCGAAGGAATATTCCGTCGGTGATTATAAAATTTAATTTTTAATTATTTTTAGAACTAATTAACAAAATAACTAACTGAAAAACATTAAAAAAAATTAATTGAAACGTTAGAAAATTGACTGGAATTTCAAAAAACTAACTGAAATTTTGAAAAACTAACTGAAGACGTTAAAAAACTGACTGGAATTCTAAAAAACTAACTGAAAACGTTAAAAAACTGACTGGAATTTCAAAAAACTAACTGAAAACGTTATACCTGTTGTGGGTATTTTTCAACATGGCGACATCTTCAGTTGATCCTGCATACCGAGATGTCATTACCCTGTAAGTATTATTCTAATATTTACTTATTCAATATTTCCTAATATTTTTATTCTTATTTTTCAGTAATTAAGAGAGGAATGCGGGATATTCTCCAGCACGTTCAACAGATCTTCAACAGCTCGGGCGACTTGGTCTCACGGAGGTTGAAATGATAAACCAAAATCACGAGATTGTAGGAACCGTATTGACTCTTTCATATCTACTTGTATTTAAGGGGAAATGGAGACGAAAAAAACACATTATTGCTCATACGCACACACTCGACACTCAAGCTCTTGTAATCCTCTCCATTATCTTTCAAAGTTGTATTCGTGATCATTATAGTGAAACTTTTAAGGTTGGAGACCTAACTCCCGGGGTTTTTTCCAAAGAGGTTATCACCTCCAAGGTTTTCCTCGTTAACAAATCGTGGTGTCATTATCTCTTTTTTATGCTTTTGTTCCATATAATCGAATTCCATAGTTCCCTCCTTATTGTTAAATCCACACACTAAACTAAGTTAAGATTCTACTCTATTGTTTTCTACCAAAACAATTTGGCGCCCACCGAGGGGCCTCGTGGTTTATCGGTTATTTGGATCATTTCTGATCAAGTTCACTATGTCTGCACCCCCAATGTGTCCTCCGCCGGCAAAGGTCCCGCCGTTGTTCCCACATCGGGAGGTAGAACCGACTTGTTACCACCACATCCTCGGACCAGGGCCTCGGCCCAACTCAACCTACGAAGACTCCACAAAAGGGGGCAACCTCTTCCAATGCAGATGCTGACATCCGAGTATCCTGACCGGAGTTGAATCAAAGGTTGGACCAGCAAGACAACAATTCAAAGGTGTTGACCAATTCCATGATTAAGATGCAGAAAGACCAATAGCTCATCGCATCTCGGCTTGAGAACATATCACCACTGCGTGCAAGGGTTCTCAACTTTGACAACACAGGAGGATCTACATTTCGGAGTGAATTCATTCCAATGGCCATCCTCCTCAAACTCATCCGCCGACATCTTTAATGATGTCGACATCTTTGCACAGGGACACCCCATTGACGCCATCTTCCGCAGATTCACCCCATTCATCCCATTCATTGACAACACTGTGTCACGACTACTACGGACAACTCTGGTTTGCTAAATAATCTTTTCAATAATAATAATTTCAATCGTATTCCTATGGCTGACCCTTTTGCAGAAATCCACTAGCCAAACAGATGCGGGGATCTCGTAGAGCTAATAATGAACGTGCCGGGAGTAACTCCTCCAATTCAACCGGTGACCCAAAATCAAGCATTACAATCAATCCCGGTTTGTCCCAAAGCAATTGCAAATGTCGACATCCCGAAGCGTTTCGATGTACCATCTATGAAGTTGTACGACGGTACCACGGATCCAGAAGAGCATGTTGCACACTATCAAGAAAAGATGGACATAATCCATATTCCGCTTCAATTCCGGAGGCTTGCTTATGCGGGGATTTGGATCCACCTTGTCTGGACCGGCTCTCAAATGGCCGATTAGACAACCCCTAGGTTCAATTGGTTCATACGCCCGGCTCATCAACATGTTCTACAACCAATTCTCATGCACTCGATAATTTGAAAGGTTGACAAGTGATCTTTACAATGTGACCCAGCTCCTAATGAAACTCTAAAGGATTACGTCCACCGGTTCAATAAAGAGGTGCTAGAAATTCCCAATCTTGACATGTCGATGACCACATAAGCATTCAAAATGGGGTTGAAGAAAGATTCACAGATATTATCGGGATTTGGTGATGACTCCTTGTAAGCGGCTAGAAGAAGTCGGGAGCGGGGCATTGAGATTCATAAGACTCGGAGGAAGATGAGCCGCGAAGATCGAAGTCATCGTCCAAGATGTCGACATATGACCATCCCGACGGAAAGACTGAATCGTCTCATCGCAGAACAACCGTCCCAATCCTTATCCGAGAATTGACACTAGCAAAATTAATTCAATAGACGGTGAGGATGAAGATAATGATAATGTGCCTAACATTTCGATTATTGTTTTTACGTTGACATTTCGGGTGTACTCTACGAATGGGCAACCTGGGAGACAAAGCCGGATGGCCAAAGAAAACGGACAAAACCACGGGATGGCGTGACAAATCAAAATGGTGCGCTTACCATGAAGACTTTGGACACGTTATCGAAGATTGCATCGCGTTAAGAAAGGAGATCACTTATTTGCTCTCGAAAGGACATCTTAAGGAGTTGTTGGGATCCGAGAAGAAGAAGGAAAATGCAGAAGCTCCTCATGAAGCCGAAAGACCGGTTTCTCCCCAGCATCAACAAAGGTGATCAACTTCATTAGTGGAGGCTCGGAAATATGTGGAACATCCTATTCGCCGCAAAACGACATGCTAAGGAGTCAAAAGAGGAGAAGCCGGAAAGACGGCCCGGGATGTCGACGCTGCGCCAGATCCAATCACCTTTGATGAAAGCGATCGAGAGAACTGCTAGAACCTCACCACGACGGTCTAGTTATTTCTTTGCAGATCGCCAACCTGTACAATACGACGTATCCTGGTAGATGGGGGCGGCTCGTCAATCTTATTATGTTGGGTACCCTTAAGGAAATGAACATCCCAAAATCGGAGATCGTCAAAAAGTCTTCGGTCTTTGTAGGCTTCAAATGGGTGAAGTTAAAGAAACGGTGGGGAGATCAAACTTCCAATATACTCAAAGGGCCTCAACACCATGGAGCGGTTCTGCGTAATTGATTGCGCAACATCTTACAATGTCATTCTTGGAAGACCGTGGATTCATGGGATGAAGGCCGTACCCTCCACTTACCATCAGTGTGTGAAATTCCCAACACCTTGGGGTGTCGCTAAGATTTACAGTGATCAACAAGTAGCCAAGGAATGTTATAAAACTTCAATGAAGGCGTCGACATCTCTAAAACAAGCATAGCAATTACCGAGGAAAGTACGTGAAGTCCTGGAAGCTAGGGAGGATGATGTGAAAGAAGTATTGCTAGACCCTTCCAACCCGGACATCAAAGTACTTATTGGCACCGACATCCCGTCGATATAGAAGAGGAGCTTGTGAACCTATTAAGAAGCAGAATAAAGAGTTTCGCTTGGAAACATGATGGCATGACAGGCATCAGCAAAGATGTCATCACTCACAAACTTAACGTAGATCCTAGCTTTAAACCAGTGAACCAGAAACGTAGGAAGTTTGCGAAACCAGAAATCAGATCATCAAGGAAGAGGTAGAGCGCTTACTCAAAGCCAACATGATACGGGAGGTCGATTATCCAAGATGGTTAGCAAACGTGGTTGTGGTAGAGAAGAGAAACGGGAAATGGCGAGTTTGTGTCGACTTCATCGACTTGAATAAAGCACGCCCAAAAGATCCTTTCCCTTTGCCGCACATAGATTCATTAGTTGATGCCACCTCCGGACATGAACTCCTCACATTCATGGACGCGTCCTCGTGGATTTCAACAAATTCGATGGAACCCTCGACCAAGAGGACACCGCCTTCATAACGCCCACAGGTATTTATTGTTATATTGCCATGCCTTTTGGACTAAAAATGCGGGTGCAACGTATCAAAGGCTCGTAAACAAAATGTTTAAAGATCAGATTGGGGACACAATGGAGGTATACATCGACGACATGGTAGTAAAGACCAAGAAGGCCGAGGATCACATAAGCAACCTCTCTCAAGCTTTTGACATCTTGGATTGTTTCAATATGAAACTTAATCCCAATAAATGCAACTTCGAATGAAGGCCGACAAGTTTTTGGGTTATATGGTTACTAAAAGAGGCATTGAAGCCGCCCCAGAACAAATACGTGCTATTATCAACCTGTCATCACCTCAATCTGTCAAGGACGTCCAAAGATTGACAGGAAAAATTGCCGCACTCACCAGATTCATTTCAAAATCCTCAGATCGATGCAAACCTTTCTACGACATCTTAAGAAAAGAACAAAAAGTTCCAATGGGAGGACAAACATGAAGAAGCTTTTCAGGAGCTCAAAACTTACCTGTCGACACCTCCCTTATTGGCCAAACCTCAGAAGGAAGAACATCTTTACATCTACCTAGCAGTGTCCGAAGGCGCTGTAAGCGCAGTCTTGGTAACAGAACGAGATGGTAATCAGCAACCCATCTACTATATAAGTAAGACACTCTTAGATGCAGAGACCAGGTATTCTCATTTACAAAAATTAATTTTAGCTTTGATAACTGCTTCTATTAAATTAAGGCACTATTTTGAAACACATACTATAATTGTACGCACTAACTATCCTATTAAGAATGTTATGAGAAAACCAGAGATGTCAGGTCGAATGGCGAAATGGTCTGTACAATTAAGCACATACGACATCAAGTACGAGCCCAAAACTGCAATAAAATCCCAAGCCCTAGGCGATTTTGTAGCCGATTTCATCCAACCCCGCAACAAGAGGTGGAATTGGAAGTACAACAACTTCAAGATGATGACATCCTAAAAATTTGGACTCTCTACACGGACGGTGCTTCCAACATGAGAGGTACGGGTCTTGGAGTTGTACTAAAATCGCCACAAGGGGACATAATACCACAATCTATCGGTTGCGGTTTCAAGGCTACCAACAATGAAGCGTAGTATGAGGCTCTAATTGCGGGTTTAATCTGCGGCCCGGGAATTAGATATCAAGCATATCCGGTGTTCATGGATTCCTTGCTAATTGTTAACCAAGACAACGGGTCCTACGTCGCGAAAAATGCCAAGAGGACGACATATTTGGAAATTGTAAGAATGATTTCGGCCAAATTCAAAACATTTTCCTTGGAACAAATCCTACGAGAAGAAAATTCTCAAGCGGCGCTACGGCAAACTTGGGTTCGGCCTTCAAAAGCATCTCACAAACCGGTATCCCAATTGTGCATATTGACATCCCAGAATTGACCATCTTGAGATGTTCGCCCTAGATGTCGACATACCTTCCTCTCCTGCGGCAACCTCTTGGGATGACTCCTATTATCAAGTATCTCTTAGATGATACGATCCCGATCGAGGAGAAGAATGCAAGAGCCTTCGGGTAAGAGTATCTAAATATTTACTTATTGATAATCTCTTGTTTAGAAAATCTGCTGCAGTCACTACTTAAGATGTCTAGAAGCGGATAGAGCCCATCGGGTTCTCAAGGAGCCGCACGAAGGAGATTGTGGAAATCATACGGGGCGTAAGTTTACATACTAAAGCCCCTTAGAATGGGCTATTTCTGCCCACAATGAGAAAAGACGCCGTTGACTACGCAAAGAAATGTGATTCTGTCAACGACATGGGGACATCCTGCACCGGCCGGTGACCGCTACATCCTATCCTCTCACCATGGCCTTTTATGGTTTGGGGAATGGACATAGTAGGAAAATTGCCCGAGCACCAGGTGGAAGAGTATTTCTTTTGGCTATGACAGGACTACTTTTCTAAATGGGTAGAAGCTGAGGCATATGTGCAAGTTCGTGACAAAGAAGTTATGTCTTTTATCAAAAGAAACATATTCGGCCGATTTGGAATACCATCGAGAGATAATTTGTGACAACGGCTCTCAATTCATTAGCAAGAGAACCCAAGATTTCTTGACATCTTGGGGTGTTAAGATGGTGACATCTTCGCTTGTTCACCCTCAATCCAATGGACAAAGCGAGTCTAGCAACAAAATAATAATAAGCAACTTAAAAAAGAGAGTGAACCAAAAGAAAGGACGATGGGCGTAAGAGTTACCAATGGTTCTATGGACCGATTGTGACGACATCTAAGAATGCTACCGGTCAAACCCCTACTCACTTGTATTTGGAACCGAATCTGTTATTCCAGCGAAGTCCTTGTACCTACGGCAAGATACGGCTGGCGACATCCCGAACATAATAAAGATATTTTGATACATGACCTAGATACCGTGGATGAACTAAGGGACATGGCCAAAGTTCGCATGGCAAAGATATCAACAAAGGGTAGCCCGATCATACAACAAAAACGTAAGGATTATGAGGTTTCAAGTAGGAGACTTAGTCCTACGAAAGGCATTCCAAAATACCAAGGAACCCAGCAGGCAAGCTCGCCCCAAAATGGGAAGGACCCTACTTAATAGATGCACAAGCCAGGAAAGGAGCATATCGACTTGCAACCTTGGATGGCCAAATGATACCGCGAAGTTGGAACGCCATTCATCTTAAAAGGTATTACGTATAAACAAAATTCCCCATGAACTCATCTTTCCAGGGTATGGATCGTCTTTTAATTTGTTGCAACCTTTCTTTGTTCCTATACACCTCTTTAATTCTTTACAAATTAAGATGTCACTAACGTACTTTGTGGAGAGACGTCAACCTTAGTTGGCGTCCGTTTTAACATGTTTCTATCTTATGAGGTATTGACACATTTACATGGGGACATGTCGAATGCGCTCAAAGAACAACGATTTCTCCTCCGTTAGAGACCGCCATCTCTTCTCAAGTAAAGGTACACAATCCCTTCTAAGGTTTAAAGAGTTAATTACCTCTTTCTTAAGATGTTAGGTTACCACACCTTCGCCTGGAGCGCAAGTTATCTCTCTAATTGAGGTGTGGGGTGGGCCTATATGGGTAAACTCATATAGCTTACCCATTCCCACTCAGTTGGATGATTGATCTTACGTATTATTCTTATGGTTATGGCATGTGCATGTCATCTAAAGTATCTACGGTTTATGGCATATACGTGTCATCTTAAGTACCTATCGTTTTGACATACTATCATGTCACCTTATGAGCATAACATACAAAAAAAAAAAAATTATCCAAAAGAAACAAGCCTTGACATGCTTGAAAACTACTAAACTAACTAGATTAAAGCAACCATAAAGTATCCGAGCTACCAATAGTAAAAGTGCAAAAGTGTTGGACCAACCCAACACGTAAAAAAGATTGTCTTTGGTCCTTATGGACCCATTACAAACCAAACGAAAATAAAATTGTTTTAAGGGATTCCACCCCAGTAAACATCACCAAAAGACCAAGAACAAAATTGTTTTTTTTTTTTTTAGGTGGCTTCTGCCACAGGTGTTGCATTTGGGGTACCTTCTCCAAACTTCTGAAAATCATCCCATGTCAGTATCCTCACCAGCCTGTTCCAGATCCTTGAAATCATCGATTGCTTTTTCCTCGTGAATCCGCTGCAAAGCCATTTTCTCTTCATTCAAGTTCCAATTCACATGCTCTCCTGCCTGATATTCCTCAATCATTTGGATTCTAGTTTCAAAGACTGCTTTTGGTAGCCTCATGCACCAAATCATCCCGAAATGCTTCCATCTCCCTTTCATGACTGATGTCAACGCTTGCAAGCCTGGACCGCCATTTTAATATCTCTTCATTCTTGTCTCTGATTTCCAATCCCCTTTCCCTTATTATATTTGCAGCTTCTTTCAAATCCTTCTCATATTCAACCCTACTCATGTCATAGGTATCGCATTTTTCCCTCAATGTCCTGATTTCTTTGGACATTAATTTAGCCATCGAGACAATCTGTCATCAACAAGAAGAGGTATTTTACTAAAAATAAAAGAGGATCAATGTGTCCACGAATCAAAATTAACTCTTACCTGATTTTCCAACACCTCTTCATTCCAAATTTGTTTCTCCACGCCGGAGATTTGTTCCACCCTTTTTCTTTTCGGAGTAATCTTATCTAACTCTGGTATGTTCTCTTCCATTTCGTCTTGCCTTTGTATTTGGCCACAATATCACTTGTCGTCAAGCCGGATAGAGTCACTGCATATAAGGATATATGTTAGCAGGGGTTCAATAAAATAGCCAAATGATACGTTGATTCTGACTTACTTCTTTGGAGAACGCCGGAAGGATAAAAACTGCACACTTTAGAAGATTACTCTCCCCATAATATATTAGGAGACGTCTGATTTGGATAAAGAATTTTGAGGAGATTGGATAATAACAATAGTTATCCAGAATTGCGGTTATCAAAACTCTTCCTTTTTAGTCGCCTCGTATCCCTAACCGTCGCATTGAAGCCAGTTAGAAGATGAATGGTTAATCAGAAAAAAAAAACATTTTGCCTCTTCAGTTGCCAACATAGTCAAATGTTTTTGGGGACAAATTGTTGTGGGTATTTTTCAACATGGCGACATCTTCAGTTGATCCTGCATACCGAGATGTCATTACCCCGTAAGTATTATTCTAATATTTACTTATTCAATATTTCCTAATATTTTTATTCTTATTTTTCAAGTTAATTAAGAGAGGAATGCGGGATATTCTCCAGCACGTTCAACAGATCTTCAACAGCTCGGGCGACTTGGTCTCACGGAGGTTGAAATGATAAACCAAAATCCCGAGATTGTAGGAACCGTATTGACTCTTTCATATCTACTTGTATTTAAGGGGAAATGGAGACGGAAAAAACACATTATTGCTCATACGCACACACTCGACACTCAAGCTCTTGTAATCCTCTCCATTATCTTCCAAAGTTGTATTCGTGATCATTATAGTGAAACTTTTAAGGTTGGAGACCTAACTCCCGGGGTTTTTTCCAAAGAGGTTATCACCTCCAAGGTTTTCCTCGTTAACAAATCGTGGTGTCATTATCTCTTTTTTATGCTTTTGTTCCATATAATCGAATTCCATAGTTCCCTCCTTATTGTTAAATCCACACACTAAACTAAGTTAAGATTCTACTCTATTGTTTTTTCTACCAAAACAATACCCTATACCCTATACTATATATATACCCTAAATCCTAACCCCTAAACCCTAACCCCTAAACCCTAAACCCTAAACCCTAACCCCTAAACCCTAAACCCTAAACCCTGACCCCTAAACCCTAACCCCTAAGCCCTAAACCCTAACCCCTAAGCCCTAAACCCTAACCCCTAAACCCTAAACCCTAACCCCTAAACCCTAAACCATAACCCCTAAACCCTAAACCCTAACCCCAAAACCCTAACCCCTAACCCCTATACTATATATCCTATACCCTATACTCTATATACTATGCCCTATATCCTATACCATATACTATTTACCCTATACCCTATATCCTATACTATATACCCTATACCATATACTATATACCCTACACCCTAAATCCTAAACTCTAACCCCTTAGGGTATAGTGTATAGTGTATAGGGTATATGGTATAGGGTATAGGGTATAGGGTATAGGGTATAGGGTATAGTGTATAATTTTATTTAAAATAATTTTCATGTTTTATATAATTAAAAACAATGATATTTATTAAATTAAAATTAATTAATATTTATGATTTATTTATTTTTTCAAAAATAATATTTATTGACTCATACTTATTTTTTTGACAGTAATTTAAAATAATTTTCATGTTTATATAAATAAAAATAATGATATTTATTAAATTAAAATTAATTAGTATTTATGATTTATTTATTTTTTCAAAAATAATATTTATTGACTTATATTTATTTTTTTGAGAGTAATTTAAAATAATTTTCATGTTTTATATAAATAAAAATAATGATATTTATTACTTCTAGCGGCGAAAATTTCCGTCGCTGAGGTTAATTAAACCAGCGGCGGAAATTTCCGTCGATGGTGATTGCCACGTCATCAATCCGTGTGAACGTAATTTCCAGCGGCGGAATATTCCGTCGCTGAGGTGAAATATAAATAAAAAATTTTACGCCTAAAATAATTACAGTCTATAAACTCTCTCTCTCTCTTCCCGCACTCTCTCTCTTCCCGGCGACTCCCTAGCTCTCAGACCGCCGACCGCCGTTCGTCTTTCTCCCCGCACACCTTCGCTGCCGCCGTTGCTTACACCTTCAAAGAGTTGGCAGATCCACTTCTGAGATTTGTGGTTCGTCTGAAACAGAGGAAAATTGAAGAAGACGATTGTTCGAATCACACTCGGTTCAGGTGACTACTCTCTCTGTACGCTCATAATGTACGCAGTTTCTTGACCTTGTTTGATAATTGTGAAGTATATTTCATTTTCTGGATTAATCTGAATGGGGATTTGATTGTTTGAATTTTTCATCCGATTGTTTGGGTTTTCTAATTTCTAGGTCATTGTTTTGTCTAAGCATTAGATTTTGCAATTGGGATTTTGGAAATTATAGTTTATTCCCTGTTTTGTTGTGTTTTATGTATGATTGATGAGCACCCATGTTTGTGATTGTGATAAAATGTTTCTACCATTATTGCCTGCCGGCCCGGTTGATCTGTGGGTTTTCTCAGACATGGGTCAGTTTGAATCATGGCTGAATTACGTGGTTTTGGTGATTCTGTACAACCTAATTCACTTTTCTCTGAGACACACATGAGGGTAGTTTTAGGACTTGATTCTTATTCACTCCTCAAATAGCCTAAGCTTTTAGATAAGTTTGTAACTTAACATTAGCAAATGCTGAAAAGAAGTTAAAAGAGGCTAAATTTCGTGTATAATTCCTTTTGAGACGTTGACTTCCAGAAGAAATGTTAAAGTTGTATTTGTGGCTGATCAAGTTGATTAGGACTTTCTGCGGCTATGAAAAACTACCATAGTTGGTTTTTTGGTTTGAATTTGATGTGTTCCTAATGTTGTATTTTAGTTTCCTATTTTTCTACGACTACTTTTCTATTAGAGGCAACTCTTCTCCTCCTTCCTGGCAATTGCTTATATATACTAATTGACTCTCTATTTCTAAAAAAATAAAAAAATAGAGTTCTGTTGTTGGATACGTGTAATGAGTTGCAGAATGAACATATTCCATTTCTTTTCTTATCCCTCCCCCCAAAATAAAAAATAAATAAAAATAAGTAAGTAAGTAAATAAATAAAATGATCAAATCGACTATTATGGGAATACTACATGCTAAGTTGAAGGGGAGGGATACATGTATACATTAAAAATAACATAGAGATTCATGAGGACCTCATGGAATATAATGATAGGGTTCTAGATTCCATTTTGGGGCGATTGACGGCATCGCGAACGGTGATTATGTCGCCTACGTTTGAGCGCCTGATATCAATCCTGGCACCCTAGATGCACCTTACGTCGGATCTTGTGTAAAGTAAAAGGGGGAGGGGTGAATGTCTAAAATTAGAAAGACTTGGATGGAAGTATTGTTAAGGAATTAGACTCCTAATCATTGTCTAAAATTAGGAAGAAAACTCTTAGTGACAATGCTTATAGGATATTGTGGTTGGTGGTTAACATCTTAAAATATAAACAAGATGAGAGCCTTTCTCATCCACAGCTATCAAAATCCGTCCATCTTTCGTTTCGAAAGACAGGTATACATGACTCCCTACCCTCGTCCGCGACCCGACGGATGGTGGGCTGTCTGGATAACCAAGTCTAGGAGCATGATTGACAACCTACCCTCGTCGACAACTACAGAGTCGTCATTAGAAACACCCTATCAAGAGGATGAAATGCCAGTGCCACCTAACGTTTCATCAGCTAATCATCTATTAGATGATGTCACTCATATTCCTCAAAATGTTGATGAACCCGAGGAGGATTTCTTACCAGTGAATTTGCCACCTCCTCCGCCTCGTTCAGGCCATCTCGCGCACATTAATATTGATGAATCAGAGGAAGAGGAAGATGAAGAGGAACCAGAGTTTGATTCATCAGAGTCCGAAGACGAAGATGAAGAACTCGAGTTTTGTAGTAATTCAGAGTCCAGTGATGATGATGGGGACGAAGATTAATAATAGTTTAAAGTTTTATATGTATTGTGAATGCTTTAGAATATTAGAACTTTAAAGTTTTATATGTATTGTGAATGCTTTAGATTATTAATATTTTAAAGTTTTATATGTATTGTGAATGCTTTAGATTATTAGAACTATAAAGTTTTATATGTATTGTGAATGCTTTAGATTATTATTAATAGTTTAAAGTTTTATATGTATTGTGAATGCTTTAGATTATTAGAACTTTAAAGTTTTATATGTATTGTGAATGCTTTATATTATTAATAGTTTAAAGTTTTATATGTATTGTGAATGCTTTAGATTATTAGAACTTTAAAGTTTTATATGTATTGTGAATATATTGTTTCCTATTGTTAAAGTTGTATATTTTAATATTTTTACTGTATTTAGATATGAGTTCTAGTAGAAAGGGTAGGAAGACACGGCCCGTCTACAGATCTATTACTGGGACGCAACCGTCCCGATCCAGTACTGATGATGCCGATGTCGACCCTACACGTAGTAGTACTAGCTCCACCTCTGGGGCCGATACTCATACTCTTGTCGATTCTGATGGGAGGATATTTGTCCAGATATCGTCACTTTATGACCAGTAAGTAACTCTTCATTAATTTGATATAAGTTGGTTCCTTTTTGTTTTATATATAATTCATTATTTAAGTTAAAATGTTATTGTATAAATATACTTGGCAGGTTTGTTGGTGGATACCCTAGCCCAGGGACAAAGATCGGGCAGTATTGGCGGTCTTGGCTCATGGCAGAGTTTTGGTCCAACTGGAAATCATTGCCACCGGGGGAGAAGGAGAATGCGTGGGAGGAGTTTAAGGTAATGTGTTAATGGTTTTTATTTAAAACTTAAATGTTAGTTTGTTATTAAAATGTTATAATTAATAATGATTATAATCTTTTAGTTTTGTAATGTTATCATTATATGTTGTAGGGAAATTTTGTTGGGCGCCGAAAATCGACGAGGCGACGGCTAGATTTGTTTTCGATAAACAGTGTTCGAAGTTATTTAGGGATCATATTGGTAACATATTTATCTATCCTTAATTAGTTTAATTAACAATGATTATACTCTTTTAATTTTATAATGTCATCATTATATGTTTACGAGATATTCATATTTTTTATAGGTAACACGAAGAAACAATGTTATATTAAGCGGCTCGAGGCAAAATTACAGCCCTTGACACCTTCTTGGATGACTGAGGAGGTGTTTCTTCAATTTTACGAATATTGGGCGTCGGATGCGGCGAAAGCTATGGCCGAACAGGCTAAGGCAAATAGAGCAGGCTCCTCGGGGTCGGCGATGAAGCATACCATGGGGACGATCCCGGTCGGCGAGCATCACTACCGCATGGTATGTATGTTAGTTTAAATGTAGTAGTGTATACATGCTTTTAAATAGGTTTATGTACGTATGTTAGCTGGGAGCCATGTTGATGCTATGAAATCCATGGTTTTAGTGTAAATGTAGTGTATGCATGCTTTTAAATCAGTTTAAATGTTGCATTTATACAATTTCAAAGTAATAATCTCGCTTATTTTATTTATAGGAAAGGGATCATGGTCCGAATGTCAGTTTTTTGGATGTTTTCGTTAGCACCCATGTTCGGACTCCTACAACGCCCGATCAACCTCCGCAATGGGTTGACGATCGCTCTGCTAATGCCTTTACAAGTAAACTATCATTAAATGACTTGATTTGGAATATGTAAATTTATTTATGTACATTACATTGCGTATATGATTATAATTGTTTGTTTTATTTTGACAGAGTACATATCAAGCCGCCGTTTTTCCCGAAGGAACGCCTCCCGGCCAGCCCGTTCCCTTCGTGCCTGATGTTTGGCGCTCGATCACCTCTGAGGGACATCCAAAGAGAGGAGACCGAGTGTTAGGTATCACTACCAGAAACAGGTGGTTTAGCGACGGAATTATCAGCGGCGGATTAATTCTGTCGCTAAATAGCGGCGAAATATAAGCTTTAGCGTCAGAATTATTTTGGCGTCAAATTTAGCGACGAAATTTAATTCCGCCGCTAAAACGAATATTCCTCGAATATTCGTTTAATTACCGCCACTATTTTCGCGGTTGATTTACCGACGGAATATTCCGCCGCTAAATCTTTATCAGCGACGGAATTATTCCGCCGGTGAAAATATATCATTTTTTTATTTTTTTATTTATCAGCGTCGAAAATATTCCGACGGTGAAATTAAAATTTTTTTTTTTTGAAATATTACATCGACGGAATATTTTCGCCGCTGAATAATTAATTTTTTTTAATTTATCAGTGTCGAAAATATTCCGTCGCTGAAATTAATTTATTTCAATTATTTTTTTTTACAGCGACGAAAATTTTCGCCGCTATATCAATTAATTTTAATTTAATTTTTGATTATAGCGGCGGAAATTCCGTCGCTGAAATAAAAATTAATTAATATAAATTAATTTCAGCGACGGAAATTTTCGCCGCTAGCTCATTTAATTTTTATTTAATTTTTGATTTCAGCGACGGAAATTTCCGTCGCTGTGATAAAAAATAAATTAAAATTAAATAATTTCAGCGACGGTAATTTCCGCCGCTGAAATTAATTTATTTTAATTTAATTTTTATTACAGCGACGGAAATTTCCGCCGCTGAAATTAATTTAATTAAATTAATTTTATTACATGACGGAAATTTCCGCCATTGAAATGAAAATTTAATTAAATTAAATTGATTTAACGGCGGAAATTTCCGTCATTTGGAACCATTAATTCACCGACGGAATTTAATTCCGTCGGTAAAATCAAAAATATCGTGCGGAAATTGACCCGTCTGAGCACCGCGACGGGCAGTAGCTGACGGACCACCAATGAATTTTTCCGCCGGTGATTATTTTTAGCGACGGAAATTTAATTTTAGCGACGGAAATTTTCGTCGCTAAATGTCCTTTTTCTGGTAGTGTATGGGGGATTACGGGCGGCAATGCCCGTCGACGTCGACCGGCCGTCGGCCAAATGTTTTCCCGCCCATGTATCATGATCCGAGGGTCGACACTCTGCAGGCTGAGTTGGCTGAGGAGTGACGCGAGTCTGCAGAGGCTAGGGCAAAGCTTGCGGAGGCTTTGGCGGCTCAGACGCATATGTAGGAGGCTTTGGCGGCTCAGGCGCAGATGCAGGAGGAGAATGATCGGCGTCATGCAGAGACTGATAAAAAATTTGCGATGTTGATGGCTCGTATGGACCAAGGTAATTTCCAGCCTCCCCCCTAATTCCCCCCGAGTTGATTACGTACTATTTTAGACTTGTTTGTAATAACATTTGTGATATTTGGTACCCACGGAAGCCCCGGCCCCCTCGTCCCTCCCTCCCCCCTCTCGAGTTTAAGTACTATTTTAGACTTGTTTGTAATAACATTTGTCATATTTGGTACCGCGGAGCCAGGTCCCTCCTCCCCCTCCCCCTCCCGATTTAGTACGTTGATTTTGGTTTTTAGTTTGGTACGCTGATTGGTACTATTTTATACTTGTTTGTAAACATTTGTGATATTTGGTACCCGCGAGAGCCCAGACTCCCCCCTCCCCACCCTCTCCCCCTCTCCCCTCTCCCCCCTCCCCTCTCCTCTCCCAATTTGATACTGTGATATTTAGTTTAGTTTGGTACGCTGATATTTGGTTTTTAGTTTTATAGTTTTAGTTTTATAAATTGAATTGTTATATCAGGTACAAAAAAATTTGGTTAATTGATATTTTAAATTATTTTTTTTAAAATTTATTTCATTATCAGCGACGGAAATTTTCGTCACTGAAATTAATTTATTTTAATTAACTTTTATTCCAGCGACGGAAATTTCCGCCGCTATATCAATTAATTTTAATTTAATTTAATTTCTATTTTCACCGGCGGAAATTTCCGTCGCTGGAATAAAAATTAATTAAAATAAATTAATTACAGCGACGAAAATTTCCGCCACTAAATTAATTTAATTTAATTAATTTTTATTCCAGCGACGGAAATTTTCGTCGCTGTAATTAATTTAATTTAATTTAATTTATTTTTATTTCAGCGACGGAATATTCCGCCGGTGAAAATAAAAATTAAATTTTTATTTCACCGGCGAATTATTCCGTCGCTGAAATAAAAATTAAATTAAATTAATTTAGCGGCGGAAATTTCCGTCGCTATTGTCAAAAAATCACCGACATAATTAATTCCGTCGGTAAAATCAAAATATACCCGCGGAATTTGAGCCGTCGGAAACACTGCGGCGGGATGATGGCGGCGGACCACCGACGAAAAAATTTCGTCGGTGTTTAACTTTAGCGACGGAAATTTGATTTTAGCAACGGAAATTTCCGCCGCTAAAACCTGTTTTTCTGGTAGTGAGTGTGAAAAATATTTCACAGTTATTCACATCACAACCAATAACTGTAAAATAGACCTCACTGTTGTTTTATAAAAGAATGACATAAAAATAGAGAAATCTATCACACAGTTATGCACAATAACTGAGAAAGTGACCTCAACAATTATAACTGAGAAATTGACCTCACAGTTGTGCACAAACAATCATCAACAACTGATAAATAACGGGTAAACCAAACATACTAAGTACCAAATTAACTGTGAAATTGACCTCACAGTTCTCAGTTTAGAAAGGTCAAAAGCCAAACCATTTCACATTTATAAATAACTGTGAAACTGACCTCACAGTTTTAGAAGTGTGAAAAATATTTCACAGTTATTCACATCACAACCAACAACTGTTAAATAGACCTCACAATTTGCATGACCTTCCTAGTTTAGAGTATAGTTCTTTGGATAAATTCACCCTGATCACCCTTACTTTGTTGTTGACACAGAGTCATACAACCTCTTATTTTCAAAATATATAAACTAGGATTTTTGCAAATAATATGAGATAAAGTAGTGACAGAAACCTGAAATTACACAAGTAATATATTTCTGGTCAGGAAACATCAAACATCAATGCGATAAAACCATGTCTTCTTCTGTGATATCTAGCAAGTATAAAACAAACTTTAGTTTATATTGGATTGCTTTCATACCTTAGTATCGGAAACATCAAGCATCTCCAAGAAGGAACCAGAGAAACTAGAAAGACCTTCTTCAACAACTTGAATCTCCCTCACACATAAACTCTTCAGCATGATTGTTTTAGACATAAGCTCTGAAAAGATGCTTCACTGATCCTTGCCACAGAAGTTAATCCTCGTACATATAGATTTGGGTAGTCTTAAGAACAACTATAACAAAGCCAACATATTTCCCAAGACTGAGACTCTTCTGTGAAAAACAAAAAGCCATTGAATTCCAAGATATATACTAAGTTCCTCTCAGGCATATTATCGAACACCTTAACTGCTTCTTCCACAAAGCCCCATTTCCCATACATAGCTATCAAAGCAATACCAACAAATACATCCGAAACCAAACCCATCTTCACTACCATCCCATGAACACCTTGTCCCAAACCCGAATCCAAAAGCCACGAACAAGATTTAATTACACGAGGCAAAGTGAAGTGATCATGTGTATGTTCCGTCAAAAACATCAAATCAAGAAACATAGAAATGACACCAACCCAATGCTCATTCCGAGTGTACCCACTAATTAACGCATTCCATTGGTATAAATTCTTGTCCCGTAACTGCTCGAAGACCAACCGAGAATTAAAAGGGAGACCATAGGTGGAGTACATTATAATGATTCTGGTATTGAGCACGGGGTCGTTCTTCAATTGCGGCATAGTCAATTGCAGAGTATAATGTAATGATTCTGGTGTTGAGCACGAGGTCGTTATTCAATTTGCGGCATCGTCAATTGCAGAGAAAGCCAATTGCGCATAGAGAGAGAAACGGAATTGCGCATAGAGAGAGAAAGAGAATGAGCAGAGGGCAATTTCGCCATTTAAATGGTTATGAATTATTTTAAAAGGAGCTAGGGGTTTATTGGTAAAATGAATTTCAATTTATGGATCCTAAGGTAGAATATGAAATGTGATATTTTTTTTTCATTAATTTCACCTTCTAATAGAGGTTTATTGGTAAAAATTCCCATATTTTTTTTAGATTTTTTTTTTAAATATAGCTTTTTAAAATTTTATATATCAAAATAACATTTTCAAAAACTTAAGTACCAAAGTAGCACTTTTGACTTGAAATCCGGAATTACCAATTCCGGATTTGATTTTTTTTTTTTGTTTTCCAAAATTGAATTTTCGAAAATAATAATTCCGTAAATAGGGCGATCGCGCCTAAATAGAGCGATCGCTCATGTGTACTCCGGAGGTACCAATTCCGGATTCTATTTTAATTTTTTTTTTTCCAAAAAAGATTAAATGGATAAAATAATATTTTCTGGAATAAATAGAGAGCGATCGCACGTATGTGGGGGCGATCGCTCTTAGTGTAATCCGGAACTGATAACTCCGGATTTTAATTTTTTTTTTTTTTTAAATACTAAATATATCTGAATTGAATTAAGTAATGTTTTTTTTGAAAAATTCAAATCCGGAAATGCTAATTCCGGATTTGCTTTACAAAACCCATCTTCCTCGGCAAATCTGTAAACAAATCTGGCATTTTAAAAATTCATTGAAGAAGAAGGAGAAAAGAAGAAAGAAGAAGAAAGTAGGTGAATTTTTTTTCAAAAAATATTGAAAATTCAAGAAGTTGATTAAGAAGTTCAAGAAGAAGAGGTGATTAAGAAGGTACATTTAATCCTCTTATTTTTTGTTCGAAATTTAAATTTAATATTTATTTAAATTTTTTTGTGAATGTAGTGATATTGTTAAATTAGATTTTTTATAATTTATTTTTCAATTTCTAGGAATAAATATGGTCGAGTTCCACTTGTTTTCATGTGTTATTGGGGAGGAAATGATGAACACTGTTTGAAGGTGAACATTTTGAAAGGGGACCAAAATGTGCACTTAGGGCTAAAACTCGGTGGAGTTACAAGAAGTTGATTAAAAAGTTAGCTAAGAAAATTGGGGTAGATCGAGCCGTTGTTCGCTGCAAGTTATATGTAGATATCCTCATCTTGTTGCTCCCGGATTGCAAACTACATTCCATTTGTAATCGACAATGATATGGGTATGGAAGTCATGTTTGATGTTTCGCTCGGTTTGGTGGGTTGAGTAACTTACAATTGTATGTTAAGATAAATTTAGTTGATAATGTGAATGTTGAGGAGTTTGAAACCTATGAGGAGCCATTACAAAATCGGTATGTTAATGACATGGATACCTTCCAGATGGGTTCTTTAAGCCGCTATAGTCGAGGGATGTCGAACAAGTACACAAACATATGTGGAAGAGGAAGAGGGAGAGGAAGAGGAAGAGGAAGAGGAAGAGGAAGAGGAAGAGGAAGAGGAAGAGGGGGAGGAAGAGAGCAAGGAAGAGGGAGGGGGTGAGGGTGAGGAATTGTATAATGATGATGATAATGATTCGATTATGAAGAAAATATTGAGTTGCTTCTAAATGAAGATCGTGACGATGGATATGATGATTGCAGTAGTCCTACCGATGTTAGCGAGAATGAGGGAGAAGATTTGGCGTTACATTTGGTTGCTTACGAAGAACCACAACATCATGTGCATGACAGAGCTCGGGTATCAATTTTATCGTGATATTGGAGAAGGATCGGAGATATATGATGATAACCAATATGACTTTGCCGAATGGAATGTAGAACATCGTGACATTGCCAAAGGTATTCGCTTTCAAAGAAGACAGATGTGCGATAAAATGAAGTTGTTTCATATTAAGAAAAATCGCGCTTCAAGGTAAAACGAAGCACAACCCGAAAGTGGACTATTGAGTGTTTGATGAAAGATTTTCCGTGCAATTTTTATGTGAATGTGAGTTTGAAGAATGCCGGGTATTGGGAAATTACCAAATACAAGGGTCCTCATTCTTGTTTGGCAACCGAAATTAGCCAAAATCATCGAAACATGGATGCTAAGTTCATAAGGGTGAAGTTTTGGAACCGGTTAAGGCCGATCCCGAGTTGAAGATTGTACTAGTGAAGGCGGAAATAAAAAGCCTATGGAAAGGAAGTTTCATATAGAAAGGCATGGTGTGGCAAACAAAAAGCTATTGCGAGAGGCATATGGAGACTGGGAGGAATCTTACATAAGACCGACACGTTTGTTAGCCGCCATCCAAAAGTGGAACCCTGGAACCATTGTGGAGCATTCTCGATCCTCCTCCTCCCGGTGCTTTAGGTATGTTTGATCGTGTGTTCGGGCATTTGGCACTTGTGTGGAAGCATTCACTCATTGTCGTCCCGTTATTTCGGTGATGGCACATTCCTGCATGGAAGATATAGAGGGGTTATTCTTATTGCCATGGGTGTCGACGCAAATGATAGTCTACTTCCTCTCGCATTCGCTATTGTTGAAAAAGAGGACTATCGAAACCGGGTGTTGGTTTCTCGCATCTTCTATACAAACATATTGTTAAGGGTCGTGAAGTTTGCTTGATATCTCGATCGGCATAATGGCATCCTTTGCACGGTTGGAGACATTGCCACCGGCCACGAAATGTTATCCACAGATGGTGCATGTTGCACTTGCGAGCTAATTTTCTTAAAGCTCACAAGGGCGTTGGATTGAAAGATCTTTTTTGGCTTGCTGTTAGCACCACCCAAGATAGAAAGCTTAAATGCTATCTGAGGCCAATTCGTATCATCAACCCCGAGGCATATAAATGGTTTGAGAACTTGGATGCTAGAAAGTGGACAATGGCTCACGATGGTGGATATAGGTACGCATTAAGACTACTAATTTGTCGGAAGTTTTTAATGGCGTTATGAAAGGAGCTCTGGGAATGCCAATTTCAGCAAGCTTGTTGAGACCTCATTCTATAGGTGTGTGGCATACTTTCAAGATAGACTCACTAAAGCAATTAGTGTTTTAGGGGAGATCCTAATGGCATCCCACCACCAAATGCCACGCTACAATTCAGCTGAGAGAATCGATCGAAGATACCGATACAACTTGGATAAGGCCGGGTTTCATCACGTCACAAGGTTTAACACTACGTCTCGTGGGTGTTTATAGTGTGACGACTGTGGTACGTGGTGACAAAGGTGGACACATTCAAGTTGTGAGATTGCGTGATCGAACATGCACTTGTGGCAAATGGATGCAATATCATTACCCTTGTTCGCATGTGCTTGCGTGTTTCAAATCGCAAAGCTGTCGATGGTATGAGTTATATTCATCCTTTTTACAGCCTTGCCTCGTACTACAAGACGTGGAGTTGCTCTTTTCATCCAATCCATGACGAGGCCTATTGGAATGTAGATCATATTGTCCCACGTTTTTACCCTAACCCGAGCATCGACGTGACAAGAAGCAAGGGAGACCTGTGTCAAGGCGACCGAGAAACTCTATGGATTGGCAAGTTGCAAAAAAAAAAAAAGAATCGTTGTGGGATTTGCAAGTTAGAAGGTCACACGCGAAGGAGATGTCCAACTCTTAGACAGTAAGAGTAAATTGTTATTTTTATTATTACTTCTTAAATTACGTACTTTGAACTTTTAAGTATTGTTGTTTTATTTGAACTTGTAATATTGTTTTATTTGAACTTGTAATATATTGAACTTGTAATATATTTAACTCTTGGTGGAGTATGACATCAAATATATTTGTAGTTGCGAAACTTAAAACGACCAAATGGGTCAACCGCTCCATTTTATAGCAAATAAAATATGAATAAAAACTGAAATAACATTAAAATAAATATTAAAATTAGTGATCACATCCCGATCACATAGGATAGAAATACAAGTTCAACAGCTTCAACAACACATACATTAATCAAACATTAAAATAAAGAGTTCAAATTAGTGATCACATCCCGATCACATAGGATAGAAATAGAAGTTCAACAGCTTCAACAACTTTTACATGAAAAACCCCTTCATGGAAAATCGATGGGATGAAATCCTTATGGAATACCCGCAACACAAATAAACTAATGTCATTTGTTGAACAATCACCCACTCACAAATTGTACCTAACAATTTTACCTTGAATACATTGGGGAGTGTGATGTTGAGTATATGTGTTTTACGTGAGGGGAGAAAACAACAACCTAAAAATTACAAAAAACATGATTAGATGGCAATATTAATAATAGGTTCAAGTTGTTGCATTTTTAATACATCATACCCGATGAAGTATCGTAACGTAACCAACAACTATGTCATCTCCGAACTCACTCTCGCAAACACCTTATGATGAATTGCACCACCTATTGTTCCCGTTGGATCCTATCAATTTTATCTTAATTAGTAAGATAAGACACATACTAATCATGCTAGAAAACATACAAAACTCATATGCTAACCTTCAAAGTCACCGTAGCGTCACCAAATTCATTTCGTGTGATGGTCTTGACAACACCAACGGCAACATTAATCCTATCAAATCCATTAGAAATCCGCCCGTGATAGTAATGAAAGGGGTAGCAGCAATCATACCATCGCCACTGAGCAGTTCAAGTGCGGAGAGCCAAGGACTGCGTTCGAAATCTTTATCCTCCTTGGGATCTTCAATCGCTCTCCTCACATACTCTTGGGTCGGAATCACAGGTTCCTGAGAGGATCCCCCTCTCTGACGATCGAGGTTTCTCTCGGCGCAAAGCCAACCGCACGTCACCACTGGACCAGTATCGACGCTCTCCTTCGCGTTGAGACAGATTTATTTGAGAGAGGTGAGATGGTTGAGGGTTAGATGTTTGGCCTTTTCAAAATGAGGACGGAGATTAGAAGAATTTTTGAGTCTACGATCCATATTTCAGAGAGGAGAGAGGGTTGAGGGTTAGATGTTTGTAATGAAACTACTCCTTCCTTTTAAAGGGGAATTCAAATTTGATAAATCCGGCATTGACAGTGCCGGATTTGTCAGTGAAGATAAGATCGGCATTGGCAGTGCCGGATTTGAACGTATATTATAAATGTTCAACCTATCTTCAATTAATGCACTTTTTCTTCATTACAGTTTTTTGTCATATATACGCAGCGTGCACACAGGTACCAACACACAGAGTTGTAACATTACTATTTTTAACATGGAAAATAAGGACAAATGGGGCGATCGCCCCTTCCCATCCGCGCGTTCGCGCAAAGTTACTGGAATTTTGGGAGCGATCGCTCCAATAAGAGGGGCGACCGCTCCAAAGCCAAAACTGAGCCAATAGCGTGTAATACTCCCTCCGTCCCAAAATGTTTGTCCCATTTTTTATTTTCAATTAACCCGTTATTGTATAAAACTCTTGTAATACTCCCTCCGTCCCAAAATGTTTGTCCAATTTTTGACTTTTTTGTTGAACCTGTTATTGTATAAAATGAAATTTCCATATATATTGTGTTTATCAACATTTTCATAAATTATTTTCCCATAATTAATATTTAATAATTACTTCCATAAATTGTAATTGTTAATTTTTAAAAATTACGTATTTCCATCTATCGCATATACTAATTGGCATAAATTGTATGCCATTTATAGTGTTTTTTTCGTATACCATAAATAATTCTCAATATTGGAACTCCTAACATTCCTAAATTACTACTCCTACATAAAACCAAGTTTGTTACAAACCAAACATCACCATACCACTGTGCACAATACAAGAAGGGAAGAAATAAAATCGATTTAGCGAGTCAAACAAAGAGGAAATTAACAACAAGTTTGTTACAAACCAAAAATAAAGATGTCTTTGGGACACACCCCAACATAAAACCAAGTTTGCATGCCAACAAAGGCATGACGAATTAAAATACAAACCAAATATGAAATATTGTTTATGAGGATCCCCTCATCAAATTAAGCCACAAACCAAAGCCGAAATTAACTAAGAGTTTTAAAATTCAACAAAAACATTAATCTTCGTAAATGTCCACCATAGCCCGACCCATCTCCCTGGTGGTGGTGGCATCCGTCCAAGGATATTCTCGAGCAACCGAGTCCGCTCCTCCCTGTACACGATCATGTTGTGCCATCCAAGCATTTTGTTGTGCCCTCCAAGCCCGATTAGTCTCAATCTCAAAACATCCACGCGGACGGATAAATGTCCAAAATCTTGCCTCATATCTCTAATTTGACTCTCCACGTAGCCAACCTCGCTTCCGACAGATAATAAGCAGCCTCGACCGGTCCGCTCGCCACTCCTCCTCCTCCTCCTCCTCCTCCTCATCATCATCATCATCATCATCTCCGCCGTGAGGTCTCCTAGATGACCCCTCACCCCTCTTTACATTCTGACATTTAGTGGTGAGGGTGAATAAGTTAATCTTTGGACCTCCTTTAATGTCCTTGTTCACTAGCCTGAGGTTAAATCCCGATTTTGTTACCAGGGATGTGATCAACAATGGAAAATTATAGTTCGTATTGGCCATACCCCTTAGCCGTGTTCCATATCTCCTTACTGATTATTTTTCCAAAATCAATTGTTTTTCGTTGAACTATCATGTGCATTAGAAATGCACGTCTCCAATTAACCTCATTAAAATGAGAGGAGGGGAGGATCCTCTCACAAATAAATCTATGAAGATACTTCATCCAAGTATCCATGTCTCGAGCCTTAACAACTACCCCCTTCTTCACATTCCTAGGGTCAATTATCCCAAAAGTAGGAGCTAGCAAATGCAAATTTTCCCTAACATTTTTTCCTATCCTCTCCATCTCTTTGGTGTACTCACACCCATCCTCCTCAATGTTAGTGGCTAACCCGTAATGTTGATTAATGGCATTCCTATCATAATTAACCGGAAGCCCCCGCACAAAAGACTCTCCCGTATTCCCCGTTCAAAACATTAGCATAAAATTCTTTGACTAAAAAGTGAACTTCCATAGTTTGGGGCTTACTCCCAACTTTCCCCAATTGTAAAGTGGTAACAAAACCATCTAAATACAAGCCATTAAAATCAAATTCCTCTCCGGGTTGAATGGCTTGTTTTCATATAACTCAAAGAATTGTTGAGCTTGAATCCCAACAAATTTAGCAAAGATCATACTGGGACCTAGAGGGGTTGGAGTGTTGGTGGTAGTGGTTCGTGGTTTTAGGAGGCATTGTCAATCAAAACTCAAAGATAAAAAATTGGAAGCTTACTTTTTAATTGGCCGGAAGTTCGCCGGAAGGTCGCCGGAATTTCGCCGGAGTCTTTGTCTTGAAAAACAAACGTATGACAATCTTCAAAATCCACCTCAAACCTTGGATGTGTGCTTCAAAATGGATGATTCATTGATTTTGGGGTTGAAGAAAATTGGATTTGGGGTTGAAGAAGCTTGAATTTGGGGTTTGAAATTTGAAATTTTAGAGAGAGAGAGAGAAAAGGAGGCGTTGGTGGTAGGGTTATTTGATTGGGAGAGGGGAAGGTTTTTTGGGATAAACCGTGCTTTAGGAAATCCGCGTAGAGGGCGATCGCGCTGGGTTTAGTGAGCGATCGCACCTTTTCTCTGTAAAAAGAGGGCGATCGCTCGTTTATTGGGGTGATCGCTCGTTAATTAAAAATAAATTTTTAATAAAAGAATCCGAATTAGAATTTCCGGATTACATCGGGGCGATCGCCCTCTATAAGTGAAGCGACCTCCCTCTTGTCCGTCCCTCTTTTGTCAAATTTCAATCAGTTTTTAACGTTTTCGTTAGTTTTTTTTAGAATTTACATCGGTTTTTAACGTTTTCGCTAGTTTCTCGTAAGTCCGCTTAGTTTTTAAAAATTTCCAGTCGGTTTTTAACGTTTTTAGCTAGTTTTCGGAAAAATCAGTCCATGGCAAGCTTTCATGAAATTAAAATTAACAATAATAAAAGAATAAGTTTTATAGAAAATTGACCACATCCCTGGTCACGTAGGATACCGCCAAGGATAATTGGACGGGGTAAATTCATTAGGGGGATGGCGAATCCTACTCCCTCTCCTGCATACGACGACCACCCGATATAGATTGTTGAGATGAGGATGAGGATGATCCGTCGGGACTTTCGAAAACCGCACACTAGGCAAATGGAAACTAGGCCTAAATTCGAATCCCGAATGTTGCTCAAGCCAAAGTGCTCGATTATAATTTCTAGAAGAAGGGAAGGAGCTCGAGGCGGTTGCGTGAAATCAAACTGATTCATCAATTCGGTAAAAGAATTACCCGGTCTGCTCCGTGAACTCGTACCGAACTCAAACCGATGCATATCACCGTATTGATCCCGCATCTCAGCTCATCCTGCACTGTTGGTATCCGCCACGCCTACGAACCCGATTCTCCCTCTGTGGCTCCTCTTCGCAGTATGATCAACGGCTGGGGGGGAGCTTGGGCTTGCGATCGCTTGCTCCCTAATATGTGTCAGTGTGTTAGTGACACATTGTTGAGTGTAATTCACCATGTCTTCCAAGGATGTGGCATTCTGGCTGTATAAGTACATCCCTTGGAGACTTTGAATCTATTCAAAACAATGAACTAAAATTAATTAATACGGAAAAATGGTATTGTTTTTTGTAAAATCATTGTATGTAATATATAACTTACCACACCCTCATAATTAACTGAACGTGGCCTGAACCCTAGTCCCTCCACATTAGACGAATTGTGGATGAGCGATCGTGTAATACGCCTATACCATGTCAAATAGGGGTGATGGTAACTCATATCCACTTCACCAAACTCCCCATCAACGACATTAAACTCCCGTTCTTTCCACCTTGCTATGTGCTGATCATGTTGTTGCATCCAGTTAACGCCTGACCGACCTTGCCGACTAATCCGATGCAAGTCCAAACTGGTGTCGCAGTCATCAGGCACACCTTGAACCATCCCAAATTGTCGCATTACGCGATCTGGAAAGTGCCATTCAACCCTCTCAAAGCAGATGAGGGGCACCTTCGCCCTCCATATAGCTTGGCCCCGAAGGCGTAAATTCGGAAGCGCACACCGTTGTATGGCCGCCACACAACCCGATCATTCTCTAAATATGACAACTGGTCTCGATAGCCTTGCAGGTTATGGGCAGTCACAGAAGTATACGACAATGGACCCTTCCACCTACATATGAAACAATTGACATAAAAAATAATGAGTAAAAAAGCGATATATTACAAAACAGATCGTTTACAAAATGAAGTAATTGAAATATGCACCTGTAACCCACTTGGGTTGCAATCCGAGAAGTGTTATTTCTTCATGTCTCCTAGGTTGTGTACACAACAACCTCTCCCATGCCCAAAGCTATAAAAAAATTATCATTACGTACAAAACAAAGTTAAGTCCACTAGCATAATGTAATCATATATAATACATACCCGTACAATGGTTAAGAAGCCACCACACCCTTTCGAATCGTGTTGAGATGCTACACACATCTCCCTATACAAGAAGGCCAACGCTCCACTACCCCAACCGTACGAGACTAATATTATTTATATCCCTAAGAAGTGTGAGGTACATCAACTTCACTAGGTTATCGAGACGAGACGGGCATAATGTATGACCCCAATAATAAGAAAATGTATGCTCGAGTATATGTCTCAATCATATGCTCGGACGCATTATCGGGAAGCTGTTCAAAATGAGGAAGTGTCCTAGAACCCATCTCATTGATATCATTCCACCTCTTTTGATGTCTCGCGGTTGAGGGTGCAACCCCAAATAACTCCTCAACAATCTCAACCCATGCCAAAGCACTCCTACTAGTTTCGAACTAGTCACCGCCATTCGTCTACACAGGGGAAGACCACACAATATATGCCAATATCCTCTAAGGTGATGGTCATGCTGGCCCCCTACAGGGTAAGTGAAAGTGTGGGCCTCTGGACGCCATCTTTCAATCAAAGCCTCAATCAAATGCCAATCATATTGTATATGACCTAATAAATACACTCCATAAAATCCAGTATTTATAAGCTTCTCTTCTATCCTCCAATCAACTCTAGGTGGAAGTACCGGACCACGTCTAGGTCTTAAATTGGGTAACTCTTGTCCCTCCCAAATATATTTAGATCTATGTGTATCCTGAGAAGTCAATACATGAGGATCGATTGGCCCAGGAACAATAAATTGTTGTTGTACATGTTGATTCATCTGAAATAAAAAAATTTAATAGTAATTAAATTTAAATGGGACTTAATGTTTAATTCATTGACAATCAAAAATTAAGTACATAAATCATTTTAACAACAAAATATAAAAAATGCACAAATAAAAATTCTTAAAAAAATTTATATAGCTAAAATTAACAACTCAAAACAAATTAAAATAAGAAATATAACTAACCATTTTTAAGTACCAAGCTAACACTTTCTCTCACAACTCTTTAAACTTCTTCTCTTCTCCTTAATTCTTTCTTTCTTTATTTCACTCTCTGCACTCCCTCCTTCTTCTTCCTTTCTTCCATGAACAATCAGAGTTAAGTTAGAGGAGGAATTCAAAATTTGAATCCGAAATGGCGGCCAGGATTCAAATTAAAGCAAATCCGGAATTGACAGTGCCGGATTTTGAAGATACGCGTCTAAGGAGCGATCGCCCCTTAAGTAGAGCGATCGCCCTCTCCTATTTTCAGAATATATTTTTTTATTTGCTTTATTTCTTTTTTGGAAAAAAAAAATAATAAAAATAGAATCCGGAATTGGTACCTCCGGAGTACACATGAGCGATCGCTCTATTATTTTAGGGCGCGATCGCCCCCTATTTACGGAATTATTATTTTCGAAAATTCAATTTTGGAAAACAAAAAAAAAAAAAAAAAAATCAAATCCGGAATTGGTAATTCCGGATTTCATAATCCGGAATTACCAATTCCGAATTTCAAGTCAAAAGTGCTACTTTGGTACTTAAGTTTTTGAAAATGTTATTTTGATATATAAAATTTTAAAAAGCTATATTTAAAAAAAAATCTTTTTTTTAGATTCATATAACAGACTAGATGTTATATAGAAATGTTGTAATTTGAAAAAACAAAAGTGTGATTTATGCGCTTCATGGTACACCGTCCCATTTTGTGGGTATAAACGAGTACTAATCGAAGTTGATGGTGTGACAAGGCTGAATGTAGTTGATGAGATAAAATAAGAATAGGGGGGGGGGGGGTTGTGTGAATAAATTAGTAGTCCTATACTCCTTCCGTCTCAGTAGAATGTACACTTATTTTTCTTTTGATCCGTTCGAGTCGAGTGTGAACTGTCCAAAATGGAAGAGAATCTTCACTATTTACCCCACTAATTCTCTCTCATATTTTATTTTTACACTCACAACATTCTCTCACCTAACTATTTCTTTCACTCATTCTCTCTCCTATTTTACTTTTGCACTCACAACATTCTCTTTCCACTTTTTCTCTCTCTTACTTTTTCTTAATCGGTTTTCCCAACATTTTGATTCACGCTAAACTGAAACGGAGGAAGTATATCTTATCTGCTACAGATCGATAAAGAGATACTAGAAATCTTTATAAAATTTGTCGCAGCTTTTAATATAAAGAGAGAGAGAGAGAGAGAGAGAGAGAGAGAGAGAGAGAGAGAGAGAGAGAAAGCCAATGGGGATGGAGATAAACATTAGTAGTACTAGTAGTAGTAGATAGAAAAGAGGAGAGAAGGCCATGCCCTTGGTCAGTTCAGCAGCAAATTTCAGGGGGGATGCACTCAACTAATTCTAATTTACCCCCCAGCCCACCCCACCCCACCCCACCCCCACCAGGCAAGGTCCCCTTCTCATGTGAACCCCATCAACTTGTTCACCCCCCTACTCCACCTCTCCTATGTACAAAACTCGCAACACAATGTACACCACAGTTACATCTAGTCTCACCCCACATATACCACAAATTTGAGAATGGTGCAGTCAAAAGATATAATTGTCGATTTTTAATTCGTTGGATTAACTTATTAAGAATATGATTGTTTATTACCTAGCAACATTCACACACTTATAAAAAATTTAAATCTCGACCACAACAACAGTGTGCTGCATTCGCCACAATTTACTCCCTCCGTCCCAAAATATTTGTTCTATTTGACTTTTTTGTTGAACTTTGACCACAAATTTATGAGAGATTAATCATGTTCATGAAATTCTAAAAATTATTGTTGATAATATTATTAATGGTGAATCAATAGGAATTTTTAGAATTTCATGAACATAATTAAATTATCATATATTTGTGGTCAAAGTTCAACAAAAAAGTCAAATGGAACAAACATTTTGGGACGGAGGGAGTATATAATTAACACCCTCTCCTCTAAATTATAATCTCACTTTCATCTCATCCAATAATTTTTAATGTCTCATTAATAAGTCTCATTTTGTTAAAAAAGAAATTTTATAATATTTTTTTATTAATAAGACCAATTTGTCATAGTTATAACAACTATCTATTTACTATTTAATATTCCAATTTCTCTCTTTTATCCATTCACAACAAATATTTTTACCTTAATTCCCGTATCATAATTACGAGAGACCGAGGAAATATGGTGCAACACCACTTGCATACTGCATACACACGGTGTTTATGCCTACAATTTCTCTCTCTCTTTCTCCTCCCACCACCTCTGTATTTAAATGTGTACGTATATTATACATTTATGTACTATATGAATCTTCCTAGTTCCTCACCATCCTTGAGTTGACCCACATCTTTATATCTCTCCATACATACACCCAATGACCAAACTACACTATTCAATATTCATACACCCCATTATTTTATTCTACATATCTCTCCTATTTATACTCCAATCTTCTCTCAAAAATCAAACTCAATTCACAGCTTAACTATTCCTCTCTCTCTCTCTCAAACAACACTTTCTCTCTCTTAAACATACACAAAAATGGAAGGAAGTTGCACAGATGAAAGCACAACCAGCGACTCCATATCAATCGCAGCACCTTTTATAAGTACACCCACCAAAAGAAAATCGCCGGATATAAGCCTGTGCCGGGTCGGCAGCGGCACCAGCGTGATACTTGACTCAGAAGGCGGCGTTGAAGCCGAGTCGAGGAAGCTGCCATCTTCCAAATTCAAGGGAGTGGTCCCACAGCCAAACGGCCGTTGGGGTGCCCAGATTTACGAGAAGCACCAGCGCGTGTGGCTCGGCACATTCAACGAGGAACACGAAGCCGCCAAAGCCTACGACATAGCGGCTCAGAGGTTTCGCGGCCGCGACGCTGTCACCAACTTCAAGCCGTTAGCCGAGATTAACGAAGCCGCCGACATAGAAGCTAGCTTCTTGAACTCACACTCGAAAGCCGAGATTGTCGATATGCTACGAAAGCATACGTACAATGATGAGCTGGAACAAAGCAAGAGGACGTATGGAAAGGACGGAAACGGGAAAAGATCATTTAATAAAGACGGGTCGGTCATGTGCTCATTCGGGTCGGATCCGGTCATTAAAGCCCGGGAACAGCTTTTCGATAAAGCAGTTACCCCATCTGACGTGGGGAAATTGAATCGGTTGGTGATACCAAAACAGCATGCTGAAAAGCATTTCCCGCTCCAAAGTGGAACTACTTCGAAAGGAGTGCTTCTCAACTTTGAAGACGTCGGAGGAAAAGTATGGAGATTTCGATACTCGTATTGGAATAGTAGTCAAAGTTATGTGTTGACTAAAGGGTGGAGCCGGTTCGTGAAGGAGAAGAATTTGAAAGCTGGCGACATTGTTAGTTTTCAAAGATCAACCGGGTCTGATAGACAGCTTCATATTGATTGGAAAGCGAGGAGCGGGTCGGGTATGGTTCAAATCCAGCCGGTTCAACCCGTTCAAATGGTTAGATTATTTGGAGTCAATATTGTTAAAGTACCAAGTGTTAGTGCAGTTGATATCATGAGCTGCAATGGAAAAAGGATGAGAGAAATGGAGTTAGAGGGATCATTAGAGTTTACTAAGAAACAAAGGGTAATTGAATCTTTGTGAGAATATTTTTTTTTTTCTGGATCTTCTTGAATTTCATGTTCTTGTGAGGGGCATTTTAGGTATTTTATAGTCTTTTTTTTTTTTTTTTTTTTTTTTGGGGGGGTGTGGTAGGGGATGGGGGTGTTAATTAGGAGGCCAAGTTGCAAAAGTTGAAATTGTATATTTTTATTTAGGCCAAGAAAAGAAAAGGGTTTTGAGCTGAAGAGAGCTCAAAGTTAGGTTTGGAACAAATGGAAAAAAAGCAGTTTGTTCTTCTGTTAAAAAAGTTTCATTTATTTTTATGTTCTTTATGCCCTCATGTTGATTTGTGTTGCTATTTTTAAATATCTCTTTCTGTGGTTGCCAGTTGGCATGTATTATGTTATTTCTACCGCATCATAATAATTATTGTCACAGTTGACTTTGACTTCTGAATCTTTGTAATGAATGTTTACTTGTTTGTATTTGTATCTTAACAACGGAATTAATTAATTTTTCTTAATTTTCGTGTCAAATCATAATACTATAAATATTATATTGAATAAATAAAATATTTATTATGAGACGGAGATATGAAAGTAAGTAGCAGACACAAAAAAGAGAGGCACACAAATTGAGAATAAACAAGTACCCTCTTGTATGAAAGAGTTGATGTTTTTGGGTTTGATCACATGGAAGATTAGTAGAAGTTGCTTCACTTTTTGCTTACCGTGGGAGTAGGGGTACAATATAAGTACAACACACTTGGAATTAATAATGAGTTTGTGGGGGTTTTTTTTGTTGTAAATTATATATAGAGAGGTTGAATGATTTCCAATAATAGCATACAATATGGGTAAAAGAGGAATATGAAATTATTCATGGTCTGAGTTTGGGGCACAAGAGATACATTGAATAGCATTTGGTCTGATCCCTTAGGTTAGAACTAGGAAGATATTGCAAGAATCAGCTCTTGCTAGCTATGTATCCATTGAATCTGCCCATGGTAAGTTTCTTATAAAGTGTCTAATAAGGAAGGATGTACTCTTTCAATACTTAATAATATACTCCCTCAAGTCCCATCCGACCCAATGTTCTTGCTACTAAAACTGAATTCACAGAAACAAGAAAAAAAATAAGCATTTTGAATATAAAAAGTAAATTGTATGAAAGAGAAAGTGGGGTAATGGGATTTTTGTTGTGATTGTGTCAAGTGGATGTCATTGACATTTTGAATTAGTAGCAAGAACATTGAGAATCTGAGATGCCCAAAAGAAAAATAAGTAGCAAAAAGATAGGAAGGGATGGAAGAAGTATATGTATATATGTGTAGGTACATATAGTGTAGGGTTTGAGAGAGTGATTTTGTTTCGGGTAACGAGAAATGATTTATTTTGGGTATATTTTGTAATGAAATACTCGTACGACATATCAATGAGTTTGGTTAAGACGAATGCATGTTATTTAATACAACAGTGGATGGTTTAACATGTATAATATATGAATGATGACTGATAACGGATTAATTAGCTGATATTTTACATATATAAAAATGTGTATAAGAAATGACCTAATAATAACATGTATAATGAACAACTTAATACAATAATTACAATGGCAATAACATAAAATTCGTACGACAATTGCAGAATTTGTCATAGTTTGTATGGAAGATCAAAACATATATAACGACATGTTTAGTTAAAAAAATAGAATATAATGATGGTTAATCCTCCAAGATTGATGCTGATTTTTAAAAAGCTTTTAAGTCCAGATTCATGCAAGAATGAATTGACAACTGAAGAACAAGTGGAATCTTACAACCAGTTGCGTCTTCGAAGACTGTATTTAATCCTCATTTAATTAGTTATATATATATATTTTTTTCTGTTTTTATGATTGTTTTATAACTTCCAACAAAGCCACCTACACAAATAATAATGAACTATTATATATATATATATATATATATATATATATATATATATATATATATATATATATGACTTGATTATTGATTAATATATGACTCCGTCCGTTTGTTTGGGGGAAAATATTTTTCGTAAATTTTTTTTAATTATTTTAAATTTATTTTTAACAACATCCCATCCCAGTGTAACACAAATAATTGAAATCGATATTAACATGAATATGTTGTTTGACTGTTAAATGGTCTGAGGATAGAAAACTAAAGCTTTCCCAAAGTTGAGAGAGAAAGCTAGAGCATCAAGTTGCCAACTTTTAATTTGTTTTTTAGCTTAAAAGATAAGTAGATGATGGTGGATGCCTTTGGACCACAAATTAATTAGATTGTTAATTACTTGTGAAACAGTGTAATGGTAATAATAGTGCAATTACACCAATAATTTGCTGTCAACTTTCACATTTTTATTTTAAACAGCAGGAGAACACCAACACCTTGTTATTTAATAATTTATGCTATACTCCCTCCGTCCAGTTACATAATTCACATTTTCTATTTTGGGCGTTCAATTACATACTTCACACTTTGTCTCCTACATTATTTTAATACTCACAACACCATTATAATTTACTATTCCCTCCACTCATTCTCTCTCCTATTTTACTTTTACACTCACAACATTATATCATTATTTTTTTTCTTAATCCACATGTGAACAGTAACCGTGAAGTATGTACTTGGACGAAGGGAGTATCAGTTTGTGCATTGAACGTTGACCAAAATTTACTTCCTCTGTCCCAAATTATCATTTTTATCTCAAAATGTATTATCTTTTGATAAGTTTTCTTTAAAAAAATAATAATAAATAAAATAAAATGAAAATTGTTCCTGAATGACTTTTTACTATTTTTTTTATAATTCATTATATATTCACAAAACTAAAAATTTGAAAGTAAATGACAAGAACATTTATGCAATTTTTTCTACTAAAAATCAACTTTTTTTTTTCTTTTCAAAATGACCTTTAAATACAAAATGATCATTAATTTTATGACGGAGGGAGTGAAGTTTTATTATCTTCGCATGAAATCTTATTTTATTGATGATCTACAAAAAGAATTACTATCATAAATTATTCCCAAAAACAAACATTTCATACATAAGAATGATTAAATCTGTAATTTGCTTTTTAAGTTAAAATTTAATTGAATTGATCGTTAAAGTTAAACTAGGAATATCTCTGCATTGTAGGGAGTATAACTTAAAATTTCAAATATTTTTCTTTCAATTAAAATGGAGAATTTGATCCAAAAGTTACTTTTGGAACAAATCAATTCCCTCAATTTCTTGATTAAATCGAAATAATCCGAAAATTCTAATGAAGTAGTACATATAGCGTATGTAGAATTATAGAAATAATGCATGAAATATTATATTCACTCATATGTGAAAAAAATATTGCATTCACTATTATAAAATAATACAACAAAAAAGAACTTCTCGAAAGATAATTTTTTAAAACTTTTTGATCATTATTAAACGAAATTAGTATTTGGCATGCACTCACTTTTTTTTTTTGGTATTTCTATACCACTCGTACTTTCTTGAATTGGACAAATAATGTTAAATTTAGACCAAATTATTTATGGGCCGGCCCAAATACAAATTTCACATTGTGTAATGTGTATACTACATACGTTAGGAAAGTTTAAAAGCCTACAACATAATAAATGGGCTGAAAGCCCAAATATCATATTTTCTCTGCTCAGAACCCATTCCACAATAATCCACAATCCTTTATCTCCTTCCTCTAGTTCAAAGTTCAAACCCCTCTCCTCTCCAATGGCGTCCGTTTCTGCTTCTCTCTTCCAGCCAATCTCATCTTTTCTCCGTTCGGAACCCGTTTCTTCTTCATCTTCCGTGTGGGGCCCACTCATCTTCTCTCTTCCTCATCCTCGTTAAGTTTCTATCACCATTTTACATTTTGTTCTTTAATTTTAACTCTGTTCAGTTTATAGTAACTCGGAAACTTTTTAATTTCGGCTTTGATGATTTTTTTTTTGGTTTTTTTATGGTGGTCAATTTAGATAAAAGTTTTCACTCTAGGAAAGGTTTAATTGTTCGTGGAGGTGGAGGTGGAGATGCTGCCTTCTTGGACCTTTTTGAGGGGCAAGAAGTTCCAAGGTATTATTGCTAATTTAATTCTCCCAATTGATCTTGAATTAACATATACTCCTAAGTCTCATATTCCGTTGATATAATGTTTTATGTATATGTTTGAATTGTGGAACCAAAATGTTACTCTAGATTCTTGGAGGTGAACTCTTGAGTGTTTCTTGATGGAATTTTGAACCTGTATTGAGACTTGAGAGGAGACTATTTTTATTTGTTAGTAACCATAAGGCTCCGTTTGTTTGACGGAAAATGGCTTCCGGAAAATGATTTCCAGGAAAATGTTTTCCGGAAAAGGAAAACGTTTTCCGAAAAATGTTTTCTCCTGGAAAATGATTTCCGAAAAAGGAAAACGTTTTCCGAAAAAAAATTTCTCTTGTTTGGTAAATCTTAAGAAAATGCTTTCCGGAAAACGATTTTCGAGAAGTTTGTAAAAAAATAATTTTAATATGGGTGGGTGGGGTAGGCAGGGTAGAGGAGTTAAAAAAATATAATATGAGTAATTTTTTTTTTTTTTTTTTTGGGGAGGGGTAGGGGGTAGGCGGGGTGGGGGTAGGGGGTTGGGTGGGGTAGACAGGGAAGCGAAAAAAATGAGATTTTTTTTGGGGGGGGGGTAGGGGGGTAGGCGGGGTGGGGGTAGGGGGTTGGGTGGGGTAGACAGGGAAGCGAAAAAAAAATGAGAATTTTTTTTTTTGGGGGGGGGGGGTAGGGGGGGTGGGGTGGGTGGAGTGCTAGGAGTTTTCCGGAAAACGACTTCCTTAGGTGAAATCCGGAAGTTGTTTTCCTTAGGAAACAAGCCTATTTTCCATTGACCGGAAAATGTTTTCCGTTGACTTCATTTTCCGTGGTTTTACCAAACACCGGAAAATGGGGAAAACGTTTTCCCCATTTTCCGATGTTTGGTAAACCACGGAAAACGTTTTCCGGACATTTTCCTGGAAACAAACGGAGCCTAAGTGTCAGCTGTTGACTTGTCTGACTTTTTAAGATACATGCTTTACTTATTTTTACATTGTATCATCGTACAAATCACATTAAGACTACTCCATCTTTAGAAATGGCAAAACTTACTTTGAGACGGATAAAGAAGGAATGTGCCACACTTATTAGGGAGTTTTAATTTTAAATGTTTATTGTATTATTTTTGTAATGGAGGTGGAATTGAGTGTTTTTTGATGGAAATTTGAACATGTAGCGAGAGGGGAAAGCCTCTTTTTAAGGCTGAAAAGAAAAAAAGACCTGCTCGCTTAAAGCCTAGAAGAATATCGCCACCTCTTCCAGTGCCTGATCATATACTTAAGCCTCCTTATGTTGGCTCAGGGGTGTTGCCAGATGTTACTAATGAACACCAAATTCACGATGCTGAAGGCCTTGTTAAAATGAGGGCTGCGTGTAAGCTTGCTGCAAGGGTCTTGGAATATGCTGGAACTTTGGTTCGGGTAATCTTCTGTTGTAACTGTTCTAAATAGCTCATCTTCATATAATAGTTCTTGAAGCAGCATTTCTTGACTTTTATTGATTCTACTCCCTCCGCCCCGAGATGAATGTCCAAAAAAAAATTTCAAATTTTCTCTTGATCAAGAGTAAATTTGGAATTTTTTTGACATTCATTTTGGGACGGAGGGTGTTCTTGTTTGTTCCAAGTGCTTAACAGATTAAGTTTTAGTATTAGGATTAGCTTGATGCGTTGGACATTTTATGATTGGCATAAGCTTATACGTATACTTCTACATTGGACTAGTGTCTTTGTCTTTTGACTAAGTTCAACTCTAACTCAATCATTATTACTTATACTTCTTTAGTTTATAAAGTGAGGTGATTTTACAATTTTGAGAGAGTTAGAATTTTAATACTCACGATTTAACATAGTGTTCTCTTAGTCCTACAGGTAAGGTAAGTTTAACCTTGGAAGATGCATTGGGTTATTGATGACTCTTGGCTGGTTATTGTTGACTACTGTATTGGACGATTAGTGCCTAGATTAATGCTTTCTGAGTGATTGCTCGTTAAAATCTTAAATTGATAGATGCCCATGGTGCTGCCAATTTTTTCGTCTTTACAGAGCTATTGTGCTGGTAATAGTTGCACTCTGGAATTTAAAAAGGGTGGTTAATTTTTTATTTTTTTTTCATGTACATGAACTTCAAATCCTATATTCGTTCAAGGTAAACTCAACAATTTTTGATAATGTTCTTGCATAAATTGGGGGAATGTGTTGAATTTTGTCCCAATGGTAGAGTAAATTAAGTTCACTTTGGTACGTAATTATTACCTGGTCTTTCACCTACAGCCAATGGCCGTTCAGGCAGTTAGTCAGCCTGTCATCAATGATCCTTATGTATTTTTTTTTCCTTTTCCTTTTCTTTAACTTTAACTGTTTCATCTGTTTTGTTATGTTTAAATCTGTTTGAGTTGCTATTTCTTACCTATACAATTATAATATTTGTTTCTTCTATTACTATCAGCCATCAGTGACAACAAATGAAATTGATGTAGCAGTTCATCAAATGATTATTGATGCGGGTGCTTATCCTTCTCCTCTTGGCTATGGGGGTTTCCCAAAGAGTGTATGCACATCAGTAAATGAGTGTATGTGCCATGGAATACCTGATTCTCGCCAATTACGGGTTTGTGTTACATTTTTAGTGCCATTTGCTTACTTGCTTAACATTCATTCACTTATCAGTATTAATCACGTTTTCTGCAGGATGGAGACATAATAAACATTGACGTGACAGTCTACTTAGATGTAAGATGCCGAGTAGATCGTTAATCCTTTGATATTCATAAATTTATGATATGTCTTGCTAAGTTCATTTCGATTTATTTTCTGATTGCCAATAACGAGCTATGAGATTGACAAAGAGGGGATAAATCCTGCTTGATACGACAATATATATTGTCTTGGTGTAAAGAGGATCCGTTAGTGTTCATTGTTCCATGACAAATGATTCATTTGAGAGCTTTATTTCTAGTTGAGCAATAGTGTGACCTCAGTACACATTGTTGACATGATGAGAGATCTCGAATTGGGGCATGTGTGGAACCAGGCTATAGTCGATAATATGTCCTCTTTTCAATTTTTTTTTTTCAATTCTCAATCTCTCTCTCTCTCTCTACATATACACATCCATTTTACAGCAAAGTCTGCATTCTTCAAGCTCCTACTGCCGATCCACTACTGTTTCCAGTATCATGAAAGCTCACAGGGCAAGTCACCTCTTCGTGGCTCGTATTGCACTTCCTCAGAAAGTGCAATTTTTGATTAGTTGGCGCAAGATTGGAATGAGACCTCATATGTGAACCTTCTGACTAAATAATCTGTTTATTGTAGGAGGTTAGGCCTTAATGAAACACTTTTAGAAACTTTGGGGGCTAGAGGGGGGAGTCTTCGATGAGAAGCTTCAGGAAACCTAGGCTGGTAGCTCCAACACTTTATTTGTTAGAATTGACAGTAAGCATTGGATATTCTGTTAGTGTTTTGATTTCTTGCACTGCCGACGGACCCTCTTCTGATGCCTCCCATGATGAGTAGTACTGGGGCATTGCGACTAGACGTGACCTTTCATAGGTGCTTTCTACTGGATATATAACGTACCAATAAATGGATGACTCTTTATAGGTGTTCTCCTGAGACTGATTACACGTGATGATTTGTCTGGTTCAACCCACTTTTCTCATATTTTAACTACTCACAACCAATGATAATTCTCTACCAGGTATGTTCGTTTATATCTAATACCCTCTCCGTCCCAATATGAAAGTCCTGAAAAAAACTTCAAATTTACTCTTGATCAAGTGTAAATTTGAACATTCATTTTGGGATTGAGGGAGTAATAGATAAAGAATATAGAAGTGCCACATGGATTTTGCTGCTTGCAGCTGAGATCTATGATATCATCGGGCTTCTATTTGTTTTCCTTTTAATCATTGTATACTGACTTTTCTAGAAAATGCCTTCTTTTGTGTGTTAGGGGTATCATGGAGACACCTCAAAAACTTATCTTGTTGGGGAAGTCAGTAATGAGATGAAAGCGCTTGTAAAGGTAAAATCTGTTCTTATCAGTAGGAATAATGATTTAAGGCCATGTGCTCCCCCCTCCCTTACCTCCCAATCCATTCAACAATACCATTGCTATATGTATTGCTTCCTACCTGAACTAAAGAAAAAAATGTTCTCTTGCGCCATCCCTAAAAAATTGTCCCATTTGACAAGTCAGCATTTCCGTGGATCAAATTAAGTTGCCTGTACCTTCTTAAATTACATTATCATTTTCCGTTTTATAAATGGCACTATTTTGGGACAAACCTGAAAGGAAAGTAGGTCTATACTTTTGGCATGGATTGACTATGTTTTCAGAAATTCATGTTTGGGAAATTGAGAGCAAAGTCATTTTCTATTCACATTTGAATAAAATTTAGGCCCATTTTCCTCACTGCCCTCCACACGGGAGTTGCATTTGCAAATCTTAAAGTTTGTTTTTTGATAAAGAATGTCAAATGTTTCTATTCAAGCATTGCTTCAAGATGTCTATTGTCAGACTGGATTATACTAACCTTTACATTCTTGATATTCACAACAGGTAACTGAAGGGTGCTTGGCAAGAGGCATTTCCTTTTGCAAAGCCGGCGTTCCGTACAGGATAATTGGGAATAAGATTAGGTACTAATATCTTCTTAAACACGTCTTTTAAGGGACAAGTAGTTCATTGTCTATATCGGTTAGAAGTGACATGGCTAGAAGGCGGTGGATCTACTTGGTCTTTGAACTAAACTCATAATGCATATCAACTTTATCAATTGAGTGACTGTTACATGAAGGCGGAGAGAGTTCAAATTAACTATGCAGCAATAAGATTCTGTAGTATTCCCTGAATACAGTCAGTTTGCTAGTCTGTTTGCTGTGAAGCACCAAATAAACAAGGATACGGCTGCGGCCTTAGTATAGGATGGGTGCTTGTCTACTGTAATTTCTGAAAAACTAGGCTAAGGTTCCAGCAGGACACGTAATCTGGGTAATTTTGAAAATTGACATTGCATACAAATTTTACGCCTAAAAGTGAATACTTCACTGATCCTGATTTGCTGCTGAATTAATAGTCTCGAATTTTTGTGCAGTACTTAAAGGTTGACCAATTCATAAAGCCTATCATAAATTCTGGTCTCTAATCACACGCGTCGGAAAATTACACCTCGTATTTTCTCCATTATAATCTCTACATATGTCTTAAGCTTGTCAGTTTAACTATTTTTTGTTAAAAATTGAAAGCGAAATGAAGAAAGCATGGAACTTGGCATAAATTGAGGTGTAAAACAATTTGTGTGTAAAAATTCGTTAAGCTTGTGGAATCCTGTGACCTGCTGTAACCAAGGAAATTATCTATATTGCCTATTCATGTTTCTTGTTACCATCTCTGATCTAGCAAGCAAGGCCATCATATACTTGGATATGAAGCCTTCAATTAGTAAAAAGAACAAAGAATCAATCTGTTGATATGAGAAGTTTAAGATTTTTTAAATTTGAAATAGAACGAGTTTTTCTCCTTACGATCATCATTGGATCCATGTTATACCAGATGATAGTAGTGTAACGACCCCAAAATCCATACATAATAATAATACTTAATTTAATAATAGGATAGCCTCCAACGGCTACTAAAACCATAATTCAAAAATACTAACCACAATTTGAAATAAACTTAAATGCTGAAAACGGTAACAATCTCTACGGCTAGTACAAACCACTAGCTCAAAAATACTTAATGTTCTAGAATAATTATATGAACTCCAAAAGCCGTTAATCTATCAAACACGCAGCCAATCCACTCCAATCATTTATTTCCTACTCCTAGTCTCATTATATTTTCTAAGCCCACAAGGTTACTTAGGCCCAATTAAAACAAGCTCATAATTTCTAGTCCAATAATAACTCAAACCCAATCACAATCCTTTCAACAAAAGGTAACTCAATTAATTTATTTAAAGAAAACAATTTTAATTAATGAAACAATTATTAATTAAAAGAAAATAGATCAATTAAAAATAAATAAATGAAAAAAAAATAAATAATTGACAATTTTCGGGTTACTACAAGTAGTCTATTGAATTTTATCCCTTTTTGGAATTCCTTCTCCTTGCTATGCTGGACGGGTCCAATTAAATTTTCACTTTGCATATCTGAGCGTGACTGATCCTCATTGCACCATTCAGTCTTGAAGTTGTTACTTTGAGAGCTGATAAACTTTTGGAGAGCTTCTGAATCTAAACTTGAGAAGCTTCTTATGTCAACATGTTAATTGTGAAAAGTTATGTTCTCCTGGGTTGCTGTTGATATCGTTGCAAATAGTGAGCTGAATGACCTGTCTTAAGATAAGAATTTATATATTTGGATTTTCAAAACTGCCTTGATTATGAAGATTTCATGATCTTGCAGTCTTTGTGGCTTGAGTAAAACGTTGAAGCTTGTGCTTCCTATATTATTGTATTCTACAGAATTCATCCATAATGTCTGACTTTGTGGTTTTGAGCATTCATAACTTTTGACATTTTCCTGAATGATTGTATCAGTGAAGCTGCTGAAGCTCTTGGTTTCAATGTGGTGGACCGTTTTGTTGGGCATGGTGTGGGGACTGTATTTCACTCGGAACCACTTATATATCATACCCGTAAGTACTTAATTTGTCTTCAACTATTGTAAGGTTTGAATGAAGGTGTATCTTTGCGCACTGGTTAAGGTGTTGCCGTGTGACCTTGAGGTCACGGGTTCATGTGCTGGAAGCAGCCTCTTGCATATATGCAGGGTAAGGTTTGGCTACATTTCACCCTTGTGGTGGGGACTCTTCCCCTGACCCCGGCTACGCGGGGATGCTTTGGTGCATTGAGCTGCCCTCTTTTATTCTAACAATGTTCTTAGCATGTATGATGATATTAAATAATTGAGAAATACTTTATTTGTAAAGCTTGGGTAAAACTGCAGAAACTCAGACCTGAAAATCACTAATTGGTATGCTCCCTAGATGTTTGTGGTAATCTTTGTAAATATGGAATTATTAGAGGACTTCTGGATGAAATATGTGATTTTCATTTTATTTGCAAAGAATGATTTTTCTATTTCTAATATTCTTTGTAAATATTGATAATCTTGTACGGAATTACTAGGGAACTTCAGTTACTAGAAAAATTTGCTATTTTGGAGAAAACCAGAAAGTTATTGCATTCGATTGTGTCAACTCTTTATATTTGATACACTGAACGGATTTCTTCGACTTAAAAAGTCAATATTCTTGCATTGAACTTGGATTTGAAGTACATGTATTTTCAAATGAGTTGCACCTTCGGTATGGTTGAGAATTTCTACCTAGTCTGATCATAAAGTTATTTCTCCCTCCTTCCCATAAAGATAGTCCCACCATTTTAATGGTTAATTTAATTGAACATTGAAAAATAATGTTTATTTATTTATTTCGATGAAAATCTGAAAATTGTTATTGGTAGTATTTTTAATGGTTTATCAATAACAGGTTTTACAATTTCGTTTGGATAATTAGTTTGTCCTACATCTTTGGCTAAAGCTCAATCAGATTAACTAGTAAAAAAGTGGGACTATCTTTATGAGACGGAGGAAGTACACACAAATATGTCTTTAGATCATACTCCCTCCGTCCCGGAGAACTTTACCCCTTTACTATTGAGAACGGAAAATAAGAAATAATGTTATTAAAGTATGTGTTGTGAGTGGGAGGAGAGAGAATGAGTGGAGAGAATAGTAAATTTGAAAAGTGTTGTGAGTGGGAGGAGAGAGAATGAGTGGAGAGAATAGTAATTTTTTTTCCTTTTTAGGAAAGTGGGACTTTAAAGTGGGACTTTAAAGTGGGACGCCCAAAATAGTAAAAGGGGTAATGTTTTATGGGACAGAGGGAGTACTCCGTATTTACTGCCCATGCAGATGATAATTACTGTCATCTTTGTTTGACAGGCAATAAGCAGCTAGGTTCCATGATTGAAGGTGAAACATTTACCATTGGTAAGATTGCTTATCATTTTCATATCTAGATTTTTTTTTTTTTCTACGGATGCATAACTATTCCCATTATACCCTTGCTTGCTGCAGAGCCAATTCTTACCATGGGAACTACGGAGTGTAAAACATGGGATGATAATTGGACGACTTTGACCCTTGATGGCAAGCCGGCTACTCAATTTGAGCATACTATTTTGATTACCAAAACTGGGGCAGAAATTTTGACAGTATGCTGAAAACTTTTCAAGTCACCGAAACCACCGTACTGCTACAAAGAGAAAGCTTTGCCGGCTCTTACTTCATCATTTTGTGAGCTGAAGATGAAAGTGTCATCAAATAAGTAATTTCCTTGAAAATCTCCATTTGCTTGTAATAGACATTTTTCTGCAGCTTGGATATTTTCTAATGATTTCTATGCTTTGATTTCTTGTGATCAGTTTCACAAAGGACAACCTCTGCAGCTTGGATGGATGGAGTCTTTACTTTGGAGGTACGCAGTGCAATTAATATTCTGTAATAATAGAAGTTGTAGATTTCTAACCTCTTAATCTTGTAAATTGAGTTTTCCGTAGAGGAGATTGTTATCTTTTCTTCTTTTTTTTTTTTTTTTTTAAAGGAAAGTTATTCCGTTTCTTGCTTCATTGTGGGCGTCGGCTTCCTTTCGGTACTTTCAGAGGTTTACCCATAAGGCAGCTCTACGTTAACTGGATTTGTAGTTCTGATTTTTTTTTTTTTTTTTTTTTTTTTTCGGTTCTTGCAGTCATGACAGACTGGTTTTATTGGCTTGTCAATTATTATTATGAAGTCGGTTTAAACATCTTTTTCTGCTGCTTTACTGGTCCAGTATTCGATTATAATGCAAATTTTCTGAAAGAATCATGTTTTATTTTTCTTTTTTGAAATATTTTTAATTAAGCTTTACTTAATACTCTTGAGTACATGTCCACTATTATAGAAACAACACCATTTTCACGTTCTAACTAACTTTCACCGTCAAAAAATTTCGAGTTGATCTCACGAAAAATTAGTTTTTCTAAGGCTTAGAAAAAAAAATGAATATTTAAATTGAATCGAATGACTGCCAATTTATGAGTTAAAATATGTTAGTATTAATGTAAAATTGTGTTGGTAATGTTTTTTAGTGTCAGTGGTTCTATTTATTTTTGAGTGTGTTAGTGTTAAAGAGTTCTGGTGATTATTGTGATTTGAGTGCTAATATTAGTATTAAAAGTGTCAGTGGTAGTATAAATGAGATTGTCTTCGTCTTAAAAAGTATCATGTATAGTGTTAAAAAAATGTCAGTTTTTAGTTTTAAATAGTTTTAAAGTGTTAGAATGTGTTATAAGTTCCGATTATTTATAAGATACCACCACAAGATTTTAAAAAAGTTTTATATATTTATAAAAATATCGCCACTCATTTTAATAATAGTTTATTTTTTATTTTAAAAAAATGTAATTGCACAGTTAAATCATGTTATTCCACAAGATGTTTAAAACCTGCCATGCCATCAGATCAACCAACTCAACAACCATTTCTGCCTCATCATTCATTTTCAACCCTACATCCCACTTATATTTGTAGAGAATCAAAATATGCTGCCTATATATGATTCAGTTCGGTTCAGAATACAAGCAAACTCGCACTTTATACAATACTCAACTTGTATAAGCAAAAATTCAAGACCAAACACCTTCTGGTGAGTGGTCAAGTAGTATCCGTAGTTTCGATAAGAATTTTTTCATAGAGAGGTTAGGGTCAATCTTGTAATAGTTTAAAACATTTGATAATAATTTTTTTTTTTTTTTTTTTTTTAATATATAAATTCAAGTTCTATAAACCAGTTTAGATGGCTTAACAATTCAAATTCAAATCTGTATGTAAAATAAACACAAGTTATCGTACAAATATAAGTTAACCCTAATTATAATCTTAGACTCTAAATTTCCATTACTTGTGTTAGAAAATCAACTACAGTGAAAACAATAAATCACACATAAAATTGTTTACCGAGTTCATCAAATAATTGACTACGGGACTATCAAGCCAGATAATTTTTACTACTCCCTCCGTCCCAAACCTAGATACCCGTTTACTATTCTGCGCGAAAATAGTAAAGTTGATTGGTGTTGTGAGTATAAAAGTAAAATAGGAGAGAGAATGAGTGGAGGGAATAGTAAAGATTCTTTGCCATTTTAGGAAAAGGGTATGTTAGTTTGGGACGCTCAAAATGGCAAAATGGGTATCTAGGTTTGAGACGGAAGGAGTATATCAAAAGAGATACGGTTACAATATATGAAATATATGAGCCGTAGGTTTTTGATACTAAAACCCTAATTTAAAATACTATTCAAACATGAATCTCGGGTAACATGATACATTAGGCTCCATAATCGATCGATAACAACTTGACTTAACTGTCAATTACATAATCAATCTTTATAATGCTTGATACCGATAAACTTGTTAGCTTCTCTCCGGGAGTTTATCAATCTTGATTAGAGGATTTTGCTGGGCAATAATAACCCGACCTGCCGCCTTGTAATCAAACTTGCACGAGTGTTCTTCCGGATAACGATGGAATCGACAGAACGTGCCACCGCACCGGCAACCAAATCCAGCCAAACGTACCTTCTTCTTGCAGCGATCACATCTACTAGGAAACACAGTTGATCGAACCGCCTTAGATTTGAAATCTGCAAGAGCTTTATGAACCCAAGGGAATGGGTTTGTTGATGGCACATCGATCGAACCAAACAATTTCGACATTTGTTTATCACTGACGTTTTTCCCATGAAGATTTGGAGCTTGTAATTCCATCGTCTTCACCTTCTCCTTGTTCCTTTGGAAAATCTTATTTTCTTGAACTTTGCTCTTCACGTAAGCTTTTCTTTTTGGCTAAGTAGTATGAGTTGGGAAGTTGTCTTAATTAATAAATCTATCGCGGTTAATTTATAAGATTGTTATTCGGATTGGGGGAGGTACCATATAATATAATTGATAGAGATATACTAAATCACAATCATATATTATGTTTTTTCATTGTAATATTTTCCTTATTATTATAATCCTTATTGTAATAGTATTCATTCTCCTTTTGTAATTATATATTTCTGTAATTAGTGATTTCTAAGTTGTATATATATTCATACAATGGTAATAATAAAACTTGAGCCATTCATATCAATTCTCTTTCTCTCTCCATGTATGAATTGACTTCGTCTATCATCCTTTATTCTATTATGATATCAGAGCATAGATCCATAATGAGACTTCTTCGCCAAACCCACCACCATTCACTTCCGCACTCTACCAATCATATATTAAATTACAATCATATATTATGTTTCCTTATTGTAATAGTTTCCTTATTATTATAATTCCTTATTGTAATAGTATTCATTCTCCTTTTGTAATTATATATTTTCTTAATTAGTGGTTTCTAAGTTGTATATAATCATACAATGGTAATAATAAAACTTGAGTCATTCATATCAATTCTCTCTCTCCATGTATGAATTGACTTCGTCTATCATCCTTTATTTTATTAATATTCCCTCAAACTTATTAATTTTACCTCATAAGACAAGCAATATTTCATCTAACCATATAATCCATAGCTTATTAAGTACAACCTCCTATCATTTTACTAATTTCACCCTCCCATTATTTTACTAAGTCCACCCAATTTATCAATTTAATTTCTCTCCAACCACCATCACCTTAGGTCACCCCCTCCCCATCTTCTCCATTCAACACCTCCGGCAACCATCAACTCCGGCGACTTTTTTTTCTTTTTTTTTCTTTTACGCCGACGACCTCTCCGTTGACCAACCAATAGAGAACTTAACTTATCAGTAAGTTCTCAGTTGTCAACTATACTACTAATAAAAAGATAAACTCCGGCGACCTCCTCGACGACCTCTCTGGCAACCAAACAACTGAGAGCTTAACTTATTAGTAAAGTGAAGTTCTTAGTTGTCAACTAAACTAATAAAAACACGATCAACCCCGGCGAACACCAACTCCGGCGACCTATCCGGTGACCAAACAAATGAGAACTTAACTTATCAGTAAGTTCTCAGTTGTCAACTAAACTAATAAGAACACAATAAACTCCGACGACCATCAACTTTGGCGATCAAACAACAGAGAACTTAACTTATCAGTACGTTCTCAGTTATCAACTAAACTATTAATAACACGATCAACTCCCGCGAACAAACAACGAAGAACTTAACTTAACAGTAAGTTCTTAGTTTCCAACTAAATTATTAAGAACACGATTAACTTCGACGACCAAACAACTGAGAACTTAACTTATTAGTAAGTTCTCAGTTGTCAACTAAACTACTACTAAGAACATGATCAACTCCGGCGACCACCAACTCTGGCACCAAACAACTAAGAACTTATCAGCATGTTCTCGGTTTCCAACTAAACTAATAAGAACATGATCAACTCCGACGATCAAACAACTGAGAAATTAACTTATTAGTAAGTTCTCAGTTGTCAACTAAACTACTACTAAAAACACGATTAACTCCAGTGACCACCAACTCCGGCACCAAACAACTAGAACTTAACTTATCAGTAAGTTCTCAGTTGTCAACTAAATTACTAAAAACACCATCAACTCTGACGACCACCAACTCTGGCGACCAAACAACTGAGAACTTATCAGTAAGTTCTCAGTTGTCAACTAAACTACTAATAACACCACCAACTTTGACGACCAACTCCGGCGACCAAACAACTGAGAACTTATCAGTAAGTTCTCAGTTGTCAACTAAACTACCAATAACACCACCAACTCTGACGACCAACTCCAGCGACCAAACAACTGAGAACTTATCTCTAAGCTCTCATTTGTCAATTGGGTCGGCTATCAATTTCGACCGGCAACCAACAACTCAGTTGTTCTCAGTTGTGCAAAATGTATGACTTTAATTAAATATTGTACTACTTCTGTCTCAAAATGAATACTAAAATTTTATAGTTAATATCTTCGTTTCAAAAAAATAAACATTCAAAACGTTCTACATTTACTTTTACTCAAAAGAAATTTTGTATGTTTTTTATATTCATTTTGTACAATCATCATTTATCAGTAACTAGTCTAGTTTGACTATAAATTAAACTAAGGCAACCATATCTCCTGTAAGTATATCTCCTGTAATTATCATGTATCAGGAACCTTTGAACCACTTCTAGTTAGTTTAGCATTAGCATCCTAGCAGAAGGAAAAAAATGCACAATTTCATCTCCAAAAAATACATATTTCATACAAACAAATTAATGGATTTTTCATTTCTTCCAGCTCCCAATCTTAGAAATATTCTTCCAAATTAATAAAGGATATCACTACAAAAAAACAGGTTTTAGCGACGAAAAAATTCGTCGCTAAAAGCCAAAAATCAGTTGCTAAAGGCATTTAGCGACGGATTAGCGACGGAAAAAATCTGTCGCTAAAACCCTTGTCGCTAAATATTAACGACAGATTTTTGGGTTGTCGTTAAGGTAACGACGGATAATTCCGTCGCTAAAACCCAAAAATCCGTCGCTAAATGTTGAAGAGGAACGACAAAATTAATGTATTTGGCGACATTAATAACGACGGATTTAACGACGGATATTTCCGTCGCTAAAATTTATTACATATTTTCCAAATTTTATTAATTTTTAATTTTTTTTTCCAAAATTTTATATTTTTGATATATCAAATTACCGACGGATATTTCCGTCGCTAATTTGATATTTTTTATTAAAAAAAAATTATATATATATATACTCCCTCCGTCCCACTATACTTGACACTTCTTTCTATTTTGGGCCGTCCCACTATACTTGATACCTTCCAAAAATAACCAAGTTTTTATATTTTTATATTCACTCTACCCCACCACTCATTCTCTCTCTTCATTTTCTACCACACATTTATTCAACCAACACTACTATTTACCCCACTCATTCTCTCTCTTCATTTTTCACCACACATTTTTTTTATTTTATTCTTTTTCCTTGGTTTTTGAACCCACCCCTTGGGTGTCAAGTATAGTGGGACGGAGGAGTATATATATATATATATATATATATATATATATATATATATATATATATATATATATATATATTTATTCTCAAATCAATTCCTCAAATTTTTTTATTTTCAAATCAATCCCTCAACTTTTTTTATTTTCAAATCAGTCCCTTAACATTTTTTATTCTCAATTCAATCCCTTAACGTTTTTTATTCTCAAATGAGTCACTTAATTTTTTTTATATTCAAATCAATTCTTACATTTTTCAAAATTTCACTTTGCTCCACCACCATCCACCACCATCCACAACCAACACAAATCATACAAAAGTGTGTACAAATCTAAATAAAACACAAAATACGTTAAAATGAACCAATCAAAATCAAAATCGAAATGAATAAATCGAGATTAAGGGAGAGAGAGACGCAGAGGGGGAGAGAGAGAGAGAAACGCAGAGGGGAGGACGAAGACGGTGGAGAGAAACACAAACGGAGAGAAACACAAACGGCGTTGGGTCCAAATTTCCAGATTCCGTGCGCCTTCATCGAGAGAGAGAGGGAGACGGCGGAGGAGGACGAAGACACGAAGATTTAATTTCCAGATTCCGGTTGCTCGCCGGCCGGTTGGGGAGAGAAAGAAGAAGACGGCGTTGGGGTGGCCGTTGCCGTTGCCGAAGACGATGAAGGGGAGTGGCGTGGGTTGGGGAGAGAAAGAAGAAGACGGCGTTGGGGTGAGATTACCGTTGCCGGTGACAGTTTGATTCCGGGAGGGGTGAGATTACTGCCGTGACTGATTAGATTCCGGAGGGAGAGAGAGAGAGAGAGAGAGAGAGAGAGAGGAGGAAAGGGTTTTGTTTTGTGGAAGAAAATAAAATGGATATGGTTTTGTTTTGTGAGAGGATTGAGAGTTTGTAAGTAAGAAATTTGGACCATTGATTTAATATGAATGGATGGTTGAGACGGTGATCCAAGTGAAGATGGATATGGTTTTGTTTTGTAAGAGGATTGAGAGTGTGTGAGTAAGAAATTTGGACCATTGATTTAATATGAATAGATGGTTGAGATGTTGATCCAAGTGAAATAGTTTGTTAAAATGTGAGCCATTGAATTCAACTTAAATGTGTTATTATAAATGGCTAAGATAGAGATCCATGTGAAAGACAATTACTTATTAATAAATGATAATAATGATACTTAATTTTTTTTTTTTTGAAAAAATATTTAATTCATTTAAAATCTAATAAAATTATTTAATAATAATAATTGTATAATAAATGTAAATGCTTAGTACTACAATAATAATTAGTAATAACATAAAAATAATTAATATAAAAAATAATTAATAATAATAATTTAAACTATAAAATAATATTATGCCTAATATCAAAAATAATAATATTTATTATCAATAATATTTATTAAAGAATTATTAATTATATAATTGATTAATTAATTAATATTAATAATAGTACTAATAATAATTAGTAATTTTTATTATTTTTTATAGATAAGGAAAAAATATTTTAGACTTTTTTTATTACTGAAATTTACAAATAGTTATATAAAATATTTACATGCTTTTATTTGATTCACCCAAAATTTTAGTTAAAGTAGTATGTCTAATATCAATTGTTTTAAATAATTTTTTAAAATATTTTTTTGGAAAAAGACTTTCTTACTAAAAAAAGTCTAAAACATTTATCTCTATTCAAATTTTTTTTTTTAAAAAATACTCATAGTGAAGGATATTGTATGTCCCTCATTTATTTAGTTAATTTCTAACTTATTTGAGTATAAATTTTTTAAAAAACTTTCTTACAAAAAAAGTCTAAAATATTTATCTCAATTCAAAAATAAATTTTTAAAAAATAATTATACTTTTAAAATATTAATAATACTTATTAATATACCCTCATACCCTAAACCTCATATACCCTAAATCCTAAATCTCATATACCCTATACCCTAAACCCTAAACCTCATATACCCTAAACCATAAACCTCATATACCCTATACCATATATCATATACCTTATATCCTATACCATATACCCTATACCCTATATATCCTATACCATATACCCTATACCCTATATATCCTATACCCTATACCCTATAGGGTATACCCTATAGGGTATAGGGTATAGAGTATAGGGTATACCCTATAGGATATAGGGTATACCCTATAGGGTTTATGGTTTAGGGTTTAGGGTTTAGGGTTTAGGGTATAGAGTATAGGGTATACCCTATAGGGTATAGGGTATAGGGTATACCCTATAGGGTATAGGGTATATGATATAGGGTATAGGGTGTAGGGTATAGGGTATAGGGTATAGGGTATACCCTATAGGATATAGGCTATAGGGTATACCCTATACCCTATAAGGTATACCCTATAAGGTATACCCTATAGGGTATACCCTATATCCTATAGGGTATAGGGTATAAGGTATAGGGTATACCCTATAGGGTATAGGGTATAGGATATAGGCTATAGGGTATAGGATATAGGCTATAGGGTATACCCTATACCCTATACCCTATAGGGTATACCTTATACATTATATGGTATACCCTATACCCTATAGGGTAAACCCTATAGGGTATAGGGTATAGGATATACCCTATAGAGTATAGGGTATACCCTATAGGGTATAGGGTATACCCTATAGCCTATATCCTATACCCTATAGGGTACACCCTATAGGGTATAGGGTATACCCTATAGCTTATATCCTATATCCTATACCCTATAGGGTACACCCTATAGGGTATAGGATATAGGCTATATCCTATAGGGTATAGGGTACACCTTATAGGGTATAGGGTATACCCTATAGCCTATATCCTATACCCTATATCCTATAGGGTACACCCTATAGGGTATAGGATATAGGCTATATCCTATAGGGTATAGGATATAGGGTGTACCCTATAGGGTATAGGGTATAGGATATAGGGTATAGGGTATATGGTACCCTATAGGGTATACCCTATACCATATACCCTATACCCTATAGGGTATACCCTATACCCTATATCCTATACCCTATACTCTATAGGGTACACCCTATAGGGTACACTCTATACCCTATACCCTATAGGATATAACCTATATCCTATACCCTATAGGGTGTACCCTATAGGATATAGGGTATAGGATATAGGCTATATGGTATACCCTATACCCTATAGGGTGTACCCTATACCCTATACCCTATATCCTATAGGATATAGCCTATATCCTATACCCTATAGGGTGTACCCTATAGGGTATAGGATATAGGCTATAGGGTATACCCTATACCCTATAGGGTGTACCCTATAGGGTATAGGATAATATAGAAAAAGTTAGAAAAAAATAAACAAATGAAAGTATAATATAGAAATCAGGGACGGATAAAATTCGTTAATTTTTATTTATAAATGTATAGTTTTTTATTATTTTTATGAATATAAATAAATATTTTGGACATTTTTTATTATTGAAGTTTTTTTCAAAAAGTTATATAAAAAAAGTTAGAAAAATAAATAAATAAATGAAAGTATAATAAAGAAATTAGTTACGTGTAAAATTTTTTAATTTTTATTTATAAATGCATAGTTTTTTTATTTTTTATGAATATAAATAAATATTTGAACATTTTTTAGTATTGAAGTTTTTTTTCAAAAAGTTATATAAAAAAGTTAGGAAAAAAGTTATTTAAAAAAAAAACAATTTCCGTCGCTAAATCCGTCGCTAATCCGTCGGTATTTTTTTTTAAATAATATTTTTTATTATTTAGCGACAGAATATATCCGTCGGTAAATTTGTTTGTAAAATATGTCGCTAAATCCTTCGGTATTTACAAAAAAAAAATATTTTGTTATTTTTTATTATTTAGCGACAGAATATATCCGTCGGTAATTTATTTTTGTAAAATACGTCGCTAAATCCGTCGCTAATTTTAAAAAGGAAAAATATTTATTTATTCTTTATTTATTTAGCGACAGAAAAAATCCGTTGTTAAAAATACCAATTTACTTCAACACTTGTTTGGTTTCTTTGAATAAATGTACCATTGTTTGTCCAACCAAACCAGAAGACATGCATCTGTAAGCAGTTACTTGTCAAATTATCTGACAATCCTCTGCGCTTATTACGGACTATTCATATTTCCTTTAATTTCTATAGAGTTTAATCTCAATTGCTGCGTTATACTATATTTTGTACTGTCAGAGAATATTGGACTGGAGTACATGGATGTAGAAGGTCTGAAAAAGCTCAACAAGAAGTTGGTCAAGAAGCTTGCCAAGAAGTACTATGACTTTTTGGCATCTGAAGCTATTATCAAGCATATTCCAAGAATTTTAGGCCCTGGTCTTAACAAAGCAGGCAAATACATTCAAAAGATTATCTTTACAATTATCCAAGCAATCTGCAGCAATTTAAAAATGAGCATTTAACTGCACAATATAGTTTAAAAGAGGGTTCAGATTTCATTGTGAAGATGGATAACAGTGTTCTTCAAAGGGAGGAAATGGACTAAAGATCTGACAGGAGTTGGACTGTGGTCGGACGAAAGCGGGCAATCGACAAAAATCCAGATCAGGGAAGACTTGCTTTGGTCCTGCGAATAGGGGACCAGATCTGTCCTGAATTTCTTGCTCCGACAAAAAAGTGCGATTGAAGGTAGGGAGGAGAGGGTGGATAGAGGATGAGAGAGAAAGAGACGGAAGGGAGGAAGGACAAGGGCTAGTCGATGGAGGGAGGGGCTGTTGGATGACTGGAGGTGGGGGAAGGCGTGGCCGGAGGTGGGGAGGAAGACGGTCGCCGGAGTTAGGGAGAAGAGGGATTCGTTAGAAGTGGGGGATGTGACCGAAGAGATGAAGTAGAGAAAGAAATTCAGAGAGAGAGAGAGAGAGAGAGAGAGAGAGAGAGAGAGAGAGAGAGAGAGAGAGAGAGAGAGAGAGAGAGAGAGAGAGAGAGAGAGAGAGAAAGCGTCTGTGAGGAGGGGGGAGGGGTAGGGTTTTATTTGGGTGTATGAGGGATTATTCGATATTTTATTTTATGGGGTGGGAATAGTATGTAAGTAAATATGATCTTTTGTTGTATTTTAATAGGTAGATTTGGTTAGATTGAGGGAGAAGGAGATAATTTTCTCATTCATATTGGCATATGTTACTAGCTGACTTTTTCGAGATTCGATTAGCCGTGTAATCTATCTTTATTTTGTTTCTTTTTGGTAAGAAATTTCCCTATAGAAACTGAAAGAAATGGAGCGGCTAGGAAGTGCACAGAAACAGAAAAACTACTGATGTGAGTCCTGATGCTATTGCACAATACTAGCACCAACAGTAAACAGCAGCGGAAATGAAAAACTTAAAATGAAATGAACAAAAGAACTAACACTTATCTACAGCAATTTGCTGTAGACAATAAAACTTCTCTTATTAAACTTCTTTTGAATTGAATACAAGAATACAAACTAAGAGAAGACAAAAATAACCAAACTACTCTCACAAAACAGAAACACTCAGTAAAGAATTCTTCAGCCTTATTGCTCTTGTAAAAACCGTGTGTATCAAATGAGGAATGATCCTCATATTTATAGCAAAGAAGTCTTCAGATGTGGATAAATGAAGCTTGGATTTTATCTCTTCAATTCAACTTCTTTATCCCTTTTATCTTCTCAGCATTCTTATCTTTTAGACTCCTTTTCCAAGTTATGAGAGTCCTACAAAATTACCAAAAACACAACTAAACAAAACACATTTTTGGTTAGTAGGTTAGTATAATTAAATATAAATTATATATTAATTAACTTAAATTAAACAATTGAGAAAGTAACAAAACTAAACTAAGTCAGCCTTTGACTTGGCCATGTGTGTGATGTCCACACACTTTCAATCTCCCCATGTTTTGTTGCTGTCTGTTAAAAAACAAACCTCAAGCAAAATATATATGTTAAGCATAAACCAAATTTAAACATTAGCAAAAACAATTTCAAAATAGGGAGTTCGAACACTCCCCCTAAATACTAGCTATTAAACCACAAACCAAAATATCCAAAACATCCAAAACAAACCAACATATCACCATTGTTCCTACTGAAAATAAAAACAGACATACATAAAATTTAATATTGTTTTTGAAACTTAAAAAATCCACCACATAAACCATACAATCAGAAGGACTTCATTCAAAAGAATCCCTTGTCCCAGCCCTGCCTTCCTTGATCCATTTCTGCCCTGGTTTCTTTAAGTAGTTCCCACCTAAATTCTTGGCTTATGTCTTGAAAAACATGGCTTGAGCTAGCTCCCCCTTTTTGAGCAGACAAGCTTTCACGAGCAGCCAGCAACTTGTTTCGCCTGGTGGACATCTCCTTGAACTGGACCCTTGCATTGAGCATGGTTCTTTCCAGAAATTTGATTTCTTCAGTATAGACATCTATTGGATCAATAGGTGGTAATGGAGATGCTGGCACATCAGCCCCAACATCTGCAGTGTCATCTTCCTCACCATCATGCACTTCAACAACACGGTCATCAGGAAAGGCTATAGGAAGATCAATTGTGCGTTTGGTGCACTTCAAAACAGGTTGTATCCCAAATGGTTCTATTTTCTCACAAGCCCTATCTGAGATGAGGATATCTACCCCTTGTTTCAAACACAGACAAAAAATTAAACAGGGGAAGGGGAGATTAGAGGGTAACTCCTATTCATCAAATTGAACAACACTTCCAAAAACTATCTCACCAAGATTAAAATCTAAGCCAGTGAAGATTTTGTGAATGAGGTCAGCATGAGATACTATCACAATGTTTTTGTTGGAAGTGGGTTTCCAGTTGAAGGTAGAAATTATAAAAAGAAAACCACAGAGAGATGTAAGCATTGTGCACTTGAACTGGGTGTGCCAAGTTGGATCTAGACCATTGGTAATTGAATTGGCAACCTCATTTTTGGGGGCCATGGGTAGTATGTTCTGAGAGCTAGGAATATGAAGAAAAGAATTTATCATGGCAGGGGAGAACAAGATAGTTTTTCCACGCACACACACTTTTTCAAAATTATCTGACCTAGGATCCTAAATGGACTGAACAAGACTAGTATACAGAAGACCTTTTTCCTTCAAATACCTCGACATACCAACCTCCTCAAATGATTTATCTAGCACTCTCTCCACCAAAAAGCCTTTCTTTCTGAAAAAATTGAACCTCTCTTTCACAGTCTTAGACATAAATTTCTCAGGAGAATGAGGACTTACATTCCTAGCAGCTGGCTTGGATCTTGGGGTATGCCTTGACACAGGCGTTGGAGACATAGAGGATTGGGCTTTTCTTTGGCTTATTCTCCTTGGTGCAGGTGCAGGTGGGATCACATCATCAGCATCATCTTCCCTTTCAATTTGAAGTTCTTCTCTCCCCAACTTGAAAGTTTCATCATCATCCTCATCATCATCTGAGCCAATGTCAGAGGCTTGAGCAGAGATAGAGGCAGCAGTGTAAGTACCCCAATCTGGATCACCCTCTTCCGAACACACGGGAAACACCGTAGACTCACACAAACGCAGTCTCGAAGACCCGTGACACTCAAAAACCTCAAAACCCCCAACCAAACCAAGGGAGGGACCTTTCTGGAACAAAAAGGAACAAAAGGACCTTTTAGGAATTCTGTAAAAATGCATACATGGTCCGTACGGACCTCTTTGTTGCCATGATTACTGAATCCCCTTAAAGTCTAAGATATTCCCTCAAATCCCTAAGTAATAATTACTCAAGATTCATGGGAGGTCCGTACGGACCTTTATGCATGTAAGGAGGTCCGTACAGACCTTCTTGTTACCAGATACCATCATTGCTGAATCTTCTTAAAGTCCACTTATTCCCTCAAATCGAGAAAAACCAAAATCTTGGATTACATGGAAGGTCCGTGCGGACCTTCTTGCACAAAATCCATGGCTATAAATAGAGGGCTCCTCCTCTCATTTTTCACACACCTCCCTTTTCTCTTCTCTCCCTAAGCCTTCAGGCTCCCTCTCTAAGACCCCTCGGGGCACTCCCGGTCCCTTTCGGTTCCCTCTGGGGCCTTTCGAGCTCCCTCGCGGTGCTTCGAAGCCCTACCGAGCGCTCCTGCGATGCTCCCGCGTTTCCTCGAGGCACTCTCGAGGTACTCTGAGGCCCCTCGTGGTACTCCGAGGCCTTGCCTTGTCTTTCCCGAGGCGTTCCGGCTCTTTCTGAGTCAAACCGGAAACTCGGACGCACGCCGAAACTCTGCCCGAGTCCAGCCGACAACTCCGAAGCACGCCGAACCTCTGCCCGAATCAAACCGGCAACTCGGACGCACGCCGAACCTCTGGCCGAATCCAACCGACGATCCCAACGCACGCCGAACCTCTGCCCGAACGCAACCGACGATCCCAACGCACGCCAAAACTCTATCCGCAGACAACCGGCACATACCGAAGCAATCCCGGTCCATCCCGAAACACTATTCCATCCTCAAACACTCTTCCCCAGTGGAAGACAGACACGAACCAACATTGGTAAGGCTTCCTTCCATTACTATTTCAATACATTTTCATACGTAGTGTACAATGTAGACATCCGATACAGCACGCATTTTTAAAAGCACATACACACATACAAAAGTTAAAGAATATAAGGGGTACCGAAAGACTCATTTTTACGAGGCGACTCGGGTGAGCTCTAATATTCTAATATTCTCTTTCCGAGGAGTCATCTGACCTCCGAACACAAAATCTCATCACACAAAAATAGTTTATTTTTAAACTGATGCCCTTTTTCAATGTTTTGGGCTTAATAAAAACGGCGTGGCGACTCTACAAGCAAAAACACAGCGAGACACCTCCACCAACAATGCCGCAAGGCGGAAATGCCAGATGCCGGGGCGCGATCGCGCTGCCTCTCGGATCCCGGGTAGTTTCAGTTGGCGACTCCGCTGGGGACATTTTGTTTTAAAAACTTTTAAACAAAAAACAAAAGATTTTTAAAACGATGATGAGGGTCAAACTTTCATTTTATCCCTTTCTTTAACTATTGTGTGTGTGCATGTGCTTTACTTTTATTTTACAAAAAAAAATAAAAATACAAAAAAATGCATCAATATACATCTGTGTACATATATTTAAAATTCTTCAAAAAACTTCTGTTTTACTCAGAAATTTTTTTTAGAAACCGCACACTACTCGCACTGCTGCCTCGATTACACCGCACGCTACTCGCACTGCTGCCTCGGTTACACCGCACGCTACTCGCACTGCTTCCTCGGATACACTGCACACTACAACCCTTAACCCGGGGTGGTCTTAGTTGCAGTTCGTTTGGACTTCCTACGCCTCTCGAACGCGTACGAGATCATTCCAAACATCCCATCCTAGCCAAGCGTCAACCCTGCACGTTTGAGTCTTAAGTCACACTCTGTCCAGAATCGGTTGGTTTTTACCCAGTCCGTGTCATACAGCCTGGATACATATCCCATGCCGGCCATTTTCTGAGTCGAAGCTCGGAACTCAAGATCCCTTGCGCAAGCAAAGCGATGAAAGGTCTTGCTAAAATCTCGACCTGATCTTGATTTTCGAAGCTACACCCAGACAATGTTCCGTCCCGGATATACGTCCATGCCCACATGACACCATGTCATCAAGCCTTTAATACGTCAGCCATGACGATATGACCCAGCCAACACCTAACGTCACAGATCCCTTGCGCAAGCAAGGTAAAGAGAGGTCATGCCGAACTTTTGACCCGATCTTGACTTAGGTGTCGGCTCAGCTCACTATTCACATGGCTAACGCATTAAAACGAACATGACATGCTCGGTCCTTAGGTTCGGTTTTTCTTTTAGGCCGGTGGAAACCGCTTGCCCTATAGGACCCTCGCCCGGGGCTGTCCACCCTGGGATGTCAAAATACAGGTGCAAAACAAGGGGCTTATAGCCGCACAGATGGTCTCCACTGACCCAGGATCTAGCATAGTTGCGAAAAAGAAGAGCAATATTTTCCAACCTACCTAGGACTCTGAGAAAACTCGTTTTAAGTAAATTAAAACAACAAAAAAAAAATAAAAAAGAAAAATAAAAGAAGCGGAAACCGCATGTCACGTGAGCTTTCTCCCTTTTATCTCGAACGGCCTTCCCGTGTCTAAACCTTATCCATCAACCTCATCCAGTGAACCAAGAGTGATCAAGAATACCCGGGAACTACTCTCCCCTTGTCAAAGCCGCAAGGTCCAACATCCTTCCCACCGCAGTCACTAGGGCAGTCCGTCAACTCCCCATGGCCAAGTCGGTGGATAACATCGAAGAAAACGGGACCATACCCCCGAGGAATTTCCCAACGTTGGAGGAAGTTTGGCAAGTTATCATGGCTCTTGAGAAACGCCAAGGCGAACAACAAGCCTGGATCGAGGGTGCCATGCACCACTTCGAAACATTAGCCACCCCCCAACTACCTGGGCTTCCAAAGGCATGCCTACTCCTGCAGCTTCTAATGTCTCTCATTGTCTCCCAGAAGTCAACCTGTTGCCCTCGTACGAGCCATGCAGTTACGACATAAAGCCACAAGACCCCCCGGGGGAAGACATGCCCATTCAGCATCCTGAGGTCCCGGTACCACCGTCGAACAACGAACACATCTGGTGGGACGTCTGCGATTGCACTGCTTGTCTGGAAATGGAATTCCAAGATGAAATGAACGAGGGCCGCCCTCGAAGAAAGAAGAAACCCTCTTCTCAACAAAAACTGAAGAAGAGATACGAATCCGGCGACCCCACAGTTGGAAGCCTTGGAGAACCATCAGGAAAGTTTGACTACTACGTCATCTACTCCAGTAAATCTCCTCGGCCTAGCCCTGCGCAAGGCCATGACAATTTCTGCTCCATAATCAGCTGGGACGAGCTCCGCACCGCCACCAACGGTCCGAGGGTCCAAATGCCTCAACCCCTGTCTTGGGAAGATCTCAAAGCCACTGTTGACGCTTCGACAAAAGCAATGACGGTAAACGAACTGAAATGTGCAGTATGGCCCTTTACCAACCAAGGCCCTCTCATTACAGAAATAGGAGAGACGAGCAAAGCAGCAAAGCCAGAGGTGAACGTTCTGACACGTTCCGGTCAAATCCCGACGAATCCTTCACGGGCAGACAAAAGGCCAGCCATACCTGAGCCACGAACTAAAAAGGGGCCCTACGCCAAAGAAGCCGAAACCCTTGACCCGAAGGCTGAAGATCCTGTCTTAACTCAGCTCAAGCGTACTCAGGCTAACATCTCACTCTGGTCCTTACTCACTTCATCTTATCCGCACAAACTAAAGTTGGAAGAAAGTCTGGCCCAGACCATGGTTCCCATCACCGTGACACCTGATGAAGCGGTTCAGATGATCGGCAACATTTATTACGGCAACATCATCACTTTCACGGAGCTTGACCTCCCAAAATTTGGGGCTGACCACAATGAGCCTCTCTACATAGCAGTTCAACTGGACGAGCGCCGTCTCCCTCGGGTCTTGGTAGATGGGGGATCATCCATGAACGTCCTTCCATCCAAAATGATGGATTTGCTAGGGATCAAAGCAACTGATCTGAAACCCTCAACTCAGGCAATCAGGGCATACGACTCAACGTCTTGCCCAGTCTTGGGAATAGCCACCTTGAACCTGTGGTTCGGAAGCGAGATGGTCCCGACCGACTTCCAAGTCATCGACATCCCGATCACATTCACTGCCATTTTGGGATGCCCTTGGCTACACCAGATCAATGGGGTGGCATCCACCCTCCATCAGTACGTAAAGTTCGTCCAAGGAACAGATCTTACCATCATCTACGGTGATAGCATAATCACCGAAGGAACCGACACAAACGGCGTCCCAGTCTTAGAGATCAAACACGACAATGATGGCATGATGCTGACAGGGTTCACCATCGAAAGCCCAAAGGCCTAGGTGTGCCACATAGACCTGCCTTTGATTTGGGACCAGATTCCTCCTCCGATGAAAATGATGAAGCGCATGAACTACATCCCGGGGCTTGGTTTGGGAAAACGCCATCAGGGTACCCAGCAAATCATCAATATCAAGGAACAGAATACCCTCCATGGCCCGGGATACATTCCTACTCCCGAAGACGCTGCGGAAGACAAACGAGCTGCACGAAAACGCTCCGCCAATGGAAAAAGAGGCTTGCATGCAATCTCCGATCTTCGCCCTTACAGTTTCGACATGACCAAGTACTTCACAAAGAAAGATGACAACTTGAATGAAGACAAAGGAAAGGGAACAGAGCTGATCAATGCCAAACAAAGCTGGCCGACAACCATGGACAAGCTCCAGCGGAACCTGGCAAGATTCAGAGGCCTCAAGCCAAATCCCGTCAGAAGAGCATTTCTCGATGCACCAACTCTGCCGGGACCCACAACCACCACTATTCACAATGAATTTTGGTTCGGGAAAACCCCCGCTTTGGCAGAAGAACTCGAAAAACTCTCTATCAACACCCCTGCCCCCAACAAGCGAGACGAGTCTGCATTCGAGCTAGCAATGCCCAAGACAAGAGCGGAAGACTCCGCAGACAATGCTTGGAACGAGCCCCTGCTCCACCTGCTCTTCAACGAAGAAATCGAGATGCCAGACCTAATCGATTTTGTTTCTGATGACTCTATGATAGCCATGATCGGGAATGGTGACACAAAGCCTTTCAAACCCCACCTCCTATCAAGCTCCTTGCCACTCAATAATTGGGCCACTTTATCCGGACCCACCGCCAGTAAAAAGGATATGATAGAACAACTTGGTCTGACCCCTCGAGTCCTAGAGTCCAGTGTCAAAACCCATCCTGAGTCCATTATCTTTGAATTTGAGTCTCTCGAGTCATCTGATGGCCTCACGCCAGAAGATTACGAACTCATTGCCAATAATGTATTCCCGTATGCTCTTAATGAATACTTCGATCTTTCCGAGTATCCTCTCATTGCATCTTTAACAACTGATAAATTAACTAACACACAAACAGTTAATAACGATTCACTTGATAAAGAAGCAGACACATTAAAGGAACAATACATTAAGCACATCTTTAAGCATGTTGTCAAATGAGAGAAAAACCGGGCCCAAGCTGCCGAGGAGGTTTTAACCAAAGTGAATTTGGGAACTGCTGAAGAGCCAAAAGAGACGCAAATCGGAAGTTTCTTCGCCGGCGCAGAGCAAGACGCATTGACTGCACTGCTCAAAGAATTTGTAGACGTGTTCGCTTGGTCTTACCGAGACATGCCCAGATTAGATCCAAACATTGTAGAACATCGGATCCCCTTGAATCCCGAGGCTAAGCCTATCAAGCAAAAGCTACGCCGAATCAAGCCAGAATGGTCTTTACAAGTCAAAGAAGAGATCGAGAAGATTCTCCGTGTCAGCTTCATCAGGGTGATCGAGTACCCTACATGGCTCTCCAACATAGTCACGGTCACCAAGGCCAATGGAAAAGTGCGCTGCTGCGTGGACTTCCGAGATCTCAACAAATTAAGTCCCAAGGACGATTTTCCACTACCAAACATCGACATGTTGGTAGACACTACAGCCAGTTTCGAGGTCAAGTCCTTCGTGGACGGGTTTGCCGGCTACAATCAAATCAAGATGGCCGAAGAAGATCAAGAAAAAATAGCCTTCACAACCCCCTGGGGAACCTACTGCTACACAGTGATGCCATTCGGACTAAAGAATGCTGGGGCTACCTACCAACGGGCAGTAACCGCCCTCTTCCACGACATGATCCACAAAGAGATCGAAGTGTACGTCGATGACATAATCGTCCACTCAAAGGGATCAGATGGACAACACCTCACAAACTTGAGAAAGTTCTTCGATCGCCTTCGAAAATACTCGATGAGGTTAAACCCTGCCAAATGCACATTTGGGGTCAGCCGAGGCAAAGTCTTGGGATACATGGTCACCGAGCGAGGCATCGAGGTTGATCCTCAAAAGATCAAGGTCATCATCGAAATGAGACCACCGCAAACTCAAACAGTGGTGAAAAGCTTCATGGGCCGCCTGCAGTATATCAACCGCTTCGTCAATCAATTGACCTCCATGTGCGAGCCAATCTTCAAACTAATGAAGAAAAATGTCGACGTCGAATGGAACTCAGAATGCCAAAATGACTTTGAAGAAATAAAGGCGTACCTTGTGAGTCCTCCGATTCTCTGTCCTCCCCACGAGGAGAAGCCACTGTTGCTATACCTAACGGTGACCGACACCGCAGTTAGAGCCATGCTCTGTCAAGAAAAGAAAGAGTCACGAGTCGAGAACGCCATCTACTTCGTCAGTCGAAAGTTTCAAGGCAGCGAACTCAACTACTCAGCCCTCGAGAAAATCTGCGCAGCTCTAGTATGGGTCGTCAGAAAATTACGACACTACATGCAGTCGCACATGGTGCACTTGGTTTCCAAAATGGACCCAGTCAAGTACCTCTTCGACAAACCATCTCTGTCAATGAGGCTCGCCAAATGGTCTTTCTTCCTAGCGAAATTTGACATCAAGTACGTGAACCAAAAGTCAATCAAGGGACGGGCAATGGCCGAACAGTGGTGACTTCCCAGCCGATGAGGCTCGAGGCCCTGAACCACAATTTCTAGACGAAGGAATCTTCGCACTCGAAGGCGAAAATCGATGGCAACTGTTCTTCGATGGAGCAGCCAACAAAAAAGAAAATGGCATCGGTATGCTTTTGGTCGACCCCAAGGACGAGCACACCCCAATCGCCATAAAGCTCAATTTCGAGGTAACCAACAATGCCGCCGAATACGAAGCCTGCGCCGCCGGACTACAGGCCGCACTCGAAAGGAACGTCCAGAAATTCGAGGTCTATGGGGACTCAGCCCTGATCATCAACCAAGTTTCCAACAAGTGGAAAACCATAGACCCAGACTTGCAAAAATACCACGCCTGCATGGAAGACCTCATCACACAATTCGAAGAGGTCACCTTCCACTACTTTCCGAGAGACCGAAATCGGTTTGCAGACGCCTTAGCCACCTTGGCTTCACTCGTAGAAATCCCTGAGGGAAAAGCAATCAAGACCTTCAAAGTCGGACGAAAAGAAATTCCTGCCTACTGCTGCGAGATCGAACCAGAATCCAAGCCCATCAATGAGCCGTGGTACAACCAGATCTTCCAATACCTCAAACACGGGGAAATCGCCTTCATGGACGAGGAAGGCCAATGCAGGGAAGGAGTCAAAGCCAAGAGCATCATGGCCCTAAACACCTCGCCTCTCACTTTGTCATCCTTGGGGACATGCTGTACAAGAAACGCTACCAAGGACCACTCCTACGCTGCATCAGCCAGGAAGAAGCAAGCGAGCTCATGAACGAAGTCCACAATGGGGCTTGCGGTCCCCACATGAACGCCAGGGCCCTAATGCAAATCATTCTCAGGATGGGCTACTACTGGATCTCCATGGAAGCAGACTGCATCCACTTTGTCCGAAGCTGCGACAAGTGTCAACGGTTCTCCAACCTCAATCATCTACCTCCTCACGATCTCTACTGCATGACTACGCCCTGGCCCTTCGCCACTTGGGGAATTGACGTCTGTGATGTACCCGATTTTTTTTGAAATCAAAACGGAGTCGCCACGCCATTTTAATTTTAAGGGCCAAAACTTTGAAAAATGCCCGAGATCAAGAGATTCGAGTTCGGAGGTCACGTTACGCGCCGGGAAGGACGTTAGTGTGCACCCGGAACGCCTCGTAAAAACGAGTCTTCCAAACATTCAAAATCCTTTGTTGTGTGTGTGTGTGTGTGTGTGTGTGTGTGTGTTTTGGCCAAAATAAGTTGAAACTGAGGTAAGTAAAAATTGGGAACTCTTTTTAAGGCTTTAAACTGATCCCATGATTTTTTGGGTGATTTTTGGGTTGAGATTTGGAACTCAAAAGATTTTTGGAAGTTGAAAACCATTTCTGCCAGAATGAAAAAAAGCAGTTGACCCTTGACTTTGAAATGGACTTTAGGGCTTGAAAACTCCAGAATCTGGGAAAAGTCCGGGAATGAAAAATGTTCAAAACACCTTAGAAAAGGTTTCTGTAAAAGAACTTTTCATTTTGGAGATGATTTGAGGGGTCAAAACCTTCTGGAAATCTCAGATCTGAAATCTGGATTTCCAGAGACTGATGAACTAGCCTCTGAAAGAAAATTTGAAAATAGGAGTTTTACTCACCCAAAAAATAAAGTAAAATATGTATGGAAAGATCTAGATGTTGTCTACAAAAAGTGTTTTGTAGTCAACACCAAATTCCACATTTATCTGTGTCCAAAAAATTAGACCATGGACTGAGGTCTGAGAAAATTGCTACTGGACAGCAACTTCTCAAGAAAGAAAATATGATTTTAAAGGGGGTTTTGCATCCATGCTTATCCCCATTTCCCTAGGTTTTGATTAGTGATCACTTGACATTTTAGTGGTGAATCAACTATATCAAACCATCCTTGGGGTACATTAGGACTAAGCACTTCATTTGCTTGGAAAGGGGAATTTTATCCTTTGAAAATGAGATTTGATGTATGAAAATGGTTTTTAGGGTTTTGAAAATGAGTTTTCTTTGCAAGAAAGTAAGAGAACTTGAAAATGATTTTGATCTTTGTAGAAGATCATCCATGGAGATGGTTTTCCATGGTGATCTTCTTAGATCTAAAGCAAGAAGATGAAAGAACTACATTTTGTAGCTTGAAAATGCATGCATGGATGAATTTTAGGGTAAGGAGAGGGAGGTTATACCTATCTTCCTTGTGTTTTGTGTTTGAAGGCTTGAATGTGAGAGTGTTTAAGGCTTGAATATGAGAGTGTTTGAGGGTGTTTAGGGTTGATGATTTGAGTTGGTTAAAGAGAAAACAAGTAGATAACAATGAAGTCCTCTATGTTTTCTCTCTAATCCTCCTCCTATAGGGTGATTTGAGCTTGGATTGGTGTATGTATGAGAGTATGTATGAGAGTGATTTGAAGTGTTTGTGAGTGAGTGAGATTTGGGAAAGATTGGAGAGAAAATGGTGGCAATCTAAGGATTCCCACTGTTTTCTCTCTATATTCGCCTTGAGTTTCGTTCTTTGTGATCAAATTGTGTTGTGTAAGCGAGAGGAGGGTTCAATTTATAGCCCTCTGAAATTGACAAACATGTCCGCGCGGATATGATTGACAGCGTGCACTGTTCATTAATTACAGCTTCAGGCTTTGGACAGGAAGAATAAAATTCAAAAATCCAGCAGTTTATGTTTTTCAACTTGCCCAATTCGGATTTTTCTTATTTCTTTTGCTTTTTGAGATTCTTTTCTTGGTTTAACTTTAAATGGCAATGCCCATTTTACCCTCATTTTGTTAGAAATGTTAGGATTGTTAGGAATTGTTAGAAATGTTATAACTTTCGTTAATTTTCTAACGAAAATTCTAACAAGCTCAAATTGGAGCACTTACAGTAGCCCCTCGGCGACGGCGCTTTCGAAGGAAGCGGGGTCGTCGATAAGTGTAAGGCTCCATATTTGGCGGGATGATCGAGTGATCGGGTGGCTGAACCTAGCGATAGGCTACCTACGTATCCTTAAGAGGAATCAAGCCGGACGTAGTTCGGGTCTTTCGACTATCTTTAGTCGTCGACCCTACTGTTTTAGGAAAGTCATCCTAAGATTTGACTATTTTTGGAAAGTCACCCTATGGTCTGACTATTTTTGGGAAGTCGCCCTATGATCTGACTGTTTTTTGGGAAGTCACCCTAAGGTTTTGACTGTTTTGGGGAAGTCGCCCTATGATCTGACTGTTTTTGGGAAGTCACCCTAAGGTTTTGACTGTTTGGGGAAGTCGCCCTATGATCCTACTGTTTTTGGGAAGTCACCCTAAGGTCCGACTATTTTTGGGAAGTCGCCCTATGGTTTGACTATTTTTGGGAAGTCACCCTATGGTTTGACTATTTTTGGGAAGTCACCCTAAGGTTTTGACTATTTTTGGGAAGTCACCCTATGACTTGACTATTTTGGGGAAGTCGCCCTACGGTTTTGATGATAATGTTCTTTTAGAAAAGTAGTTGATTAAGATATGCTTTCATACCTATGTTGTGCTTACCTGTAGCTGAGGCTACGGCTGATGTTGTTAGGTTGCCGTTCGTGGGACGGTTTTACGCCGACGATTTCTTTGTCTTTGGAGGCATTTTGACCTGAAGGAGGAGTTTGGTTGAGTCTGCATCTTGCTGGTGATCGTCAAACTTGTAGAGGTTTTTGAGCTTGTCTTCACATTGGGACTTCTTGCTTTTGAGAACTTGGTGTCTCTAATCGCATTGTATTTGAGAACTTGGCGTCCCTGATCGATTTGTATTTGAGAACTTGGCGTCCCTCACCGATTTGTATTGGAGAACTTGGCATCTCTGACCGTACTGTATTTGAGACCTTGGTATCTTAGACCGATTTGACTTGGCGTCCTTGACCTAATTTGTATTGGAGGACTTGGCGTCCTTGACCGATTTGCGTTTTGAGAACTTGGCGTCTCTGACCGATTTGTATTGGAGAACTTGGCGTCCTTGACCTGATTGTATTGGAGAGCTTGGCGTCTCTGACCGGATTGTATTGGAGAACTTGGCGTCCTTGACCTGATTGTATTGGAGAGCTTGGCGTCTCGGCCGGATTGTATTGTATTGGAGAACTTGGCGTCCCTGACCGAATTGTATTGGAGAACTTGGCGTCCCTGACCAAATTGTATTGGAGAGCTTGGCGTCCTCGACCGATTTGTAGACACTCGGAGGCGGTCTTCATATGTTTGTGGATGTTGGGACTGTTTTCATCCATTTGAGGTCGTCTTTGGTGAAGATCATCCTTGCCGAAAAGGGGGATTACGTTTGAATTCTGCATTTGTTAGTGAAGAGGAAGATGCATATATGGCATTCATGATGGCGGATGCAATGCATAGAACCAAAAATGATTATGAGATGATGCGTTTATTTGCTTTCGAAGATGCGCTTGGCCTAAGCTTTTGGCAGGAAATTAAGATTTATGATTTTCAATCACTTAGGATTTTTCCTATTGATTCAAGTTTTGTGCATGCTACATGAGCCACAGGGAGATTTTTGTGGGGATGCATGGTGATGAGAGGGGATATATGTGTTGTTATTTGTTTGGGACAAGCTTTGGTGGTGGGGTGATATCCTTTAGTCGCTGGTGAATTGCATGTTATTGATGAGGTCGCTTTGATCTTGGGATGAAGTTAGATTTGAACCCCGGGTCTCGATTGAAATTTCTTTTCGATCTCGGACATTTGAAGGCGACGGCGACGGGCTCTAGAATCAAAGCATGTTGACATGAATGAACCCTCTTTTGCTTGGAGTTAGTTGTGATTTGACGAAATGCCGATATGAGGAGATTCCCAATTCTCAACTTTGATGATGCGGAGTTGCCATATGCCAAGTTCTAAAGTTGGAAAACTCCAAGACGGTTGTTGAGGTGACCGCACCTTTCTTCCGAAGATAGGTGTGACTTGATAAAGCCCCATTCCATGGAAAAGACATGGCGAAAACCACGGAATCTTTCTCTGAATGATTTGATGAAGCCCCTGTGTTTGACAAAGCGGTCACTACAGAGGTCCGATTAAAGGTTTGGCCGACGACATGCGATGAAATCTGAGAGCCCAATCGATCAACGTGAGAGCCTTTAAGGTGAAGTTGTCATGAAGGAGAAACCCATCTTTGATACCGACTATGAAACTAGAATTCTCTCTTCGAAGAGTGTCTTCCATATAGGAACCGTTAGCCATAGTGGCATCTTGGCTTGTTCGTGGCTTCAATCATATTCACCCTACTTTTTTTTTTTTAAAGGGAATGGATTGTTGGCTGTATTGGGTCCTTGGGGTCCCCTTTTCGATCAGTTCTCACCTTTGCCCTTTTCGTGAGTCGTGTTGGAGGTGGAAGAAACCCGGTGTCCGTAGCGAGGTGCGACAACTCGGCTGGCGATTGTAAGCCCTCTCAAATTTAGCCCGGAATTGATCATTGCCCGTAGATCCGGATAGGGGAAATTGCTAAGTGAGGCCCTCGAGATGTGGTTTCGAGCGTGATCGAAAGATGTCTAGTTGTTCCTCTTCAAAAGGAGGAGTTGCCATCTTGCTTGTAAAAGTCCCCGATGTTCTCGTCTGGGGCCGCATTGTTGTCTGTCCGGAGTCAAATCTATTTGCTTCCCACTCCAAGTTGGCTAGTAGTACGGTCCCATGTAGCCACTGGCCTCGGATTTTAAGCGGAAGAACCATTTTAGAGCACTTGGACTTCAAAGAGAGGCGAAATAGTCGGCCAACCGCTGATTGGCGCCCCTTTTGACCTTCATTGCCAAGGTATACGTGTCCGAGATGGGTTTTCGGGTATGCGGTGCCATCAAAGAGATCCAAATTAGGCATC